>JAOQGM010000026.1:1552-17894 GCA_027564225.1 Gallinago stenura | reverse complement strand
GCAGGATGGTGGAGCTGTAGCAGGTCTCCAAGGAGGAGAGATTGCCCAGGAAGAAGTACATGGGGGTGTGCAGCTGCTGGTCTGCCACTACCAGCACAACGATCAGGATGTTGCCGACCATGGTGACTGAGTAGATCATAAGCAAGAGGAGAAAGAGCAGGTTCTGGTGCGTGGGGACATCACTGATTCCCAGCAGCACAAAATCCATGGATGATGTCCTGTTGTCCCGTTCCCTTTCCTCCATGTAACTTTTACCACAGTTTCCACAGAGAAGAACTATGAAAAGGAAATACGTTTCGGTGTTTACATTCAACATTGTTTTGTGAAGGACATTTTTCTCTGTCCATTAGCTTTATGCATTTAATTGCTCATAAAAGCTGAAAAAAGAACCACTGCAGATTCTAGAGGTAGAGCTGCCCAATGGAAGTTCTTCTTTCTCACTGTGGGATAAATCTATGAGGTGCATTTGCTGACACAGAAATAAACAATGCTCATATGCCTGTGGATATGCCCTGGAAAACATATTACAGTGTCGGGGGTCCACATCCTTCTGCTCTTAGGAAAGACAACGTGTGCCAGAGAAAAAAACCCACTCTCTGAAAAAACTTCTCTGTATGAAACATCGTGCCTGATGCCATCCTTCCTCCAAAGGAAGGAGTGGGCACACCACAGAGTGAGTGGTCACAGCTCCCTGAAACACTCACATTAGAAGGAAAGTGTCCCACTGCTTCCCCAGCACCCAAGAGACCAATTTCATCCATTGAGAAAGAGCAGATACAGATTTCCTTCCTCGGATAACCAAGAGACTGTGCTCTGGGACTGACAGAGAAAATGCTAAAAACAACATTGTGGGTCAAAATGTAGCATAAAATGTGACAAGGAAGAAATCAAAAAACAGATAGGTAGTCAACCAAGCCAGTTGGGAGAGGTTGTGCAGGGAGGAGGGATGGGAGAGAGAAAGGAGACAACTCCAGACCCTCTTCAGAGGTACCATGAGGAAAGGACACACTGAAATCCACAAAATTCCATTTAAAGACAGGGTGGTCAAACACTGGAAAAAGGCTTCCCAGAGAGGATATGGAAGCTCTATCCTTGAGAACGTTCAAAACTGGACCAAATGTTGTCCTGAGCCACCTACTCCAGCTGACCCTGCTGTCAAGAGGGGAGGGTTGGACAGGATGACATCCTCAGGTGGTTTCCAAGCCCAGCTACTCTGTCCCTCTGTGAATGAAAGCTGCTGGGCAGAACCATTTGCTTCCCATGGCACAGCCAGCTGCACTCCGGGGCTCCGAGAGAGAGCGGGACACTGAGAGGGGTGTCCCCAGGGTGCCTGGGGGAGAGGAGGGAGAGGATGAGGGTCAGGGGCATGGGCAATGCCAGGGATGTGACTCAGCACAGGGTTGGAGAAAGCTCATGCCCGAGAAGCAGAGCTCTCTGTAAGAGCAGTGCCCTCCAAGTGTCTCACACCCACCTCTTGGGCTGGAATCATCTCTTCCAGTGCTGATAATCACAGGGAGAGTTTGCCACAAGTTGTACAATTCATTGATACCCCCAGCCCTCTCCAGAGCGAGATGGCTGAGGGCTGGAGGTCAAAACATACACAGACAAGGTGCCAAGTGTGGTTAAAAAAAGTAAACTCAAATATCAACAAAAAAAGAAAAACAAAACAAGAGAGAGATGAAATAGCCCTGTGAAGGATGCAGGGATGGGCACAGGTAATGTGGCCCCACAGCCTGCCCCAACCCAGCCAAGGTGGGAGAGAGTCCCCAGGCAGTCCCTGGGATGTTCCTCTGTGGTGCCAGGGGCTCGGTGGGCTCTGGGAGAAGGGAGGAGCTGGGGTGGGACGATGGGCAGGAAAGGGCAAGGGTGAGACTCGGGACTAAATGCTCTCATCTCTTCTGCTCCAAGACCCAGCAGCCTGACTAACACTCAGCCTTCACTCACACACAGCACATCAGGCACAACCCTGCAGTCCTCCTCATCGAGCAGAGACATCTGCTCTGACGGGTCATGGCAATGAAGTCCCAGGTCAGGGTCTCATCTTCTGCCTCTTCCCTACCGTGTCCTTCACTTCTTGGACCTCACTGCAAGCCCTGAACCAGGGCTCATTCCTTGCTCTGCTCTTGCCCTCTTCTCCCAGCACATCCAAAGGTGAGTCTCCAGCAGCACCTGAAGACTCCCTGCTCTCGGAAGGGTCCCAGGGTTTATAGCATGAAGGAGACTCTGAAGGTTCCTGCTGCAGCGTGTCCCTCCAGAGCATTTGCAGAGAGTAAAAACAACAGAATTGACTCCCTGGTGGGCCGGAAGCTCTGAGGTGGTGGAGATTGCATCAGCAGCTCCAGGCACTGCTGAGGCCCCAGAAACATGATGTCAACTGAGGTTGGGAAACAGAACCAGAGCCATCTCTGTATTATGTGAGCAGGACACAAAATTCCCCCAAAATCTCATGCACCTCAGCTCCCTTCAGATGACTCACAGCATTAGAAAGCCTCAGACCTGCTGAGGCAGAGGCCTGCCTTGTTGGGAGCTGAAGGCAGCAGAGCAGTGGGTATGTCCTTCCAGGTAGGATTCCTCTCTCCAGCATGGGAGGGGCACAGGGGCCTCCCTTGCTCCATGGCTAGCCAAGGGGAGCATTGGCCATAACTCCTTCTGGTCCTGTTGGGCTTCCACTTTAGGAGAACCATCTCCTCTGCTTCTGCCCTGGCTGGGAAGGCAGGAGAGGGAGGCCCAAAGGTTACTTGGTGTTTGGTGTGGACCCTCCTTGGGCCACAATTGCCATGTCGGGACCAGCCAACATTGTGTTCTTGTCTTGGTCACAGGTGCAGGGGACTTGGATGATCTGGCACTTTCTTCTCTTGGTTGCAGGGGCAGTGAGTTTGGAGAATCAGAGACTTCCTTGTCCCAGTTACAAGTCCATTGAGTTGGGACCTCTTGAACCATCCCCAGAACTCCTCTTGCTGGGGAATCATCCCTGGAACTCCTGCTGCCTGGGTCATAGCCCACTCTGGAAGGTACTACAATTATCTGACAATAGTGATGGAAGTTTTGTAGCTCAGATCCTGTAGGTGAAACCCTTTGAGCTCTCCTGGATGGCAGTGGGTTGTGACCAGCATCTCCCTGAGCTGGGAAATCTCTCAGGCACAGGCTCCTTGAGGCTTCATGACCACCTGCCGCCAACGCCATGGGGAAGTCAAACTTCTCCAGGCTCAATTATTGCCTGCTGAGGAATGCTAATGCATGAGGAGTGTTTAAACTCAATGGTAAAATCTGAACTACCAGGCCAACCTCTTCCTTCCCCCTCTGCAGAGGGAACTGTGATGACTCAGGAGATGAGTGGTTTTCACAAGTCCTTCTGATATTCAGGCAAGGAAATCAGCTTTTGGACACAGCTCTGGGGAAAAGCTCACGCATGGTGGGAAGTTCCCTGCTCTGCCCATCTAATAGCAGTAGGTGCAACAGGAGATGCGGATCTTACTTGCAAACTGTGGCTTGCCCATCTCAGCCATCGAGACAGAGTAGGCCATCGAGATAGAGTAGACCATCTTGGGTAGAGTGAAGCTACCACCAACTCCAGCCCATTATGGTCTGCTACCTACTCTGGGGAATTTCGCTCAACCCAAGATACCCCTGGTGGGAATGTTTTGACCTTCCCACACCACTTCAGGCCCCTGTTCCAGCCCACAGCGTCTAACAAACACCTGAACAGCAAAATGTCTCTGATTGTTTCCAGACATCTCCTCTGCAACAGGATGACCCTGTTCCATTATCACATGTCTTCTTGGGTCCCATCTACAAACCCTTGTGCATCTCTGAGGGAGTCCAGAGCATTTAGGGGACAGCAGGCAGCATGAAGTTCAACCAGGCCAAATGCAAGATCCTGCACATGGGACATGGAAATTCCAGGCACAAATACAAGATGGGTGGAGAACTGATTGAGAGCAGCCCTGAGGAGAAGGACTGGGGGATGGTGGTGGACGAGAAGCTCAACATGAGCCAGCAGCATATTCTGGCAGCCCAGAAAGCCCCCCTCATCCTTGGCTTCATCTAAAGAAGTGTGGCCAGCAGGGCGTGGGAAGTGATTCTGCCCCTCTACTCTCCTTCAGCGGAGAGATGTTCTAGGCCTCTCATCAATTTCATAGCTCTTTGCTGTACTTTCTCCAGCAGTTCCTTGTCCTTCTGGAACTGGGGGACCCAGAACTGGACCCGGTGCTCCAGATGGGATCTCACCAGGACAGAGGGGCAGGATGACCTCCCTCCGCTTTCTGGTCACACTCTTCTTGACGCACCCCAGGATGCCATTGGTCTTCTCTGCCCCAAAGGCCCATTTCTGGCTCGTGGTCCTCCTGTTGTCCCCCAGGACTCCCAGGGGGTACTGGTACAGGGGGTCAATTCTACCTAGGTGCAGCAGCCTACACTTGCCTTTGTTGAAGTTCATCCCATTCCTCTCTGATCAACTCTCCAGCCTGTCCAGGTCTCTGGATGGCAGCACAGCCTTCTGCTGTGTCAGCCACCCCTCTCAGTTTTATGTCAACAGCAAACTTGATGAGGGTACACTCTGTCCCCTCATCCTGGTCATTGATGAATATATTGAGGAGGACTGGACTGATTACTGACCCCTGGGGAACACCACTAATTGCAGGCCTCCAATGGTAGCTGGGTAGCTGGAGGAGCTGGTCCAACTATTGAAGACAAAGGCAAAGAAGGCATTAAGTATCTCAGCCTTCTCCTCGTCCTTGGTCACAATGTTTCCCCCCACATCCAGTAAGGGATGGAGATTCTCCCTAACTCCCGTTTTGTTGACAAATTTATAAATTTTTTTGTTGTCCCTTATATTAATGGCCAGGTTGAGTTCCAGCTGGGCTTTTGCCTTCCTGATTTTTTCTCTGTATAACCTAACATGATCTCTGTACTCCTCCTGAGTTGCCTGTCCCTTCATTCAAAGGTGGTAAACCTTCCTTTTTTCCATAAAACTCATCAAGAGCTCTTTATTCAACCAGGCTGGCCATTTTCCCCGCCCTTTAATTTTGCACCTCAAGGGGACAGCCTGCTCCTGGGGCTTTAGGATTTCCCTCTTGAAGAGCGTCCAGCCTTCCTGGACCGCTTTGCCCCACAAGACTATCTTTCAAGGGACCCTCCCAACCAGGGTTCTGAACAGGCTAAAATCTACCCTATGGAAGGCCAAGGTGGAGGTTTTGCTAATCCCTTTCCTTACCTCACTAAGAATTGAAAACTTGACCATTTCATGATCTCTCAGCCCAAGTTGGCCTCTGTCCTCCACATCTCCCACTAGTCCTTCTTTGTTTGTGAAAAGTAGGTCTAGCGAGGCACCTCCCCTGGTTGGCTCACCTACCAGTTGTGTCAGGAAGTTATCTTCCATACACTCAAGGAGCCTCCTAGCCTGCTTGCTCTCTGCTGTGTTGTATTTCCAGCAGATGTCTGGTAGGTTGAAGTCCCCAACCACAACAAGATCTGGCGATTGCGAGACTTCAGCCAGCTGGACATCTTTCCAGGGATGGAGTTGAGGCTGACTGGCCTGTAGTTTCCTGGTTCTTTCCTCTTGCTCTTTTTGAAGACTGGAGTGACATTGGCTTTCCTCCAGGCACCTCTCCTGTTCTTTGGGACCTTTCAAAGAGGATGGGGAGTGGCCCAGCAATGACTTCTGCCATCTCCATCAGAAATCGCGAGTGCATCCCATCAGGGCCCATCGATTTGTGGCTATCCAGTTTACTTAACTGATGTCTAACCTGATCTTCCTCAACCAAGGGGAGGTCTTCCTTTGTCCAAACTTTCTCTGTTACCTCCAAATTTTGGGACCCCTGAGGCCTGGGCTGAGCAGCACAGAGTGAAGCAAAGAAGGCATTCAGCAACTCCACCTTCTCTGCATCCTTTGTCACCAGGGACCCTGGCTCATTCAACAGCTGGCCCACATCTCTAGTTTTCCATTTACCTTTGATAGACTTGAAGAAACCCTTCCTGGTGACCTTGACATCCCAGGCCAGGTTAAATTATAAGGAGGCCTTGGCTTTCCTTGTTTCATCCCTGCATACTCTGACGGCATTCTTGTCATCTGCCCAAGTGGTCAGTCCCTTCTTTCACACACTGTAAACTTCCTTCTTCCACTTGAGCTTTTTCAGAAGCTCCCTACTCAACAACGCAGCTCTCTTGCTTCCTTTGCCTCCTTTCCTCCTCTTAGGGATGCACCCATCCTGAGCTTGGAGAAAGCAGGATTTGAATATCAACCGGTTCTCTTGAGCCCCCCTCACTTCCAGAGCCCTAACCCATGGGATTTCTCCAAGCAGTTTCTTGAAGAGGTCAGTGAGCTCTCCTGAACTCCAAGGCTGCAAAGCTACTTCTTTGTTTTGCATGTACTGCCCATGATCCTGAACTCTGTCTGTTCATGATGGGGAGCAGCAGCCCTCCCTGTGCAGCGTCTCCCATCTGTGTATGGTGCCTTCTGCTCCCTTCAGGAGCCAGTTGCCTGTGACAGTGACCCATCTTTTATGCTTTACTGCAGAGGGTTTGATGGCAGGGGGGGTCCGACTAGAGCTCAGGGACACCTCCAAGCTGGAAGGACTGTAATCCTCATTGCTGTCCAGTTGCCCTTTGCAGAGCACTGTCCCTGTCATCTGGGAAGGTGGGGTAGTGGCTGGGCAGGGACCTCTTGCCATTTTCCCCTGTCCTCCAAGTCAGCACATTCTGTGGGGAGGAGTTCTCTGGAGCAAGGGCCCTGTCTGCCTGCTGGGTTTCTCTTCTGGGAGCCGGGCTGCGACTCCAGGGATCTGTCTCTCTCTCACATCCCCTGATGGCTCTCAACCTGCTCCCCTCCTCCCTGAGGTCCATCACCAAGCGGAGGAGCTCCTCTCCCGGGGCACAGCTCCCACAGGTGCTCACTGCTGCCATGGGACACCAGCCTAAGAGCAGGGCACACCCTGCAGCCCCACGTCTGGGGGTCAGTGTGTTCCCAGGAGAGCACCATCTGGGAAGCTGCATCAGAACTGCTGGGCGCAGAGCTCACGGGGGCCATGGTTCTTCTTCCCCGTGGACACTGTTGTTTCCTGGCCAAGTTGCCCATCTCTCAGTGCTCTCTGGTACGAACAGTCCTGCCGTGCCCTGTTTGCCCGCCCAGGGAGACCATCCTTGCCATGGTACTCCCAGGGGATGCCCTGGGTGATGCCCACTCACTGTTTACTTGCTCAGCCCTCCCAAAGGGGCTTCTTTGATGAGGGGGAAAGTGGTCTTGCTGTTTATGCCTCGTTTAGATCTGCCACTGGTGGTGCTGGCTCCATCCACAACACCTCAGCAGCTGCCCACAAGCTGCTGGTTCCTGGCACAGACCACTTTCCCTGGCTTCGAAATCCCCCAAAAGAGCCCCTTGCTGGCCCTTTTCAATGTAATTCCCTTCCCAGTGGGGACTTACCTGCACTGGAATTGGGCTCCTCAGCAAGAGACCAGTCCTGCTCTGGTCACAGATAGCAGGTCCAGCTCCTTCTCTCCTTGGCTCCATCACCAGCGACACACACCACCTCATGGGTGGCCAGCACAGGCCTGCAATGGGGATGCCCAGTGTCATCCAGTGATGGGACCCCAACACTGCTGTGGGGCAGAGGCTGCAGTTTGCCTGGAGAATGCCAGAATGTGGTGCCTAGTGCATCGCTGCTCCCCATTTATAGTAGGGCAGGGAGACCTGCCCCCTTTGTGACATCATGGGGCCTCGTGAGTCCGGGACATTGTCACGTCCCACTCAGTGGCTGTCAGCCACCAGCAGCACAACAGTGGAGATGTTTGCAGCCATGGTCATGGGGCAGATTATCAGGAATAGCAGGAAGAGAGGAACCCTCAGCTCAGGGTGACTGCTGAGTCCCAGGATGGTGACCCCCATGATGGATGAGAAATTCCTGCAGGCTGAAGTCTCCGTGAAGGGCTCGAAAGCAATGGAAAACACAGACTGAGGGCAGGTAAAAGAACAATCCTAGAAAATACAATATTAAAAACCAGAAGAGGCCTCATGATCGTGATTCTGGCAGAAGCAGCAAGAAAGACCCTGACAGAATGGGGAGTTTCCAGCAGTGGCCAGAAGTGTGGTCAAAGTTTTTGAGACAAGTCCCCAAGCCCCTGATCTATGGGGAGTTGTCTGAGGACGGCTTTGGGTGAGAGACCAACTTCGGCAAGAGCTCTGGGAAACGGGGTGTCAGTGGGTGCCAGCACGAAACTGCTCTGATCTTTCGTGACAGCGGTGGTGAATTGGGTGTCAGAGCCCTGTCTGTGTGCACCCTCACTGCACTGGAATAAGTAAAGCCCAATAAATGTTTTTTTCTTTATTAAAGCGTTGTTTTTGTGTGTTAGCCTTTGTGCAACACTCACAGCTCCCACCCAGCTCCAGTTCTTTTGGGATACGTGGGCTCCCCTTCTCTACCACGAAGAATCTCAGTATGAGGACATCTCCCAAGGCTCACACGAGCACCCAGCACAGCATGAGGCACTCGTCCCCTCAGAAGATTTCTCTGCTGGTGCTCAGTTCCTGCTGCGGGTGAGGACCACCACAGCCCATCTCCAAGCTCAGCCTGGCCAGGATCTCCTGGGACTGGGCAGTCAGGCCACGGGGACCAGCTCCAAGCAGAGACACACACTACAGGTCCCTGCATGGGATCGCAGCAGAACACATGGAGACCCCCAACACCCAGCACACAGGGACTGTGGCAATGCCTGTCGGCTGAAACTGTGCTGGGGAGCGTGGGGCGAGAGGAGGAGACCTCCTCACTGGGGCTGGCCAAGCCCTATTGCCCAACATGTCCCCACAGACCGGCAGTGAAGGCACCAGATTGCTCAGGGTGCATTCATGAGGTGGGGAAAGGTCCCCATGGCCACCCTCCATGCCCCCACAGCTCCAGCCCCTCTCAAGGGCACAGCAGCTGTTGGGGGCAGAGAGGGGTCTCAACCCCCCAAGGCTGCAGCTGGCCCCAAGGGCCAGAAGAGGCCACTCACTCTCTTCCTCTCCTGCTTTCAGCTGCAGGGCATCCCCAGCCCAAACAGCCTTTGCCCCACTCTGCCTCCCTGCCTGCCCTGCTCCCCAGGACAGTAGGAGAATCCTGGCCCTGGGGCTCCTCAGGTAGCTCCCGCATCTTTCCCCTCTCCCTTCCCTCTGCCTGATGCACCTTCACTGCCTCCCCACCGCCTTGGACAGTCCTGCTCTGGGGGTACCTGCTTTTAGTGCTTTATCCTGGCGGGGTGGAATTAATCTCTGAAAGTGTTTTTACATTCTGAATCTCCATTCACTTCCCACCCCAGAGTACATGGAGTGTCTCCACCCTCTCCTGACCTCTTCAGATTTGTTTTTGACTTGGACTGTCACCTGCCATCAGCCCCATCATAGCTGGGACAGCCTGAGGAAGGGGACTGGTGCTCATGTGCTAATTCTAATACTCCTGGACACCAAGAAGAGAGCCTTCATCCAAGTGCTTGGTGACCCAAAGATCCTAGTGATACCATGAGATTATTCCCAAACACAGGGAGTAAACACTGTAAAAAGACACTTGGAAAGTCTAATTCCTTCAAATTGTACCTAGTCAAAAATGTGTCAAGGAGAGCCCAGCCTTAAAACACCACATTCCAAAGATCTCCCTTTACTGTAGAAATGATACTATGGATGCAAGAGGTGACACAGAAGTGCTATGAAGCCAAGAAATTACCTCTAAGTAGAAGTATCAGTGAAATAAAATCAGAGGCTGTGTCTAAAAAAAATTCTGGGAACTCTGCAGAGGAGGAGAAGAAAATTACTGGTGATAGTGGAAGATCCACTGGATCAGTTTCTTCAGGGCATCCCTGAGCTCTTGGTTCCTCATGCTGTAGATGAGGGGGTTCACTGTTGGAGGCACCACTGAGTACAGAACTGACATGGCCAGATCAAGGGATGGGGAAGAGATGGAGGGGGGTTTCATATAGGCAAACATGGCAATGCTGACAAACTGGGAGACCACAACCAGGTGAGGGAGGCACGTGGAAAAGGCTTTGTGTCGTCCCTGCTCAGAGGGGAACTTCAGCACAGCCATGAAGATCTGTGTATAAGAGAACACAATGAACACAAAATATACAAAAGAAACAAAAGAACTAAGCACAAGAAGTCCAACTTCCCTGAGATAGTCTGTGTCTGCGCAGGAGAGCTTGAGGATCTGGGGGATTTCACAGAAGAATTGGACGATGCCATTGCCTTGGCAGAGGGGTATTGAAAATGTACTGGCCGTGTGCAGGAGAGCAGTGAGAAACCCATAGCCCCAGGCAGCTGCTGCCATGTGGACACAAGTTCTGATGCCCAGGAGGGTCCCGTAGTGCAGGGGTTTGCAGATGGCAACGTAGCGGTCATAGGACATGACTGTTAGAAGGCAAAACTCTGCTGCAAAGAAGAAGAAAATCAGAAAGACCTGGGCAGCACATCCTCCATAAGAGATAGTCCTGTTTTCCCAAAGGGAGTTAGCCATGGCTTTGGGGAGAGTGGTGGAGATGGAGCCCAGGTCAAGAAGAGAAAGGTTGAGGAGGAAGAAGTACATGGGGGTGTGGAGGCGGTGGTCACAGACGATGGCAGTGATGATGAGTGCGTTTCCCAGGAGGGCAGCCAGGTAGATGGCCAGGAAGAGCCAGAAGTGCAAGAGCTGCAGTTCCCGTGTGTCTGCGAATGCCAGGAGGAGGAACTCAGTGATGGAGCTGCTGTTGGACATTTATGCCTTTGGCACACAAGGGCCTGTTCAAAAAGGAAAAGACAGTGAAGTGTCAGGAGAGGCACCTCTGAGCAGAACCTCTTTCATTTGTCACACTGAGCTCCCACAAACGACCTCTGTCCTTCCAGGGAGACCTTTGTGCAGATCCTTGCATGATCCTTGGTTGGTGCTGGAGGAGGGAAATCTTTCCCTGATGGGAAAGAGCTTTGGACCATTGTCACTCCCAGGTCCCCTGGATGCACAACAGAGCTTGGAGGAAGGGTGTGTGTGTGTTTATTTTTCTGCTGTTACACCTGTCCCACCTGAGGAGTCATTTCTGAAGGCAGAAATCCCTGGCATTTTTGCTACACCTGCAAGTGCTGTTTGGAGAATCCTGGGAGGCAATAGGACAGACTCTCAGAGCAGAAGGAGGAGAGCTGCTCTGTCCATCAGTCCTGCTCTCAGCTGCTTTGTGCTGGAACTCCTTTGGTCTGGAGGACGATGCCGTGAAGAGCAGAGGAGTCCAGTTCCAAAGAGCAGATCTGCAAACTCCCCTCCCCAGTGAAGATCTGTCAGCTTTTGGATGCCCAGAAGGAGTTAATGTTACCTCCACCCTCTGGATTGTGTTGCCTTGAAACCCACAGGTTAGAAGAGGGCTTGGGCACCATCAGCATGGCAGGACCTGCAGGGTCAGTGTCTGAGCTGCAGCTGAAACTGTGTTTAGGTTTAAAAAACTGACAACCATTTCTTGTCATTTAGACAATTACTCTATCAACCTATGACTCCCCCCACATAAGAGAGCAAATTAGAAAAAAATAAAGGAAATCCAAAGGCTTGAAACCTAAACTGATTTTGTAGAATAAGATGAAATAATGAACATTAGAACACTACTAAATACATTAAATACTAAAGAACGAGCATCCTTTCCAATACCCATATAAAATATTCAAGGTTTATACTGAGCCCCTGGCTGCTCAACCACCTTCACACCATGCACCACCTTCACACCATGCCAGGACAAGGCACCCATTGTGTCCTGTCCCTCTGAGGGTGCTGCAGGGAAGCCCTGCTCTGGAGCA
Organism: Gallinago stenura; assembly: GCA_027564225.1. Taxonomy (NCBI): domain Eukaryota; kingdom Metazoa; phylum Chordata; class Aves; order Charadriiformes; family Scolopacidae; genus Gallinago; species Gallinago stenura. The sequence continues at coordinate 6,127 of JAOQGM010000026.1, read as the reverse complement.
CACCCTTGTCCTCCTCTGCACCGGAGAGAGCCCAAAGGCTGTGGGCCATGAGAGATTGAGGAGAACCCTTCAGGATCTGCGGAGCCATTGCCCTGCAGCCTGAGACTCACCATGGAGAGGGTGGTGAAACTTTGTCCCACCGTGAGCTCTCAGCTCTCCTATCACTTCCAGCTGCCTTGAGCCTCTCTCGGCATTGATCCTCTCATCCTCGCTCCTGAAGCTCTTCCCTCAGCCCTGCTGTGCTGGGTCACACTGTCTCTCTGCATTTCTGCCCGCTTGCCATGAGCTGCCTCTGTCCCAAGAGCCCAACTCAGCTCAGCAGCAGAGGACCAGCCCCAGGCAGTTTAATGACCCCTCTGGTGGGTTTGGTACTGAGTCCATGAACCTCAGACAGTGAGAAGAAGTTGAAGAAACCTCTCAAGAAGTCAAATTGTGACATCATCTCCAAAAGAAACACTTTCCTGGAGTGTTAATGGGTCCCAGTGAGGGCCATTCCCAACAAAGCCTGTCCAGGGGCTCGTTAGAGCAGAAAAGTGGAGGCAATAAGGACAGGCAGGTAAAGGACAATTAAAGGTGGCTCTGATGCTGAGGAAACATGGCTGTGTCACATTAAGGCAAAGGTTCCACTTCCGGTCCCCAGTCCCTGGGAAAGGAGATCTTGTCCTTCACAGCCGGCTCAGGGCTCTTCCTGGGGCAGTGTGATGAGGGGATGTGCAATGCCAAGGGCAGGACTATGTCTGGAGCCCTCTGGGTGGGGCAAGGAGGTCAAGAGGTCTTCCTGAGTGAGGTTAAGGTGCCTTCTGGTAGGCCTTGTTGACAGAGACAATAGCTATGGAGAAGGAGAGGTCACCTATGTTGGGGGGTGTTCAGCCTTTTCGTGGCCCTCAACGGTCTCTCCACAGGCTGCCCTACTGTGTCCCACACCTGCATCTCTTTCTTTGAGGGCAGCCAATTGTCCTTTCCATTTCACCCCAACAGCTCACTGCCCTTCCTGATCTCTCTCCACCCTCCTTGGCTTATCCTGGAAAGAGAAAGTCATGGGCTGGTGCAGCCTCCCTCTGGGTGCCCTCTTAGACAGCAGCACTTCCCTTGGAGTGACATCTCCTTCTCTTCAGTTTTAGTCTTAACCTGCCCAGACACATTTGGACATCCTTCCTTCCTCCTGCATTTTTGTTCCACTATGAAGAAAAGTTCCACTGCCTCTGAAACCCCCCTTCACGCAGTTCCAGGCTGTGACTGTGATGCTCTGAGCGTCCATTTCACCAGCCCCTGTCTCTCAGCCTCCCCAGAATGGGGCCTCATGGGCTTGAGGCCATGAATTCCCTATTGGCAGAGTTCTTCTGGACAATCTCCATTCCTCCCGACTTGTCTTGAACAGGAGGCCTCGAAAAAAGGCCACACGAGTCCAGAGGTGGCCACACCAGGGTTCAGAGGAGTGGGATGACAGCTCCCCTGAGGTGGGGGACCCACTCTCCTCCTAACGCAGCCCCATATGCAGCTGCCCTTGTTCCTGGTGAGCGTGCACTACTGGCTCCTCTGGCATCCCTCGGAGTGCCCAGGCCCTTCTCCTCAGCATCCCTGCTCAGCCACTCAGGTCCCGGGCTGCCCTCATCTATCGGATTATTCATCCCCCTGATGCAGCTCTGGCCACTTCTCCATGTGAAACTTCCAGAGGCTTCTGTTGCCCAAATGCCAGAGTTTCTCAAGGCCCCCCTGGACTGAAGCTCCATTTTATCAGCTGTCCATATTAGCATGCAGATGGTTACTTCAATGGTGGTGTCTTTCACAAGGGAACAGCATGGGGGGATGCAGGGCACTACAAATAGTCAAAGGTGCTGGTACTTTAATGCTGTATTTTTCCAAAGCAGGATTAGCCATGGTGGCCATCTCAGAAACAGCTGCAAAGCCAAGGCCAATGAGGAAAGAGCAAGCAGAGGTGGGATGTTTGTACTGGACAAGGCAGCATTTCATGGGCAGATGATGTTTCTTCACACATAGCACAGAGGAGTGTGGATTTGCCTTCTTGATGACCTCCTGGTAGTTGTGGAAAGGTCATTTTTAGTTCTTCCCAAAGCCCTATCTTCTCACAATTGAACAATTTCAGCTCTCTTAGCCTGTCATACCAATAAGCTCAACCTTACAAATGCTGTCTGAAAGGGTTAGGGCTCTTCCAGTCCTACTGCATTTTACTGGATTTTCCAGGGACCTCACGGAGGTTGGAATATCACCACCCTCGTGCCATCCCTTTCTGCACGTGTCATTCTCTTTTGTTATCCTGTGTCAAAGCACAGCTCTTGCAGGCTGTAAGGAGAGCCTGTTCTGCCTGAACAAGCGGTCACCCACAATGACACACTAAACTTCCAATGTTGCAGGCCCTGGTGGCATCATGGCACCATGTGAGGCTCGGCTCAAGGGTTTCCATGCCTGGTGCTGACCCGCATGCAGATGAGGAGTTAATGGCTGCAAGATCTCCAGTAGCCATGATCAGAGACAACAGGTTTATCATGGGACTCTTCAAGTGTGAATGCAGCTTGGGATGTCTCTAGACCAACCTCCTGCTCACAACAGGGTCAACACTGAATTCACCACAAGTGCCTTCCAATTCACATTGTCCAATAGAGTCCTGAAAAGTTCTTCTCAGGACTTTTTCAGAGGCCCTTGGTGAACTTCAGTCTTGCTCTAAGTTTCTGCCAGTTAAGGCTGCTCAGAGAAGACTGTGATTGCTGGAAGCTGCTGGCAAGCTCTGGCTGTTTTTAAGGAGCTCTGTCCTGAATGAAAGGGGGCATTGCTGAGAGGCTGCAGAAGCTTGTCCGTCCCTTGGACTATTGAACCCTGCTGCTTCTCCACACAAGAACCAATGACCCTGTCCCAGGACACCTGGAAAACATGAAGCTCTCTGTTCAGCAGTTTTACATTTAGCTAAGCCTCTTCTAACTCTCTGAAATCAACAGCATATTGGGCAGAAACGTGTTGGTTCTCAGCGTGATCAGACCAATGTTTACAGCTGATGCCAAGGAATGGTGTGCAGAGGGGCTCTTGCTTGTACTTATTGTGATAACAACCAAGGTCAGCTCATTATTTACCCTGTTGGAGGGTCAGAAGTGGACAAGTGTAGAGGGGTCACACCTGTGGGGAGAAGGGGACAGGAGAGGTGGCCCCAAACTGACCAACAGGTGATTCCATCCCATTTGCCTCATGCTCAGTATAAAAGCTGAGGGATCAAAGGGTCAGTCTCATTGTTCAAAGGTGACATCCAAGGAGGACCCTGTCTGTTCATCTGCCTTTGATCCTCATATGTGTTCCTGACTCCAGATCTGGAACCCAGTTCCCATCCGTCACTGGGTCCAGTCTGGGACTTCCCCAGTGCCTGGCTGGATGTGACATGAGCATCACTTTGGGATCTTAATACAGTTTTGAATATGTTGTATTTATTATTTCATTAATTTATTTTTATTGTATTAGTAATATTTCATTCAAGTAGTTTAGTTTTTTTCTAAACTCTAAATCTCTTTACTATCTCCCTCTTCTGCTCAGAGTTGAAGCAGGGGGAGAGCATCTGTCATCTCCTCATGGGCCAATCCAGCCAAAACCATGACATGAGGCCACATCTGGAGTACTGTGTCCAGTTCTGGGCTCCCCAGTTGAAGAAAGACTAGGAACTACTGGAAAGAGTCCAGTGGAGGCTACAAAGATGATTAAGGGACTGGAGCCCCTCTCTGATGAGGAAAGGCTGAGAGACCTGGGTTTGTTTAGCCTGGAGAAGAGAAGACCGAGAGGGGATCTCATCGATGCTGATCAATATCTAAAGGGTGGGTGTCAGGAGGATGGGGCCAGACTCTGTTCAGTGGTACCCAAGGACTTGTAATGGGCACAAAGCAGAACACAGAACTTCCATCTGAACAACTTCTTTGATTAAGGCAGAGAGCTGTAACAGGCTGCCCAGAGAGGGTGTCGAGTCTCCTGCTCAGGAGACATTAAAACCCCCTGGATATGATCCTGTGCAACCTGCTCTGAGTGACCCGGCTTTGGCAGGGGGTTGGACCACATGATCTCTAGAGGTCCCTTCCAAACCCCCAATTCTTTGATTCTGTAAATGAAGAAGAATAGGCTCCAAGGAGACCGTACGGAGGCCCTTCACTATTTAAGGGGAGTTCATAAGTAAGATAGAGACTTTACCAAGGCCTGTAGCAACAAGACAGGAGACATCACTTTTTAAATGGAAAAGAGAAGATTTGGAAGAGGCATAACAAAGAAGGTTTTTTTATACTACTGTTTGTCAGATGCTGAAACAGGTTGCCCAGAGAAGTTGTAGGTGCCCCAGGGTATAAAGGCTCTCGGGGTATTGAAGTGGAGTGGGGATATGAAGGTATCAATGTGTACATTTTATGACTATTTCAGAGAGTATATTTCATGAGGATTTCAGAGATCTTCTGCTGACAAACACCAGAGAAGGAAAAGACCAAGACATACACAACTCTTTGAGTTCTACAGCTTTCATGATTGTTTGGTACTAATTATATACTGCTTTTTGCAAAAAGATAAGCATCTCAATTATATAGGTTAACCTCTGTGTCT
>JAOQGM010000023.1:116551335-116574138 GCA_027564225.1 Gallinago stenura | reverse complement strand
AGGGCAGGTTGGAGGGGGCTTGGAGCAAGCTGGTGTGGTGGGAGGTGTCCCTGCCCAGGGCAGGGGGTGGCACTGGGTGGGCTTTAAGGTCCCTGCCAACCCAGACCATTCTGTGAAATAAGGTGCCACTTTTTGCCCATGACACAGAAAAGAGGAGCTGTATCCCAGACTAGAGATACCTGTTTCTTTCCAGTGACAATAAAAGGACTGAGATGATTAAGGTACAGATACCTCTGTAACTGATGCCTAAACTCATTTTGGATTCATTATGTTCCAAAATAGCCCAAATGTTGCTCTGTACGATTTCTTAAGTGGTGTGTGTTGCTGTACATGCCAGAAAAACCCCTGCTTGTTCTGACAGCGGGGCTTGTAGGAGCAGGACTTCAATAATAAATTTATTATGGCCAGGGTTTTTCTTCCTGTGTTTTCGTACAAGCTGCCAACACAGTAGGACCCTCATTTCAATTCAGGCTTCCAAGCACTGCAGTAATAAACACAAACATCCTTGCTGGGGAAGAGAGTTCTTTTTTAATTCTGCAGTTGCTTGTAGTGACCTTGTGAGGTGGGGGCTTTCTGTGGTTTTTCAGAAATTTTCAGAAATGATAAATTTTATAAACGATAAACAGTGTGGGTAATTAATTTGGGGTATCTAATGAGCAGGCGGTGTAACTGTATGTTTTGAGGTATATTTGTGAAATGTGTGTAGGATTGTACACAGTTCAGCAAGTGTCCGTTCTGTGCTCTCAAAGAGAGGGAGTTGTTCTCATAAAAATGCAGCAGGAAGAGGGAAAAATAAAAAAGCCACCTTTTGGGAAGATGCTGAGGCTCTTCCCAGGGGATGCTCTGCTGGGTCCCTGGTGCAGCTCCTTCCTTGAACAAAGCCAAGCCATAATTCATGCCCTGCTCCAGTGACCTTCTGTGATGAGAGGAGCCTGTACGATAAATGGAGGGACTTAAGTATGTTTATAAATTGCCCAAGCCTCTTAAGCCAAATTGCTATTTTTACTTCATTAATTAGAATGTCTCCATATTGCAAACAGTGATGGTTTTACCCCAAACCAGATGGCTTCCTCGGTAGGAAATCTAACAAGGTGAAGATACCAAATGCACTATTCACTGATTAAAGTTTTACTTACGTTTTCAAATTGAATGAGTTTGCATCTCCTTTCTGTTCTAAAAAAATCACTGCTTACATGTTAAATAATTTAAGGGCTAAGGCAAAGCACAAAAAGTAAGCTGTGATAATCTGCCTGATTTTGTGTGGCAGGGTTTATTAGCTCTATTTGGTTAAAAATAAATATTTAAAAAGTAATTTTCGACTTTGTTAATTGAAGAAATGGTGAGTTGCTGGGGCTGCGGGGTGGGAAGGAGGGATGTGCTGGGCTGGGAGAGCGCGGAGCTGCTCGGGAGGGACCAGCTCCTGCCTCTGGCTGCGACACTGGCTCCTGCATCTTCTCCCACATCTCCTCCTCGCTGCTGGGAAAAGCAAGGGGTTCTGCAGGGAATAACCTCCGGAGTCACTCAGAGGTGGGTTCGCAGTGCTGGGCGAGGGAGGAAACGATGAGGAGAGCTCGAGAGGTTAATGCTGCTCAGGGGAACTTTTCTCCCCTTCAGGATGGAGGTGTAGGTGGTGGAGCACAGATGGTTAAAAATTGTAAAAGCTTTTTTCTGAGCTTAAGAGTACTTGAAAATGTGTGTGCCTCTTGTGTTTAAACATTTACCAAACCTCTTGTGGAAATGTTGATTTGCATGGAGAAAAGAGTTATCTTTTAAATTATTAGTTAGGGCAATCAGACAAATGTAAGATTATTTTTTTTTTTCCTTTTTAAAATGAAACTCACCCTGCGTGTCTCTGCATTCTTTCTTCCTTCTCCTCCACCTTTTTTGTTTGTAAACTTGGATTTGTATGTATAACGATGCCAGGGAGCATTAACAAAGGGGTCTCACCTGAGATGTGGAAAATCATGGGAGTGAACACTTCATATTTTATTGATAAGTAGAATAGCCTGTTAATTTGCATTGTGAAAGACAAGCTTTAAATTATTATTGGCTTTCTTTTCAAATAAAATACTTGCAAAACTGTGTCTTTGCAGACTGAGGAAGGAGGTGGGGGTTGGGATGGGGCTCAGGAGGATCCTGAGGACACAGAGATAGGAAGCGTCTGTCTTATCTTAAGCCATAAGAAAATGTGAAGCCTACACAGCCAAAATGTAGGGGAAATACCTATTTATTGTAAAAGGGCTCTTCCATTTGGGCTGTTAAATCCTGATGCGGGAGAGGGAAGGGAAAGAGGGCAGAGGGGGATCAATGTCATCAGGGTTTGTGTGTGGTCGTGAACTTGAATAAACAGAAGGGTTTTTTGTGATGAAAATGTTGACTTTTTAAGTCTCCTTGGCCAGACAGTTTTAATATTGTACTTAAGGGTTGGGTTTTTTATTTATAAATAGATGATTGCCTGTATTAATATTTTTACTTACTGAAGTATGATAATTATTTATTCATTCAGTTGTGTTCTGTTTGGTTCGTTTATCATGCATACCTGTTCCCCCCCCTTATTTACTGCAGCGTAAACTATAGTTCAAGGAAGAAAGCCCCAGTTTGAATTGAATAATGCTCTATAGTGCATGTTTCCTGGTTCAATGAAATATTCTGAATAAATAGAAAGACATTCTTGCTTCCTCTCTATGCCTAAATCATCATATTTTTTCAGGTGCCACTTACTAGTAACTGGATAAAATTAGAATGATGCATCTGATCTATACATGCTAAAAATAGTTTACACTAGCAGCAAGAGTAGAGCTGAAGGTATATTCAACATCTTGTTAGAAAGCTGCTTTTCCCTTATTCTTCCCCGTTTCGTGGCTCGTGGTTGCTAGATAACTGGGATTTGCAGATGAAACAAAAGAAGGTGAATTATCCCCATTACAAAGTACAGCAATAATGAGTTTATCCATGTTCTCTCGCAGCATGGGGAAGGAATGATCACAGCAGGGCTGCAAATTGACTGGTTTTGTTTTATTTAAGAATTAAAATGAAGTTTAACAGTAATAATGGCTTCGCTTAGCCATCTTCTGCAGACTGTTACATCTCCCAGTTTCTTCTTATCCGAAAGTCCCGGATGGTGTCACTGCCCAGCCCCGTCGCGCCCTGTGCCACCGAGTGTACAGAGACTTTCTCGGGGTTATATGGGCCAAGCACGGATAAAAGGCTGCAAATCTTCCAGAAAAAACCCTTAAATTCCAAGTTAGTCCATTAAGTGTGAAATGGTCACAACTCCATGAGATTTTTTGCACGTGGGCTGATGCAAAGCCTTGCAGCAAAGGTGGAGCCTCCTGAAAAACACCTTTTCACCGTTAGTCTCAAAAGTAGTTCAGTTTGGCTTTAGGAATTTGTCATTCTGGGCTCCAGTGGCACCTCCTGGGAGAAGCCTTGGGAACTGGCATTTGGACAGCAGGACGTTGGATCCAGAGCAGGCGATGGCTTGTTCCCTGTCTGCTCCCCAGGGTGGACACCTGGAAAAGGGGAGAAGGGCACCTGATGGTCCAGCAAAATAAAACTGGAATGGACTGAGCAAAGGAGTGCCCTCTTTCCTTTACTTGAAAATATAAAAAATATTAGCTGTACAGTGCAACTGCTTTATTCTCTTTGATATCACAGTGTGTCAGCCCTATTTTTAATAGTTAACTACTTGGGAAGTGTGAAAATAGCACGGGTTCATTAGTGATGAGGATTTAATAAGAGAAATCTTCTTGCTGAGTCAAAGCCAGCAAGAGTGAATCAGAAAAATCAAAGAACGGCCCTGTCTCTGCAAGTAGGTTTCCCGTGATAAAAATCAGCTGTTCCTGCTACGTCCTGGGTCTGAGCTGCTTTTTGGAAATTCTCCGGAGAAGTGGGCTGAGGCAGCTGGTTCCTGGCGTCACGTGCTGGAAATAAAATGGCTGGTGTATGTCAGGGCTGCGAAATTGCAGCTGAAGAGCTGGCTGCAATTAAGTTATTTCTATTGAATAGAAATTAAGCAAAATACAATGATTTTGACTGGTTGTTGGGCAGCTGTTATGGGGATGGAAGAAAGGCAAACAGACTTAATTTAAGTAAATTTACAAACAAATCTGCAATTACTACCGAAAAATCAAAGTTTTTCTATTCAGAAATAGATCCTAGATATATTTTCAGCTCTGCAATTAGGGAATGTTGTTTGTGTTCCTAAGCTCATGTCGGCCAGGGGTTAGAGCTGGGTGCTCCTGCAGAAAAAGATTGTAGAAGAAATGCTTCAAGTCTTTTTTTTAAAAGTAACTTTCCCTCCCAAAATAATTGTCCTTCCTTTTGGGAAGCCTTTACCCAGCAATTTCCATGGTCTTCTTCCGGAGAACTGAGTTTTCATCCGGTGAAACAGAATGCTCCTTACGGAGCTGCAGTACTGAGAGTGGGATGATCTGGGATAAATAACTTTAAATTACCTTTAAGAATAGGTCTTTGGGTTCATCTCGGATGAATTTGATTTAAAATAAGATTTTTTTTTTTTTAAATCTTGTTTGATAGCCGTATGTTAAGTGCTCAGCTGAATTGCCCTTTTTTGCAAACACTCCATTTATGGAGTATATAAATGCTCTGGTACTTACTCGTGCTTTTGTCCGCAGCCTGGAGGACGGTGTCTGTCCGTCCTGCTCAAAGGAAACACCTGGAGTTTTCTAAAGGGTACACAGAAGAAGGGGAGGGACTCACAGGTATCGCTGCTGTAAAACACTAACGGGTGGATGGCAGAGCTTTTAGGCTAAAATGTTTCAAAGTTCAAGTGTTTGAGGTCATGAATTGTGGTAAAATACTTTTTTCTTTTAAGTTTTTGTGCAAAACTACGGGCACAAAATCTGTGGGAGTGTGAAGTCAACGTTTGTAATAACATTTCCTAGAACGGGCTCTGTGATGTGAACTGTGGAGGTTCTCACGGCGCCTTTGATGTTTGTCCCTTTTGATCTAAAAAGTACGAGCTCTATAAAGATTATAAATTTTACAGGTTTTAATATGGGAGGTTCATAATATCGTAAGCTTTAGTTTATTTCAAAACCCTCTGGAGGGCTGTGCGTGGTTACAGGAGAAGCAGAGCTTGTTAGGAATTGGGGGTGCTGTCATTTCAGGTGAAGTGATTTCTTGGGTGTGATTTGTTTGAACTGGGTGCAAACTGGGGACTGGAGGAGATGTAGGGCAGGGAGCTACAGTTCCTGGCATTTACCATCTTTCTGTGCAGTCGGAAGAGGGAGCATGGCTTTACCGTCACCGAGGAATTGATTTGCTGCTTTCTGCTGGTCAAAGGCTCACATTTTATACGGGCAATATTTTTTAATTGTAAGTAGTAAAATAAAAACTAGAGGTGATTGAAAGACTGGTACCATGCGGTGAGACGTTCCAAGAGATAGAGTGCTCAAAAGGATGCGGATATTTAGTGTAAAAGCACAAGTCAATGTGTGTTTTGATGTGATGCAAGGTAAGTATCCAATGTGTTAAAAAATTTTTAAGGTCTAGTAATAAAAGCCCTTGTATAGGATTATTTTCTCTGGGAGATGCTGGTTTAGTGGGATGTAAGGCAAGAAACTCAACTTCTGTGTTGTAGTAGTGCCATTTCGAGGGTAAATCGAGCGTATATAATCGAAAAGTAGTTGCTGGATGTACCCCAAGAAACATACTGTAAATGTAGCGATGCCTCGGTGGTAATTTTGGGGTTATGAAATAATTCACTGGAAAATATCAAGACGCTGATGTTAGGTATTATATGCTTAAACTCTTCTTGTGTTAGATTCTGACAGAATAACGTAGAGGATCTTCATTCTAGAAATTACAGTTTCCAAGACCTCAGAGTTACTTGAGAAAGAGAGAGAAATGGGTACATCGACTGTCTTAGAGGTCTGAAGACATTCATAACAGAGAAACTTTAAAAATAGCTCGGATCTTTTGTCTGGAAGTTCTTGAAGAGCTCTCTGGCCAGCAGCCTCTAATGTTATTTGATGTAAAGTTGTAACAGGTGGAAATAATCTCTGAAATGCAAAATGTAGCACGTAATATCACTGTAATACGCTGAAATGTCACCCGGTGGCACACGTTCTGTGGGAGCAAGGCTTCAGCGTTTTTCAAGTGTACAAGTTAGAGATTAGCCTTTAGCTGATGATTTCTTCATAACGTTCATGTTCAGTTCTTACAATGACCTCAGGCATTTTTTCCTTTTGGAAGAGTTTCTCCATCTCTTGGTGGTGCCCCAACTTCTGATCCTCACTTTGCTGAGACTTCATTTTTATGGCAAATCTCAATGTATGATTGTGTTTGATAGACCCACGATCTTCCGAAGACCAGAACAACCAAAACTCTGATAGAGGTAAGGGCTTCTTAAAAAAGTTGCTGCATTCCATAGTGGCTGCTGTGGGCAAGAGGGGAGGCTTCTGCTACAGCAATGAATAAGTCTTTGGTTTAATCTTACACAGTAAAAGTTCATGTTTTCAGGGTATTATGATCTTAAATGACTGTTAGCCCAAATGGGGAAATTATACAATCACTACCCCCTGGAAGGGACCAGGCAGGTTCTGAATGTCTCCAGGGAAGGAGACCCCACCACCTCCTTAGACAGCCCATTCCAGGGCTCTGTCACCCTCAAACTGAAGAAGTTCCTCCTCATATTGAGATGAAACTTCCCATGTTCCAGTTTGTGCCCATTCCCTCTTGTCCTGTCCCTGGGCACCACTGAAAAAAGCCTGGCCCCATCCTCCTGACACCCCCCCTTGAAGTATTTCTAGGAGTTGATCAGATCCCCCTCAGCCTTCTCTTCTCCAGACTGAGATGACCCAGGTCCCTCAGCCTTTCCCCATCAGAGAGATGCTCCAGCCCCTCAGCATCTCTGCAGCCTCTGCTGCACCAAAGGAGAATGTAAAATCAATGCTGCCTGGAAGGAGCCGAGATGCTGCTAACGCCAGGCAACAGTGACTGCCAGTCCCTCTGTTTAACACCCTCCTCTTTATACCATTGTCACCTACAATAAACGAGAAAACAGAGCCTGATCCAACACAGTGACCATCTCTGTCTCCGTTAACAAGGTATCCTTAACACCACGGCCTCCTTCAAATGACTTTGGAGAGAAAGTTCCAGAGTGGCAGCTTTATCCCTCTAACCCAAAGCAGCCTCCTTTCCCCCAGCCTGTGCCAGAGCCAGGGGTGGGCACAGACACCTGGCCTCGAGCCCCCCGTGGGGCACGGGAAGAGGGTTAGACATATCGACCATATAGACATATAGACCATAGAGACAATACAGACCATAGAGACAATACTCACACGATGTGGGCGAGATCGAGGGGCTTCTCTGGCTGCTCGGGAAAGACGGGGCGAGGGGGCTCCCGGCTGGGGACGCAGCCCAGGGATTTACTGATGGCGTGGCTCAGCTTCTTCGCAGGAGATTTCTGGTTTGGGAGAGAAGGACAAAGGCGAGTTGGCTGCGGTGAAGAGTGGGGTAACGGGGGCTGTCGGACGACACAGAAGAGTTAAAAACGGGTAGTAGTGGAATATTTGGCAACATCCATCTACAAAGTGCCATTCCTGGGAAATTGGTACAGCAACCAGAACAGGCGAATGAGTTCTGTGGGGGTTTTGGTGATAAAATACCGACAAATGAAGCAGTTTGACAAAAGCATGTGAGACCAAGGAATAATCCAATTCTCTGGTGTTTCTACCAGGAATTAAATCAAGGGACAATCACATGCAATTAAGTTTTCACAAGGTCTCCAGAACACGAGGGCTGTATTTGGAGGGAAGAATGACAGGAGCTGGAGCAGGTCAAGAACCATCCCCATCCTCCCCAACCAGGAGGAAGCTGGGCAGGAGCAGGTCAAGAACCATCCTCATCCACCCCAACCAGGAGGAAGCTGGGCAGGAGCAAGAAGGAGCCACCACCCTGGTGACCTGCAGAGCCCCACTCCTCATCCTGCCTACTCAAGTTGAGCAGTGGCAGAGCTCAAACACAGCCTTCATGACCCAAAGTGGTGTCTACCTACCAACGAGCACATCTGGCCTCTCCAGGCTCTAGAGAAAGTGCAAACGTAAAACAAGCAGTTGTAATAAATATTTCTGAGAGGCTGGAGTGTCTGTTCTCTTTTTTAACAGCAGAAGCTGAAGGAGCCCCCACTCTGCACCGTGTGCTCCTCAGGCATCTGACCTTCCAGTTGGGTGGCCACAAGGTGAGGTCAAAATATCATTTCCCATCAACCACTGAATGACTCTGGCTATGGCCCTCAGCTTCCAGAGCCCAACAGAACCCAAACACCCGGGGTTTGGTTATTTCAGCCCATGTACCCTCCCTACTTCACTCAAGGACCGGATTCTACACTTTTGGTTATTAAACAACCCTCCTTCTATCCAACTTAGTGACAAACAAACCACAAACAACTTACAGCTTATACAGCGAAGCCTGCATGAGTGTGCAACTAGTCTAGAAATAAATTTTATGAATAGCCTATAAATAAAACTTATTTTAAGCACTAGGAACAACCATTGAAGTGAGGATTCCCGGAGCCCCGGCCGCCTCCGGAGAGTGGGGATGCAGCATGTTGGCCCCAGAGGGCAGGGAAATACTGCAACAGGGAAATACTTTTCCCTCAGAAAAGAGGGGAAGTGCTGAATGCGCATGTTTTTAACCAGGTTTAGACAAAAGGGAGTTGTGCCCACGCGTGTCCAAGCGTCACCCTTGGAGCTGCCAGAGGGGCAGGACCCCTCTTGGCTCGTTTCTGGGGGACTGACCACAAATACGCTCAGAAATTTCTCATACCCTCAAGGTGGACTAAATGGGAAATTAAATGAACCAGAAATGAAAGAGGTGTAATTCTGAGAGCAAAAATCTTATTAACAGCTACTTAGGGTGTCGCCAGCCTTTAGCTGGGTAGATAAAAGAGCCTGGTGTTTGGGATGGGGTTAGTCCATGGCGTGATGACTTCCCCGAGATGGGATGGCTGTAGGAACAGCTACACCTGTGCTGGGCTTGTGGGTGTCTCCTCCAAAGCCACCACCTTGGGCTGTTCATAAATAACAAACACTCCATTATTTACAGCAGGAAGAATGTTCCAACCCAACCGCAGCTGGTAACGAGCCACCAGAACTCATCCCCCAGGCTGCCCCTGGGGGTAACTCGGCTCTTCTGACGTTTCACCCCACGTTTCGGGATGACGGAGACCCCCCCCGAGGCTCAGCCGACCGAAAAAATAAACAAACAGAACCAACAGTGACTAATCCACGGGCTTTCCAAATGAACAACCGGGTTTTCAGTTCTGCTGCCTGTGCATAACTAAATGAAACCTTGTTTAAGGCTATTTAATAAAACCCAAAATTGAAATAGGCCGGAAGGAAGAATTTGGAAAGTGTTTGAAGTTCCCCCCCCAAAACAGGCCCCAACAAGCAGCGTGTTCTTCCAGCAAAACCGCTTTCAAGAAAAGGTTTCTACCTGAACTTACATATATGTATATATAATCACCATAGTAACATCTATTTTTATATATATATATTTAAAAAATAATCACTATACTATGTGATTTATAGTATCCAAAAAACATCAAAGGCACTTCAGAACTTCAGGAAAAAGAACCCTATGAACATACTCACTATTGGTGCTTATTCTGGGTCCCAGGGCTCCCAAACTCTGCAAACACACCACTCACAACTAAACTAGACCTGGCTGGACAGAAAACCCGGGAAAACCAAATTTCTTTGCTGGATGTTCTTCACCTTTTGAGGTCTGTCCTTCCCCCTTTCCCAGCCGTAGTCGCCATCCAGCAGGTGATGGTAGACGTGTCCCACCAAGATGGACACGACAAAGACCCTTCAGATGCCCTTGACCTCCCCATTGATTGTCTGCCCTTGAACTAGCAACAGTCCACACCCAAAACTACAGTCTATTTTTTAAAAATTAAGAAAGACTCATTTTTAATTTTCATAACATTAACACACAAGACTTGCAAAAGTTAAAATAGATTAAAATAAAAAATTTGAGAGACCTTTCTTAAAAAACCCCTCTTCCACGCCCAGTTTCCAGGAGACACCCCAGTCTGTAGCAGGACTTTACGTATCCCTGAATTTCTTGGTTCATTTAAAAAAAACCTAGGAAATGGCTAGAAAGGCTCAGATATAAGTTTCTTGAGCAAGAGCCAGAAATACTGCTTTGAATTACAGGAACATAAATGTGCCCTGTGATTGCTTTATTGTTTACTGAAATCCTTCAAACTTCTCCATTTTGGTCCTTGATTTCCATCTTTTGTCTCTGCCTCGCCTTCAGAAGACCCTTCGCCTCCTGATGTCGCCCATCCGTGATGGGGATCCTGACAATGCTGAACAAGAGAAATGTAAAAATCCAGCCTCTTTAGAGATCCCAAACCATCTTCTTCTTTTCTAGCTATTTTCTTTCAGACATTCTTTCAATTCATTCTGTAAAAACTCTGTTTCCCAATACTGGGGATGGTGGATGGTCTCCAGCCATCTTCTGCTTCCCGATCTGTCCACTCCTGACAGCTGCTGCTCTATAACAGAGCCCTGGCTTTATAACAGAGCTGTTGCTTTATAACAGAGCCCTGGCTGTATAACAGAGCTGCTGCTGTATAACAGAGCCCTGGCTTTATAACAGAGCTGCTGCTGTATAACAGAGCCATGGCTTTATAACAGAGCTGCTGCTGTATAACAGAGCCATGGCTTTATATTACAAGAGGCGGGCTGGATTTGTACACACTTAAGGGGATAATAATCCCCTGGTAGTTCGGATTAAACATTCCAGAAGTTTATTACCCACGTGGTTAAAAAAAGGACAATATTTAAGACCAAATTTTCCTCTCTTTGCCTTCCAGCTACTGACTGGTATTAAGCCCCAATTTTCCAAATTAAACAGTAATGCTGTAATGACTCTTCTTCAAGAAGATAATTACTAATTATAATCCAATCACCATTTGAACTTCTCTTTTAATAAGCAAAAGGTTGGGCTTAATCTTTTTGCTATAAAATAGGGGGTTTATATCTAAAATTATCCATTATTTCTTGAGATGTGATTATTGTACAGTCATCTGAGTGATATTTCTCATAATTTCTTTAAGGCTTTGTATCTAAGAGTTTTCAGAGCACACACGTACAGCTGCCAGAACAGTGACCACACTAAATCTTTCTCTTAAAGAAATACTGTCTTTAAGGATGAAGTCCCTCCGGGGACACAGCACTCACACCCCCTTTGCCTTTCTGGGGAGGCGAGGGACCAAAACCTTTAGGTCTTTTTAAGCTTAAAGAGAAGAAAATACGTGAAAAGTAGGGTTGATGTGGAGAGGGGAAGAAAACAGAGGTGTTAAGGCTGAAGGGCCGTGCTGCCTCGTGTGCCTTAGACAGCAATAGGGACCACCAATGAATTAACAACACGATTGTGAGAAAACCAGTACAATTTCCCTATTTATAGGCTTTTGCTAGTTGGGAACCTTTAGAAGCCCTGCTGCGCCGTTCTACTGCAAACCCCGTTCAGTTTCAGAGGAGAGGAGCAGGGGGGGGTGTGAGGGCAGTTACCCAGGAGGAATGCTCCTTCATCTGGTGCTGGTTGCTGTGGGGCCCGTTGGCGTGGCCGCGCCAGAAGCAGTTTTGGCAGAGCTGGTAGTTGTGGCACTGCTGGCACCGGTACCGGAACCCCATCATGCTCTCGCAGCGGCAATACGAGCACTCCACGGGATGGAAGACTGGGCAGAGATGGGGAAACAGGGTGGGGGAAACAAACAAACAAGAGAAAAAAAAAATAAAGTAATGAGCAGACTTTAGGAAAACCTCAACTGTCCAAGTGTCATTGGAGCTTCCAACCCCCATCCCAGGTTTGTAACCTCTGAACCAACGCGTTGCCCTGCACAGGCTGTGATTTTGAGTGCAGAGCAGGCAATTTCAGTAAGATCAACTGTAAATTTAAGTTGATGGTAACCCAGCAGTTCCATCTGACAAGTTCAGTATTTCTTCTTCTGATTTCTCCCTCCTCTGATCCACCCAGACCCCGAAGTCTCCAGGGAGGTCTAACACCGGGGGAGTGGGCAGGGAGTGCAGAAAGGCTTTGTTCACCCCGGCCAGCTCCTGCCCGAGGAGACCATGGCCCTGGGGTCAGCTGAGAGGAGACAAACCTAGAGCCCCACGATGGGCTTCTGCTCCGCTCCTCTCACCGAGGACCTTCTCTTGCCCTTCCCCAACTGTGAGCTGCCTCTGGTACCCACAGCTTGTGCTGGAGAGATCCCCAACACACCTCCACATCTCAACATCATGAGAATTGGACAACTCAATGTGGTGTGACACGCAGGAGCAGGCGAGAAAATAAATAGAGAAATGCTTTTTCCCTGTTCCTGTGCCCATGAACAGACAGTCACAGCCTCCTCCATCGAAGAGATAAGTCTTTGGAACAAACAGAAGAGGAAGGGAAGGAGGGAGAGGAGATCTCTCACTGTGTGAAACGCATCTCGGAAAGTGAGGGGCGGGAATTGGAATGGAGGGATGAGGGTAAGCTCCAGGAGCAAAGGGGTTAGCATCGCGTGGGTCGGGGTGTTAGCAGTCACAGGTATAAATAACTATCAGTAACAGGAAAACAGCAGCTCACTGGGCAGTCAGTGACATCCTGAGATGGGTCTGTTATAAACCACTGAAAGATGGGAGAGGAATCATTAGAAAGAGCCTGAAGTTTTGGTCTATGATAAAAATTACGACTTGGCTGTTCCAACGAGACTCGTGCAATTCTGCAGAGGGCCATGGAAAGAGGCAGGAGGGGAGGTTGGCCCCGTCCAACACAAGGGCTGATGCCCCCGGAGCAGACACACACACCACAACTGTCAAAAACACATGAGGAACAGCCAAAGCAAAGGGGACGTGAGCATTGGCCTGGTGGGGAACGCTGTGGGTCATTAACCCCAGATGATGCTGTGTTGCAGCACAAATCAACGCTGCACAAGGCAAGGACTTGATGGTGGCAAGTGGTCTCCATACACACACACCCACTGGGAACCGGCCGCAGAGGAACCGGTGATTTTTTTTTTTTTAAACACAAAAAGTAGAGAAAACAACGAAAAGAAAGATTTCTAGATCTGTATCAAACGGTAGAAAAGAACTGATGGAAAAAGATGACAAGTGACCTGAAGTCAAGGTGCCAAGAGAGGCATGCTGTGAGGTTTAGGCAGCAGAGGAGAGAGAAGGTGCCTCCAGGGCAGCACGTTTCGGCAAACTCACGGGGCCCAGGAGGCAAGTGACCAGAAGAAACAATTCAACGGGGAAACGGAGTTCAAAGAACTGTTGGCTCCTTGAAGAAATGACGCTACAGAAACCAGCATAAACCCTCTCGGCAGAGGGAAGAGCAGACTGTAGTAAGAGACCAATGTGGCTGACATTAAGAGTTCCTCAACAACTTCAAATTCCAAAGGAAGCCTACAGAAGCAAAACCTGGGACAAATTATTAACGAGGGTTAAAAGAATAACTCAAATATTTGAAGTCAGAAGAACAGAACAAGGGAAAACTAGCAGGGGATTTAACAGAGACATTACAAGAATTGCAATTAAAAGGGTGTGAAATTATGCAAATGTAAGTGCTGACTTCTGATGTTGTTTTAACTCGTAGAATACATGTGGGAACAAACACCACAGCAAAGTACCATGAGCATCCGAAGAACAGAGAAATGAGCCGTGGAAGGCATTTGCCAAATCATCCTAGTGTCTTTCCATGACGGAGTAATTGACCTTGAAAATAGGAAACAGGCACCAAAAGTCATCAATTTTTCCTTTAACTGCAGCACTCCTTACAGCACTGGTCTCCCCTGAGAGCCTCGTGACGGGGGGAGACAGAGCTGGAAGGGCTGGACCCTGGATGTGAGACTCACTGGGAAGAGACCAGAGAGCAGCTCATTGTAAAAGTGAAAAGATCTAACAAGCAAAGGGCTTTATTCCAGCTCACACACTGCTTAATACTTCTCATTTTGAATGATCATCAAAAATGCCCGATTTGGGGCATCCCATTTGAAGGAAGAGGTGGGTTGAGGGGACGTGTGGGAGAAGGGGATGGAGCTGCCTGGACACCAAGCTGGAGGTTTCAGCAACCGTGCAAGAGGCACTCACAAACACAGCAACACATTCCCCAGGGCCAGGGGCCAAAAACCAGGTACTTAAGGGTTTGAACTGCAGTAAGAAAAAAGCTCATGTCAGAACATTATAAAAAAACCCCAACTTTCTCACCCTGAGAATATTTAAACCATGATCTCACCCCAGCTTCGAGTCCAAGGAAGCGCTGAAACTTTTTGAGAGGGGATTTTGAGCAGCAACAAGGTAAATCTCTTTCAAGAACGTTTGTCTACATTCAAGTTTGCCTCTGGAAAGGGAGATGGATGAAGCCACGGGTTCCCAAAGCTGCTGCAGGGACAGGCAGTAACCGGTGCCAGCTCTGCCCCCGGGTCTCTGCCTCCCCTGCACCCAGGAGAGATTCCTGAGGATGAAAAGGGGGCAAAAGCGCTGCAGGGTCCTGGACGAGGTCCCTTCCGACCCAACCATGCTGGGATTTTAGGAAAGGCAGAAATTCTCAAGCCCTTTCTGAAGTTATTGAAGCTATTTCGATCTTCTGGGAAAGTTAAGGATTTATTCGTGGCTCGAGTTGTAATGCTGGGGGGCATCTTTAAACTGGGAACTGCCAAACAGCAGCTGCCTTCTCCACATCATGCACCTTTGGGTTTTTAAAATAGCTGTATTTGTGGCAAGATCCAACCCTTGCCCTGCAGAGCTGATGAGCTAGCTACAAGCATTAATATAAGCTCACAATAACAGCCATGGCACGCTTAAAAGCCAGAATATTTTTTATTTTTTTCTATATTTTCCCTTTGTTATAGAAGGGAGAGGAAAAAAACCCCATAGCCTGAAGACTTCTTCCACTGGCATTTCCAAAGCATCCTATTTCTACAAAAGCAGAGCTGAAGGGCTGAGGAGCTGGCACAAAGCAGCAGGTTCTGACACTCACATCAGGACCCGACCGGGGAGGCTGCTCCGGGGACAGCGGCTGGAGCGGGGCTGCAGACCAGTGCTCCCCATCCAGGGAGTTTGTGGGATGCCTACAGAAAGAAATGTGTCTTTTTTTTTTTTTACCTGTAAATGTTATTTTGCCAATAAGACAAGCTCAGTTCAGAGCTTAATTGCCTTTTGCTTATATTGGAGTTGAGAAGACAGCCAAGGAAATTGAGGGATTATTGTTTTGTTGGGTTTTTTTCAAGGTGTCAGCCAAGGTGCTCAAGTGCCTGTGAAGAAACTCCGCAGGGGCTGCCAGGGGAATTAACGAGAATATTTACAAGCTGGGGAGGAGACAAACATCTGGTTGGGAGAGGAGTGGAGGGAACAAAAGCTCCAGGCTCTGACAAGTGCAATCCAAAGAAAAATAAGTTTGGGGAAATCACCCGGTGAGTGCGGATGAAGGTGACTGCTAACCACTGCAGGAGATCAAGGCAGGGGAAGCAAAACAAACTCAACGGATGGATCTTCACGGGCTGAGCCCGTGTTTATCAGACAAACGTTGTTCACAGCCTGGTGGTGGAGGAGGAGAACTTCAGGGGATGGTTTAACGGGATTTTCATTGCAATCAGAGCGAGAACCACAAAATCCTGAAGGGCTGAAGCCGGACGGGGCCCCTGAGCTGCTCAAAGCAGGGTCATTCCCAGCCACTGCCCAGGACCTTGTCCCATCAGGTCCTGAATATCTCCAGGGATGGAGACCCGCAATGGGGTTTGAGCACCCTCACAATAAAAGAATTTCTTCTTATGTTTAAAGAGAATTTCCTGTCTTTCCATTCCTGCCTGGTGCCTTAAGGGCCCAAATCAACGACTGAAGCTTAAGGCCTTTTAGTCCTTGTGCAGCACCAGGACACTACTCCAGGGCTTTATGTGGGACCCTAGTGCCTCAGACTCCCCTCGACACAGGGAGATGGTTTTGCCTACGTTCTGGGAAAGCTTTCCATTGAAAGGAGGCAGGCATTCCTGCAGCCTCCTACACGTATTCATAGAATCATTTTGGTTGGCAAAGACCCTTGGGATCATCAAGTCCAACCATCTACCCCACTCTACAAAGTTCTCCCCTACACCAGATCCCCCAACCCCACATCTAAATGACTCTTAAACACATCCAGGGATGGGGACTCAGCCCCCTCCCTGGGCAGCCTGTCCCAATGCCCAACCACTCTTTCTGTGAAAAATTCTTTCCTAATGTTCTGTATAAACCTACCATGTTGGAGCATTTCAACAAAATGTAAGGTTTTCTAATATATGCAGATTTCAAAACATACACAATGCTTCCAAAGTAGCTTCATGTTAATTTAGTCACAGAACCCACAGCAGTAGCCCATTGTCAGCACAAGCTTCACATCTTCTGTCTTCTGTCTTTTAAAGATGGAAAATGACAGTTTAATAGGAGAGACTCACTCCAGACCCACAGCCCCAATGAACTCTTGCCCATGTCCTGTCCCAGACTTCACACTATAAAAAGTTCTGGCCTGTGTTTTCCTCAGGGGACACATCCATGGTCAGGGCTGTGCCTTCTTTCAACACTTCTCTTCCCATCTGTGTCCCAGTAATTCCCAACTCATTCCTTCTGCTGCTCCCATCCTTCCAAGTTGCCCTTTCCCGTGGTCAGGTCCCCAGCATCAAGCCACCCTTAACTCCTTTTGCTGCAGAGCCATAACCCAGAGCCGACCTCCCTACTGCTGAGGGTCACCCCATCCCTCTCCATCAGCTCCAACCATTTCCATCCAGCACTTGTAAGCAGAGGAACTGCTCCCTGGCTCTGGGAAGAAAATACCACTTGCAACAGAATAAGCGTTTCTGATGGAAACAAAAAAAATGTGTTAAGTTAGAGGACAAGAACTGGCCCAAGCTGTCGATGGTAGCTCGACCAGTCACAGGTGGACCTGTAGCTCCCAAACACGTTCACTGCCCGTTTCCTTACGGTGTTGACTCCCCCGTGTGCTTTGCTGAAGTCCAGGTTTAGAGGGACAAGAGGATGAAGGAAGAGGGAGAGGGCAAGAAGCTGTTGCTGGTTTTCTGTTAGAGCCCCCTGTCACCCAGGGGTGGGAGGGACACTGCAGGTCACCTCCTGTCTTCACTAGATCAACCTCCACTCTTTTTTAAAGTTTTCCCATAAGATTTGTCTCCATGAAATCGCTCCCCTCAAAATTCTCTTTTTGTTTGGTTGTTTCTGATGAGAGCAGCAGGAACCCCCTGGAACCAGACTGGGCAATGGGGAGATTCAGCTCCTCCTCTGCTCAGACCAGGGCCAGCTACGCTTCCCACGAGGGCCAAGAGATGACAACTCAACACATGCCAGGATGCAGCACGGGGCAGTCACATCGGGTGACGTGACAGTCCCAGGAGTAGGTGTCGAGAAGCAGAGGGTGGGATATAAATCACAGAAACTGGGCTAGAGACGGTCTGGGAACAGCAAATGACACCCAGAGGCCAGAGTTTGTCCCCCTGCCCCTAAGGAAGAAGTCCTTGCACCCTGAAACGAGTGTAAGTGCATTAAGGGGAAGGGGAGGGGGGCTGAAGGATGAGAACGTGATTGTACTCTGTGGTGAAGGAAACAAAAGGTGAAGTTTAGTTTAGTTTAGGTGAAGGCAAAAAAAAAAGGAGCGTTGTTTTTTTTCTTCTTCTAGAATTCACGTACAAGTGATACACATCTACTGCGTGTAGCTGTGAAAGAAATAAAACACACCATCTTTTTGGCCTCTAAAAGCAACAGATAGTTTCAATACGTTTCACAGCCTTCTGCAGGAAACCCCTGAACCCCCCGAGCCCCTCAGCCAGATGACTCCCTCATCCTCTCATTCTCTCTCCCGCTGTTACCCTTCAGTTTTCCACCCCTCATTGCTCCTGGAATACTTTCCCCGGGCAGTAAACCCAGGACATTTTAGTTAAATAAAGGTCTGGAGGTGAGAGATCTCCCTCCCATAGCGAGGGCTGGTGACTCCCGTGCTCAAAGGCTGCCCGAGCCAGAGCTGGAGGGGTCCCAGCCCTTCTGGAGCTCACGCTTGAAAGTGTATCTTAAAGCATGATTCAAGTGAAGTTTTTTAATAAAGTTTCACAATAAACATGGACACTTAGAGAACACTGGTTTTCTGCTGCTTGTTTTTCCATCTTCCGCTCCTAACGCTGCTAGAATTCTAAAAATCATCATTCTGCTGCTGCTGATTTCACCAAGAATCAGTCTCCGTCCCAGCAGCGTTTCCCTCTGACAGAGTCTGGCTCTGGGGCTGAGGAGGTGCAGAGGCTGAAGGCTCGAAGCGCCTCGTTACGTGCACACGAGCAGCTGGTGAACACAGCCCCTGCTCCCTCCGGGGGCTCTCACAAGAAAATATTCCATTTACCATTTTCAACATGGGCGAGTCTGTGCATGAGAGGCAGCCACACAAGGCACTGGGGAGGTGGGTCAGCCATCAATGTGTCTAGAAACATGTTTAGCATGATCTTTTTCTGCAAAGAAAAGAGAAATACAACTTGATTATATGAAAATTTTCAAATTTTTCTATACTGTAAACTACTTCAGCCTCAAGATCTCCCTATGAGTCAACCCCTGTCTAGCAGGAATATTTCCTGTGCTATAAAGAGATAAAAATCACAGCTTTGCTCAGGGGGCTTCAGTCTGGATCGGGCAAATAGTAACAGCACAGCAAAGGTATCAGTAGAGACACGATATAATGATACAAAAATAAACGATAAACAAACAGAAAACTCCCAGAACCAGAAGACAGGACGGGTTCCTGAGCTGCAGCTAAATATTCTTATTTTGAAGAGGGAGGCAGCACTGCGAGCTGAGGGTATTTAACAGGCACAAAACAGCATTTCAGACAGACAGACAGCACTGAAAATAGCAGACACACACAAAAGGGATTACAACTAACATTCATACACGATGCACACAGTATGTGATTATTTTTATATAGGAATAATAAGAAAAAAGAAGAGGCAAAGGGAGAACAGTGCCACCCCCCCAGGCAGCCCCCCGGGAGGGAGCGCGGAGCTGGAGGAAGAGCCAGGCTGCTTCTGGAGGGGCTGTGGGACAGAACGGAGCTGTCATGCCAAAAAATAAGATGGGTTTTGTTTTGGTTGCAGGTTGTTTGGGTTTTGTTTTATTTTTAATTAAATAGAAGGTTTATATTTTATCAGAGTGAGGCTGATGGTTGGACTCGATGATCTGAAAGGTCCCTTCCCACCCAGACAATTCCATGACTCTGTGAGTTGCCAAAGCCCATGGATGGAGTGATGCCACTTCCCTGTCCTTCACAAGAGGGGAGCTGGGACACGGGCTTTGGGTTTTTTTTTTTCCCCACTGTTACAGGTAGGAAATTTTGCAACCAATTGAGCAAAAAGAATGTCTCAGCTTTATCACTGCCACCCCCTCTGTCTGGTTCCAGGCTCCTGGTGAGGGCAGAGCCGAGAGGGAAGCAAAGAGCCATCTCCTGGAGGTGTCAGAGAAGCAGCCTACATACAGCACATCTTGTAGCACATCTAATATCTCCTGCTGGGTTCAGAACCAACCATGGGGCAACCACAAAAACATGCCTCAGGCCCCATTTGTGATGCAAACCAACCAAATAACCTGCCACGGGTTCCAAACTCCAAGAACATGAACTGAAAATTAGTAAACGTGAAGGCACGACCGGCCACAGGGAGAACAGACACGTTTCTGCCCAGACGCCCTCTGCCATCACCTGCACAATCTCTATCCTGTTTTAATTAGTGTTTTCACTGATTGCCATCAGCATCCCTACGTGTCCTCCCGGCTCTGCAGGCTCAGGTCTCGCAGGTGGCTGCAGTGGCCGGTCACAGCAACGCTGTTCTTAGACTTAGAATATCACGGGTTTGCTTCAACAGCAAAACCTCAGCCACTTCTGCTGTCACACTGCCAACCTGCTCGTTCCAACGAGATGTTAATGCATCTAATTTCCCCACAAAATACTGGCACAAACCCCCCCTCCTCTGAGCCAACTCAAAGATATGCAATTTTTAACCCTGCCGTGATCAAACCCAGTTGTGTGTTAGATCCCACCTCCATCTCCATCTGTCCTGCTGGATGAGCTGCAGCTCCATCAGAGCATGCTCCCCCCACCCCTTATACACAAGCCCACCCTCTCCTTAATAAATACATCTTCATTATTTGCTTTAACGAGAGGTGCAGCTTCACCCTACAGGAGCCAAGGGCCCAGGACTCCGAAGAGAAGGTCTCAGCTCAGCAGGAACACTGCAATTAAGCCGCTTTGTAAACGAGATTCGTAGGGGACCCACCTCTGCAGCGACAGGACAGGCTGGGCCAGAAGGACAGAGCACGTCACGGGGGTGCAGTGTCTCCAGGACAAACACTGGGACTGTGGCCAGGTGACCATAAGTCTTAAGAGAAGTATGACATGATATCTTACATCTGTGGAAGCCCCCACTTGACCTAGAAAACTAAATTATCACTGGAAGCTCTTTCCACATCTGGAAGCTATCACATGGAACGCAGCTGTCGCCAAAAACATCCCAATAAACTCCATCTCACTTGGGCAACAAGTTTGAATTATTCCATCTGCGCCCCAAGGAGTGCAGGGAACACAGCCCCCGACACTGCCCTGTCACCACCCGCACGGCGCTGAATGATGAGCCTCGGGGAAGCAGGACCTCCATGAGCAGCCAGGAGCCACAGCTGGCCAGGAAGGCTTTGTCTCTTGGCAGTTCAAGCAACACCAGGGGACGTTCCTGGCACCAGAACTCAATCCTGGTGCTTTTATATTGTTAAACCCGTGCTGGGTTCAACCGCTCGCTCTCCCAGGCGATCCCAACACTGAGCTCAGGTGTTAACATCAGCTCAATCATTCTCAATGAACTGTTCCCACAAACTGTAACCACCCTGCTTGAGGGAATAAGAGAGTTTAATCTCCTGGATGTGGTTGGACTCTTCCAGTTGGCCTCAGGAGCCCAGAACAGCTCGCTGCACCGTTGAGCTCAGAACAGATGTAGCTCACGTGTCCCTCACGTAAACCCCAATGTCCAACACCCCACAGCTTCACCAACACCATCCAGAGAGGATTTCAGCAAAAGAATGGGCTGTAACAGGAGAATATCATGGAAATACCTCTAGGAAGCTTATTTTCAAATCTGGGAGGCATAAGAAAATGAACTGAAATCTCAGACGGGTTATCCTTCTCCCCGGCACCTGTTGGTTTAATGTTTTCAAATAAATGATAGCACTGTCTTGGGGTACAGTGTGTACCTGGATTAATTAAAAAAAAAACCTGAACAAACACTTCCACTCTCCACAACCTTGGCTTTTCACTAGGGACTGTGTTTTGCTGAATAAAACCAGAGCAAAGGAGTGGCTAAAGGTGAATCAACAGGAAGAATTAGCCGCTGTGGGAGCCCAAGTCAGGGGCTGAGAGATGCTGCAGGGGAGCCACGTGCACATCACAGCATCATCGAGTTCTCCAGGTTGGAAAAGACCTTTCAGATCATCATGTCCAACCATCAACCCACCACTGACCAACCCAACCCGTGTCCCTCAGCACCACGTCTGCCCGGCTTTGAGATACCCCCAGGGATGGGGACTCCCCCCGTGCCCTGGGCAGCCTCTGCCAAGGCTTGCTCCGTCCTCAGGAGCAGATGAGCTGGAGCCCTCGTTGCTTCCTAAATCAAAGGCTGTTTCCTACTGTGTTGTATTTCAAACACACTAATTGCTAATTAACTTAAACTTAGTAAAATGACTACAAATTCTAAACCTCAGAAATTTCTTCCAGAACATAATCATGACTGGCGTCTGCACATTTCATTTCAGGCTGACAATTATCTATGTTCATGTTTACAGTTGAATTAAGGATTATTTATATTATTGACGTTATCTCAAATTAGAAACAAATCCTTGGAATAATTAAATAACTAAAATGTAAAAAGCTCTTTTAAGATCATTACTGCAACATCTACTCCAAACGTCACACATAATGGAAATATTTTGGAAACACCAGCTACAGCAATAAACACAACAGTGAAAGGCATTTAAAAACAAACTGTGTGCTTTGTACAGGCCAAGCAACCAGGCAGTGATTTGGTGAAACTAAGACTCTTGACGTACTGAGAAAGCTTTAAAAAAAAATAAAGAATAAAGGGAAAATAGTAAAAATACTGTGTTTCATGTTTTAGAAAAGGAACAGGTCATCCTTGCTGTTCTTCTGATGGGGAACAGTGTCCCTCCCAGGAGGGGAAACAAACTAAAACTGTGCAAAATCCTTTAATTGCCCAAGACCTAGACGTACTATTTAAAATTATTCCGGTTTTCTCACAACTGTTTAGGTTACAGAGTGCATAGTACTGACCCCCTCCCTCCAGCCCCCCCCGAGTGGCAGAAGAAAGCACCATATTCACAAGCAATACCCAAAATCCTGGGTCATTCTCTTACTTGCTGCGGGAAACAGGTCCGTACGGAGTGCTCCGTGTACCCGAAGGAGGGCCCCTCAAACACCGCCGTTGGAAGTTTTAGAACCTCTTTCAAAAACTGATCGAACTTGGTAAATATCATTAATCCATTTGAATCTGATATTTGAGAGAAAATATCTGTAAGAAAAATATAATAAAACCCTACAGTAAGTACATGCTTACTACAGAAGAGACAAAAAAATATATTTCAACCCATTTAAACCCCGATAAATTTCTTTTTTTGTTTGTTTTATTCTGAACATAGAATCACAGGATGGTTTGGGTGGGAAGGGACCTTAAAGCCCCCCCAGTGCCACCCCCTGCCCTGGGCAGGGACACCT
>JAOQGM010000023.1:116517483-116551235 GCA_027564225.1 Gallinago stenura | reverse complement strand
CTCCCTCAGCCAGAGTCCCTCCCCACCTTTCCTGGAGCCCCCCTTCTTTAGGGACTGGAAGAGGCTCCAAGGTCTCCTCCAAGGAGCCTTCTCTTCTCCAGGCTGAACCCCCCCAACTCTCTCAGCTTGTCAAATATTCATATTTCAACAAATCTGTGGCTTGCCAAAACCTTGCCTGGTTGAAAAATTTAGGTTCAAAAAACTGGTCTCTTCATATTGTGATGCACTCCCTGAATTCTAATGAAAAAATATGTAATTTTTAAAAAAACAACCTTAGAAACACTGAGCTGAGCTTCACAACCTTCCTTCCAAGCCACTCCACACGTTGTGGTTTCCACAGCTGAGCTTGCTACTACCCCATCAAATGCTCCAAGACACAAGTCCCAACATTGCTTTTGAGCTTTTATATGCAGTAGCTACAGGATGCAATTCATCTTAATCAGCCTTCGACACCCAAGAGCTGGTTGGAAACCAGAGTTGTAACTCCAGGGTCCCTCTGCAGCCAATGAAAAGGTCCACGAATATCCTCTTGGAGAGAATACATGACCTTAAAAGGTCCCTTCCAACCTAAAGGAGTCTATGATTCTCTGCTGGATGGAGATGTCTGCAGGTCCTCAGCAGCCCAACCGGCACCAAAGACCTGCTACTGCTTCAGCAGATCAGGTTTGGTCCCCAAGGAACCACCACTTCACGAGTCCACCATAAATTACTTCCAGGATGTGTCTATTTTCTTTCTTTCTCCTTCTCCCTCATGGGATTACTGGGTTAAATTTATACCTCTAAATTCCAGCATCTGAAGCTTGATGAGGGGAGCACCATCATTAGTTCAAAACCTCCTTGTCCCCATCGCTGCTATTCAAGAAGAAATCACTGACATGGACATGGTCGTTAGAATAATGTCTTAACACACCCATCATTAGCAACACAAGACTCTTATAAGTCACTCATTGCAATTTATTCATGAAAAAAATCAAGTAGGCAAAAGGAGGGAGGAGAACTCAGGCAGCAGCAGCATCTCCAAGGCACCAGCAAGGAACAACTCCGGAATCTGCATCCCAAAAGGGAGGTGTGACTGTAGCACATCCCGACGGGAGACGGGATACCTGCCTCCTTAAACATCTGGGTTTTTACACACCAATGATCACAAAAGATGCACAAACTGCTGCGTTGCTCAGGCTTCCAGTTTGAAAGTTGCATTTTACAACAAGGAGATGATCTTTGAATTTTTAAGTGAGATATATATATATATCTATACGTCCCAGGTACTTTCGCTACAATAAATAGACCAAATGATGCAAAGGAATAGACATTAAAACCAGAAAAACATAAATAATAATGGAAACTTTAAGAATATGTTTCCAGATTCCTGGGGTGAGGTGTGTGTCTGGGGGGGGACGAAGCTCCCAAATCTAAAAAGGGAAGACGCTCCTGTTTAAAAAAAAAATAAAATCACAGAATCACAGGATCTCCATGGTTGGAAGGGACCTCTGAGATCATCGAGTCCAATGATGGATGTAGTGATGATGATCGATGAAGTAACTCTCCTCAACCGGGCTCTTGTGAAAAGGAGACCACAATCAGAAAAAAATAATATATGTAACAAAGAGAAAAAAAACCTATAATGTTGAAATGAAGTGATATGAAAGAGCAAGGGAAGGAAAACAGGATGAGAGGAACCACAATACTCACAGGTTTGAGCCTATCGGGTTATAAAAATTACCAAAACCCAGCAAATTCCAGCAGCAGCCACCAGCGACAGCGCAGGAGCGGCAGAAGAACGCACCGAATATTTCTGTTAATTAATTAAGAAAGAAACCAGATGGTATAGAGTCATGCCACAGGAAATGTCTTCTCCTCCAAAGAGCACTGCAGGCAGATGCGAGACAGCGGCGATGTTTTATGGCAGGAGATCTTCAGCTGCATCCCGGGGGCTCTCAAAGAGCCGGATGGGATAAAAAAAAAACCAAACTCCGGAGCATTTATGGCAGCTTCCCAAAAGTGTTCACCACGGAGCTCCGAGAGCCTGGGAGGACACACACTGCTGTGACAACACGTCGAGGAGGATGGTGGGGCTGGTAACAAGCTCTTGGTCCAGCTTCCAGCCCAGGAAGACGAGGGAAATGCCGGTATGGAAACTAATTAGGAATTTCAGGGTGTAAATAACCACTGTCTATCGACACGTAGGTCTGAAGTCAGTTGTGTGTGGTTTTATGAAGATGACAAGAATTGGCTGCAAACTGGACCAGCTCTGATGCAACATACGGAGGGCTCAGTAACCATTTAACTTTGTAAAGTATGATTTCTCAAGGAACTGGAATTCCATTACATAACGCGGAATATATTAAAACAGATTAATAACTGGCCAAGCGACAAGTCATAAAACATAACTAGATCATCATTAATCACGTGCTCGGACTGAAATCCCAGAAGGAGCAGTTCTTGTGCCCTACATTACTCATCCTGCTGCGAGCCAGGAGCAAAAGCCACCACAGCTCCGGCTCACGCCGATTCTGAAAGCTGCAAAAGGCAAAGGACACGAGATCTGGATCTTCTCCCAAGGTGACCCCACCAAAGACCTTCCACGTCCTTATCATCAAACACAAACCTGGGGCAAAGACACCAGAGAGATGCAGCAGCAGCTATGGAGTGACAGCAGCCTGTTCAGTGCAAGAACGAGGGGACAAGAAATGAAACTAGCAGGTGACAAGTCCAAAAGCAGCCAAGAAATGGTGGTTTCTTCACCCATGACCCAGCTAAGCGGGTTAGCTCCTCACCGCAGGACATTGTGCACACTAAACATCTGCAGGAGCTCAAGGAAAGACCAGTCATGTCACAGAGTAGACACCAGCGATAGTTACTAATAAGACAGACATCATCTCTGGCTGGGAAAGTCCTGGAGATGGTGAAAGATCAGAGGGTGGACAGTTGGGAAAGTGTCGTACCAAATCTGCCCAGTTCTCACATCCTTCTGGAGGCTCCACTTTCAGAAACCAGGTGAAGATCCATCAATGCTAGTCTTATATTCTCACTTCAGAACAGAGGAAACTGTATTTTGGAAAAGATGCCAGTGATGGTGGACCACCAACCACACGTGGCTGCCCGTTATGGCTTTCTTTGGCCACAGCACTGCACTGGTCACATCCATGAAACACTCCTGAACACAAGAGCTCAACCCACGACTTCAAATACAACTGAACTCTGGGAGGTCCTCCAGCCTCTCGTGCAGGAGAATATATCAGATACTTCTAACAACCTCTCCTTTTCCAGAGATGGTGTACAAGACTTTGAGCAACCTGGTCTGGTGGGAGGTGTCGCTGCCCAGGGCGGGGGGTGGTTGGTACTGGATGGGCTTTAAGGTCCCCTTCCAAGCCAAACCATTCTATGAAACTATGGGTTTTGAACCCCCAAGCAGCTCACAAGCAGCCCCAGAGTCCCACCTGGAGTGCAGTGTGGTTGCACAAGAAGCAGTGAGGTGATGCCATCCCAGGTCATCAATGATCTGAGCCACCATCAGCAGAAGAAAGCAGGTTTGAGAGGCAGAGAGAAACGTGCGCCTCATTTAGGGAGAACCAAAGATCTTCCAGATGTAATTCCCTGGCAGAACCACTCCATCCCCTCAAGCTCTCCCACGTCCCACACACGTTCTTCTCCCTCAACCATCTGAAGATCTTGCTGAGCTTTCCCAGG
Organism: Gallinago stenura; assembly: GCA_027564225.1. NCBI lineage: Eukaryota > Metazoa > Chordata > Aves > Charadriiformes > Scolopacidae > Gallinago > Gallinago stenura. The sequence goes on along the minus strand of JAOQGM010000023.1, from coordinate 116,547,548 downwards.
CCATTACTATGCAATCTGTCTGCAGACCACTACTTGTAGCCCACAAATCACAGGAAGAAGCTAAAGAAGCTGGATCTCACCTTTTCTTTCCAAAACGTAACACCTTGAGGCGGTAACAGAAGACACTTTACAAGCTCAAGCTTTCAGTTTAAGATACAGAGAGATCTGGAGGACAGATAAAAGAAATAAGTATCCACAGATAATATACATCAAGAGCCCAGGATGTCTTCCCCTTTCATGAGAAAGTCTTTTAATTAGTAGGAATATGCACTCAGAAAGAAGAAATACCCCGTGAGTTGATAGACTGGACCCTGGTTTTCCACAGCTGAAGGTGAGGGCAAGAAGTGGGTTATCCAGGATCTCATTATCTTCTGAAGCTGCTCTGAACGAGGGTCAGACCAGATGACCTCCCGACATCCCTTCCACCTAAACCATCCCCCATTAACTACAGCGGGTTCAGGACATCAAAAGTTCTCCTTATCCCATGAAAATGCATTTGAGCGCACGCAGAAGAGCCTGGTGTGCTGCCGAACCCACCAGCCCTTCCATCCCCACGTCTGCTTTGAAACCCTACTAATCAGCTGAAAAATTAGCAGAGAGTATAAGGAAGCTAAAATCTAGCACGGTGTTCAGGCTCAAAGTCAACCACTAATACATTTCTGAGTAAAATATACCCATTAAACCACTTCAGACGTTCCAGCGACCAGAAAAAATAACTTCCTGTCATCCTTCATCCACGCTCCATCTCGCCCAAAACCTTTCATCTTTAACTTCCTCCAACATTTTCCAGCTCCTCGAAGTCATGCGCTTTCTACCGCATCTTCAGCCGTGGACCTACAGGGCATGAAGGCTTTGCCAAGTGAGTTCTCACACGGTCCACGATGGACGGGAGCCACCACAGCACCTTTGAAGCGGTCACCCTTCGGCCTGGGAAACACGCAGCTCTCAATACCTCCCTTGTTGTATTTCACTCAAGGCTCTAAATATTTTATCGGTGACTTTTTAATATTAAAATACATCAACATTTCCGTGGAGCCAAGCCCAGAAACAGCATCGACGAGTGGCCTCCAGCCCCACAACGTGAAGACAACCATGGACACAGCTCCAGGGTTGGCCAACCTTGGCCAACGCCGTGGGATCCTCTCCTGCCTTTCCTCTGCCGAAGTTTGTTCCGTTTAGCGCGGGTCATCAAACCTAATAAATTACATCCAACTATAAAAAGCGAGTGGAAAGGAGTTAGGATGGGTTTATTTTTTATCGTACGTTGACTAAATCCATAAGTTATTTACTTGGTTTTCCCTGAGGCTCCCGCAAGGACCCTCCTTCTCTGCCCTCTCCCAAGGAACACGAAGCACCAAAGATTCTTCTGCAGCTCCTCCAAGCTCCAAGGCTGTGGGACCAGCATAAATACTGTGTTTTTAAGGGATATTTACCCTCCCTGGAGTAAGGACACCCAGGCACCAACACCAATTCCTCATGACGTCCCCCCTCCCCATGAAAACACTCTTTCAGGTCCCCTTTAAATTTGATTTCGCTCAAGAACTTATACACATTTTTGGGGCATCTGGAAAGTTTGTTTTCCTCCTTATCTACTTTTTTTTTCTTTTTTTTTTTTTTCCCCTGCATTACTGCCTGATTTATACCCCAGACCAAGCGAAGCGTTGCAGGAGACGGAGAGAAAAGCCGTTTTGCAAGAGGGTTCAGTCCTCCTGCCAGTTCGCTGTCGCAAATTAAAAAGGTCAGAAAAACAAACAAAAAAAAATCACTGGATTTGGAAAGAATAATTTTACACAACTAAGACCTCAGCGGAAAAAAATAAAATTTAAAAATAAATAAATAAATAAATGATATTAACTTTGTTCCAGTAAAGCAAGTTGTCTTATCTACCCAGGAGGAAGTTTAATAAACAGCTTTCTGTACTTCTAAGGTTTTGAGCGCCTGCCAGGGATCTCGCTCCTCCCAAAAGGAACCGCGGGGCTTGAACTGAAAAAAAGTGAAAAATCTGTGTTTTTTAAAAGCCATCTGAAGGGGGACATTGATTGGGTCGCTTCCTTTAGGGGATCGATAACAACAGGGAATGCTGCCACTGGAGTTACAGCTCTAGATTGCTCCGACGGTGACAAATCGAGTCCTGTGAATGAACCTGCCAGGTCCCAAAGCCCAGGAGCCCAGGTCAGGAGACCTCCCAGGCTTTTGCTAACTCCAGGGTTGGGCAGCTCCAGGTGGTATCACCTGGGCTTATTCATTGAAGCTCCCAGTGGCAGCTGAAGCCATCTGGGGGGAAGAGAGAGGCAGATGTAGCTCCAAGGTTGGACCAAACCAGAAGCAACAGCATTTTGTGGACCCTCTCCCACTCTTGGCAGACTTCTGGCAGCCATCCTTGGGGCATCTGAAGGTCTGAAGAGCCCAGGCTGAGTCCCGCTGCCAAAATTTGGGTTTTGACCCACTGAGAAACAAGCAACGGGTCCAAGGGGGTTGGAACTAGATGATCTTTAAGGTCCCTTCCAACCCAAACCATTCTATGATTCTATAAGCAAGGAGGACAAGCTGAGATGGAGGGTTGGCGGGTCCCTCAACTCCAACTACCTCCAGGTGGCACAGAAGAAGGGAAGAGCTCAATGGAAAGGAAATCCTGTATTTATGTGTGTGACACCACGTGTAAAATAACTTCTTTTGGAAGGTCTTTGCAGAAATCTCATACATCCACGAATGCTCAACCTGGCACATACCTCCTACACCATCACGGGCTTTCCTCCATTCCCCCACCTCATCACAACACCAAGCCCACACCAAGCCCAGAGTTCCCAATCTTGGTATTTATGCAAATTGCTGAAGATTTTGAACCAGCTGAAGATTTCCCAAGTGCACTTTGCTGGTTCAGTCCCAGGCTGGACCACTTCAGCAGGTTCAGGCAGTGGAAACCACCAACATCAAAAATCTCTCCCTTGTCCCAACTTGACCACCAGCAGCCACCACTTGACCACCTGAACCTTCTGCAGGATCCTGCACAGAGAATAAACCTGAAAGCTCTTTAGCAGATGACACCTTCTAGGGGGGCTTCAGCCATCCCTGCTGCAGAACTCGGGAGCAGGACTCTGGCTTTGAGACCTGAAAGCAGAAGTTAAGGGGGGGGTGGGGGAGAAAAACCCCAAACCAACAAAATTCGAAGCATTTTTCTATCCACACAAGCTCCTCGCCCCGGTGCCCACTTGCTACATTTTGCCAAATTAATCCAGAGCTTGCTCCTGAAAGGAATCATTAGATGTATGTCCAAGAACTCTCAGGTCATTAACAACCTTAACCGCACGCTTCAGATGATTAGTTTTTAATAACTTCCTGATATAGATTAGATCCAACTTTATTCCTCCCTCACTGCCTGAACGTGAACTCCACGAAAACCCTTAATTTCTGGAACAGCATCCACATTCTCAGAATATTCAGTTTCTCTCATTCGGGGAAATTTGGTTTCCAGCCAAACGACATACAAATAATTATTGACACAGCTCAGTCCCCCTGCACTAGTCAGGTCCCTTTTTTTTTTCTTTTTTTCCAAAAGCCTCACAGTTATCTTAAAAAGTGTCTCCTGTCTGTTTCAAACTCTTTTTGTCAGCCCGATGCCAAAGGGTGACACGGGCTCGGTGTCAGCTCCTTGGAAAGGCTGAGACCCCACAGCGTTTCCAAAGGGCTCCAGTCAAAGTTATGGTGAGGAATTCGGGAGAGACGAGCTGGGGCAGAAGAAGGGAACAGTTCTGAAGAGATGAGCAACCACCAATTCCACGTGCTGGGATGCATGTTTGAAAGTGGAATTTAAGCTGCCACCAGTTCCCTGTTCCAACAACAACCAGCTCCTACTGCGCTTTAAAAATAAAATCCCTAATCTGAGATCTCCTGCAAAGAACGATCTTGATCTTAGGAACATGAGACCAACTTTTAATTCCTTCCTACCTTTTTTTTTTTTTATTTATTCTTGCTACTCAAATCCAACGATGATGATGAACCGATGCCAAAGGGGTTAGGGCACGGGTACCATCCCCAGCCAGGCTGCCATCCAAGGAAATCCTAAGTGATGCAGAGGGTGATGCAGGGGCCTCAGCCCTTGAGGATGACCCCCCCAGCTGTGTGCTGGATTACTGGGATGGGGGACAGTACTTTAAACTGTTTACTTTCTTCCTATCCATCATTAAAATGTGCTTAACAACAAGCACCAGCAGCCCGGGACAGATGTTCTTGCCTTTTGTTTTTTTCTTCTCCTTCCACAACAAATTTAAAAATCTAACGGGGAACAATACCACAAATAAAATACATAAAGGATATTGTATATAAAATTCAAGAATTTTCATTACTATATTAGCACAGAGAAGGAGGTGTATGAAAGTCCAAGAATGACAACTTTGCTATTCATTTGTATGTCTGGACTTGCAGCTCTGAATTATCCTTGTCTTGTATTTTTTAACCCTAAAGATGCTTTATTGTCCTGGCACCAAAACAACGATGGGGGAGGCATCAGACATCGTGAAAACCTAATTCTTTTGGTTTTGATAAATTTGGAATTTCAATTCTATTCAATCCCAAGTATCATTTTGGGAGGGCTTGGGTCCTGCGGAGCCTGGGATAAAGCACAGGCTGAGGATGCACCATCACGGGTACAAATCCCAATAAAATGATCCCTGTCCTCAGCCCTGGGATTTGAGATCTCCATCTCATCACCTTTATTGAATCCAAACCGTGGCAGAGCTCGTTACAGCCAGAAGCCATTTAGAAGCTTCCCAGAAGCTGACTCAACAGGCTGCTTTAAAAAGTAAAGCCAACGAAATAATAATTTTAGGATGCTCCCCAACGCTCGTTAAGCGTGGCGTCTTAACGATTAAACACATTGGGATGACGAAGGGGGGGAAAAAAAAGACATGAAGACGAGTTTCTGAAACTTCTGAGATCTGAAAACTGCTCTCCCATGGCTCACATCATCGCATTTGAGATGTTCCTCCACCACAGGGATGCAGACAGACGGACGGACGGGTACCAGCACGGAAGTATCGCCTTCACTATAATCCCCGGCTGACAATCGAATCACACAAAGCATATTAATGCTAAGGAAACAATTATGCCAGAGTCAGAGCTTCATTTGTTATGGAACAGCCTAATTCCATCTATGCACAGTACGAGAATACGTAGCTATAGCTACAGAAAGAAAATTCAGTAGTAAAAAAGGTAATTTTGAGGACTCTAAAGAGAGGAAAAAACGTTAAAAGTGAAACCTCCAGCACCGCTGTGTGACTGCACACTAAAACACAATGCTGTTTAAAAAGTTTAAACCCATGATTAGCTTTTTTAATTATTTCACTACGGTACTCAAAAAAAAAATACTGAGACTTCATCAAAAAACAAATTACGTAAAGTGGGAAGACCATTTCTAGAAGGTTTCATCAAGGACCTTCAAGTCAGGACCAAGGATGTGAAACGGCTCCTGCTTCTTCTCGTTCTATGAGAGAGGAGAAAAGTGGGTGCAGGGGGAGGACAGTCCAGGTACAAGAGCACCCAAGGTCTGAGCTGGCACTGGAGCTGCTCCAGAGCCACCCTGAAAATAAACAGCATCACGACCGTTTTCTGTGTGGTCCATCCTCAAAAGAGGGCACGGGCAGGGAAGGAGAAAAGACTTCTCAGAAGCAGATGGCTCCGACAGCCAACCAAGTTGAATGCAACGTTATAAAAGAGTTGGGGGGAGAGGGAGGGAAACCCAAAACCAAAAAAAAACCCTGTTCATAAACTGCTTTAAGTCAATACATCGAGATTCTTTTTCTTGCAGAAGTTCGGACCCCACGGGCAAACCAAGCCCTTCACCAATATCCAAGTTTCTCCCATCCATCAACCCGGAGGCCGAGCTCCCCGCTGCTCCCATCCTTCCAGGGAAACCAGCTCCAGCAACGGGGGATTTGGCTGAGGATTTCCACCTGTGGCTAGCGGCAACGGGAACGAGCCTTTTCACCATCCAGCTCCTCAAACCAGCCCCAAACCACTGCTTTTCCTTCGGAGAATTAAAAGCAGATGGTCAACAAATCAAAGGGCAGTTTTATCTAAATTATCTAAACGCTCGCCGAGATTCGACATCGCTCTTCGTTACCCAGCTGAAATATATTGTTTTCGCGTCCAGACTCCCAGCTCCGATCTGTTTCTTGGTTTGCCATCGTGGGGAATTTCCTCCTCCTTTTTCCAACTCGGGAACCACAGCGCATTTGGCAACTTCTTAGACAATATGCCTTTGAAGCATGAAGGGAAAAAAAAAAAAAAAAGGGGGCTGGAAATGAGAAACAGCTACGCTGGAGGTGGCACAAAGATGAGCTTCGCTGTAAAAGTTCAGTGAGGATTTGAATCTCCTGAAATAACTCCTCGGTGTCTCCATTCGAGGGTAGAATTTGATCTACCCTTTTGTGACAAAGAGGCAACCAGCAAAGCGAAGGATTCACAAGTGTCACCTCCAATAGCCGTTCAAAACCCGTACAACACGCAGCCTCCAAATCGTTTTGATCTACTGGAAAGCTGCAGGTCTTGTGGGTGAAGCCACCTTCAAGAAACCAGGGGCTGGAGACACTTCAGATGGGCACATCCAACATGCCCAAAAGAGGAGTAGAGCGAGGCTGAAGTTCTCTGCAGCCCAGGTGGATGCTCTTCTGCCCTGTCCTGCAACCCTCCTAGAAGATGCCACACCTGCACTGCAGAACCACCAGGGTGATTTTAATTTCAGAATCAGAGACTCATATGGGGTTGGAAGGGACCTCTGGAGATCATCTCCTCCAACCCCCTGCCAGGGCAGGGCCACCCAGAGCAGGTCCCACATGAACGTTTCCAGGTGGGGTCTGAATGTCTTCAGAGAAGGAGACTCCACCACCTCTCTGGGCAGCCTCTGCCAGGGCTCTGCCACCCATTCCTACTAGTGTTGAGATGGGATTTTTCCATGTCCCAGTTTGTGCCCATTGCCCCTTGTCCTGTCCCCAGGCACCACTGAGAAGACCCTGGCCCCATCCTCTTGCCACCCACCCTTTAGCTATTGCTCAGTTAGCTCTCAATCTGCTCTTCTCCAGCTGAACAGCCCCAGGTCCCTCAGCCTCTCCTCATAAGCAAGATGCTATAGTCCCTCACCATCTTGGTAGCTTCTGCTGGACTCTCTCCAGCAGTTCCCTGTCCTTCTGGAACTGGGAGGCCTAGAACTGGACCCAGTGCTCCAGATGGGCACTACCCCCAGGGCAGAGCAGAGGAGCAGGATGACCTCCCTCTACCTGCTGGCCATGCTCTTTTTAATGCTCCCCAGGAGATTACTGGCCCTCTTGGCCACAAGGGCACATTGGTGGACCACGAGCAACTTGGTGTCCACCAGGACTCCCAGGTCCCTCTCTGCAGAGCTGCTCTCCAGCATGTCAACCCCAACCTGTACTGGTCCATGGGCTTATTCCTCCCTGGGTGCAGGACCCTAGGGAGGAATGTCCCATGTCCCAAAGCAGATGGGGTCACCACAGTGAGAACCACAGCATATTTGGGCAGAAGACACCCAAGTGGAGAAGAAGTACCCTGCAGTCTGCAGTAGTCCACAGGTCCTGAACTTGGCACAGAAATTCCTTCCTCAAGCCCAGAAATTCTAATCTTATCCAATTAAACCTGCGAGGAGCAGGGAGTTGGACTCGATGATCCTTCCGGGTCCCTTCCAACTTGAGATACTCTATAATTCTATGATTCTAAAGAGAGAGAGAGATAGGAAAACATGGATCTCAACTAAAGCATCTATTTTATTTAATCCCCAGACTGCTCCAGTGCTGTTTAAACTCTAACACGAGAGCACTCCAGCTGCAATTTGCTGCACAGAAACACGACCAGAAGGGAGAGAACATTGCAAATCCAGCAAAAAACCACCCACTCCTGCGTTACTTGCATTAACCAAAACCATTAGCGTGAGACATCTCCATTTCAAGGCCATCCTGAGCCACCCAAGGGGGTTTGCTGACCACGCATCCCCCCTTCCCATCACCTACACGTGGAAGGGAATGCTCCTCCTCATCCTCACCCAAGCAACAAGGTGGTTATCTCTAATTCCAGCAGCAAAACAGTTCAACGAGGTGGAAAATGCGGGCAAAAAACAGGAAGAGAAGGAAAATTAGGAAACCTGGGCAAGCTTCCTCCCATTTGGGCTTCTGTGGGTATAAAATGGGAATTATTGATGTGGGCACCTTTCATTAAGTGCCGTGGGCTTCGTTTATGGTGCCTTGTAAAGCATCGGTGTCTCCTGCTCAAGTGACTTCCAAAAGCTGTCGCCAATCTGGAAAAGGAAATTACAGGAATCCAAAGGGATGGTTAATCAAAAGGTTTGCTGCTGGTGCTGCAGCCAGAGGAAATGGGGTTTTCTTTAGCAAAAATAAATCATATAAATAATATAAACACCAGTGGCTTAAGTCAAAATAATACTTTAGGTCAATCTGGACTTAACACCTTCATCATCATCCCGCTAAGTCTCAACGTTCCTGACTTTTCAGCAGTTGAGCCTTAAAATGGTTTAAGTTGTTATAGGTCTCCCAAAGTCCTGTGTGGCTCCGGGAGCCACCTCGCAGGGTGACACAGGCAAGTGGCTCAGCAACGTGGGCTTCTGCTCACATTCCCAAAATACACACAGGGGACAAAGAGTCGCATCTGCACTTCATTCTGGTGGCAGCATTTTCATTTATCAGCAGCCAAAAATCACTGGACTACACATAACCCCAACCCTGGGCTGGAGGAGCACTTTGGAATTTGGTCTCTTAGTGGGTTTTTCCCCCCAAACAGAAAAAAATTGGAAGGGATAGCACCAAAGTTTTAGAATCACAGAATGGTTTGGGTGGGAAAGGACCACCAGTCCGTCCAGTCCAACCCCCTGCAATGGGCAGGGGCATCTTCAACCAGATCCAAGTTGCCCAGACCCTCAAAGTCCCACCACGTGCCAGCAGAGCATCGTTAAGCACTGGACTGCAGTAACAGACTGGGGTTAAAATAAGCTCTTTGGAGATGAGCTTTATATATAAAATTTCCATGGTTACCTCCATGCAAGTTACCACGGATTAGATGGGACTAAGTACTTATTTTTTCAAAGCCATTTACGAGCATTTAAGAGATTTTTTTCTTCCATTCTTGCCTTAAAGTATTTCATACCATTAGCCACTGTTTTTCTGATCATATACATCACGTATTAACTCTCAACCAAAACTTAATTTTACACTTTTACAGTTTACAGGAACTGCATTAGAGACAGGTACGATAAGAAGATAGATATTTGTATAAAATATCAAGCTAATCTTGACAGCTACGAAAGTCCTGGTGTGAATTAAAGGCTAAAAGAAAGTATTTTATCATTCTACCAGATGAAACAGCTGTTGGATCAGGGAGATTTTTCCAGATGTTAGAAATCAAAGTCAGGGGCCGTATTCACATCGATAACCACGACTAACACCTGCACAACCATGTTTAAACAGTAATATTAATGATTCTCTTCGTAACTGAAGGAACTTCAGCTCAAGTGTTTGCAGTCCAAGGAATGAAACCCCTAAAATTATTCAAAATAAGAGCTATTTCTGTTCACCATCACTTATGGAAAAACTCTTATCATAAAATCATAGAACGGTGTGGGTGGGAGGGACCTTAAAGCCCCCCCAGTGCCACCCCCTGCCCTGGGCAGGGACACCTCCCACCACACCAGGTGGCTCCAAGCCCCCTCCAACCTGCCCTTGAACCCCTCCAGGGATGGGGACACATCCCTGCACCCAAATGAAAACTGTGGGAACAACTAAAACTAATTAAAAAGCCCAACTTCCGGAATCCCAATCCGTTCCAGATCAGCCTTGCTCCAGAACCAGCGGCTGCAGGAGAAGGGAAGGTCTGGTAATGAACCTGTCAAGGTGGGGCACGGCTGGAACGTGACAGCACTTGTATTTAAAAGAGGACAGAAATCTTCTGGGTAAATACAGTCTATTAATCCGAGCTCAACAGTACGCAAGATTGAAAAGATTTTAAAGAGAAAGTTAATTAAAGTTATGGAAATAAATTGAGAGTGAGGTAAAATAGAACTGGCTTTATCAAGGGTAAATTAAAAAAAAAAAAACCCAACCCACAAGCAAACCCCGAACCCCACTAACCTATATCTTACAGTCATTAAAAATTGCTTTTATAGCCCAAGTAAAGTTGAACTCATTTATGCAGGGAACCTCCACATGGGAAATTACCAGTGAAATTGGAAAAGATACAGATTAGGAGGCTATAATTATAAAGTCATCTGTCCTTTCAAAGGACAGCAAATTACCCTCAGTGAGGAGCCCCCCAGCTAGCCGGGGGCTAACAGTGTCACTTCTCCAGAGCTGGCCTCAGGGTCACAACAGGCACGTGCCAACAGCTGCCCCATGGCAAGGCATTATTTTTTAATTCACATATAACATTTCAGGTCAACGCTGCTGTGCTGTAACCGTGCATTTTTAAACCAGAGAGAATCACAAATGTAGAACTAGAGAAAACACTGCCCAGTTCCAAGGACACCAGCGTAATATGGTACTTGTGTAACTCACCCTTTCCTTTTTTCAAACCTTTGTAGAATAATTCTACATTCAGAACAGAGCCCCTAACCCACCTTAAACCTCCAGAGCCCGTAGCCACCAGGAGGGACCGTTCCCCGGATCCTCCCAAGGCTGATGCTCCGTGGGGCTCAGCTGAAGCCTCAGCCCTTTCTCCAAGTATTCCATATCGGAAACTCCGAGTTTCTCCATATAAATTATGAGGTGAGGAGAAAAAAAAAAAATTGACAGCTTCCCAGATTTGCAGAAAGCCTGGTGTTCCAGCCCAGGCAGGGCTGGGAGCGGAGCCAGGACAACAAGTAAACTAGGAACAGAAGAAGTTGGGTGATGAACTGGGTGAGACACCAGAGAGACAGGTGGGGAAGGCAGGAGAGGGAAGAACATGGGACAGCACAGCCATAACCACCAGGAGAAGCCATGAAGGGCAGGAGAAGAGCGGAGGCGGGTGAGATCCCCAGAGCAGATGCTGAGGGAAACACCTTCCCCGCAGCACCTCCGCACCCCGCAGCCTCATCGCTCGGCTGGGTCAGGGAGTAACCCAGGCTGGGAATGCTGGAGACCAACAACAGCCCTTGGTAAAGTTTAAAGAAGGGTTGGGTTTTGTTGTTTCTGGCTGTCGCTGCTCATTTCAGTCAATGGATAGAAAACGTGGTGTTTTACCGGTACTGAAACACTCCCAGACTAAATAGTAACAGGTGTGTGCCATGATTCTATCTATTTCTCAGATCTTGTTGCAGAGTTTAATTCATCACACTAGTATTTCACATTATTACACGTGCTTTAAAACTCACAAAGCAGCTTAATGGTGCAGAGGAGTCTAAAGAATCAGGTACAGGGAGCAAGAACCACGGAGATCAGGAGGAATGGATCATCACCAGGTAACTTTCAGAAAGGAAATTTAGGGTGAGGTGAAAATGAGAAGACCTGAATGGTAAAGTCTGGCCGTGACAGCAAGATGAACTTCACAGCTCTGCAGGGTGGAGAGGACAAGAGAAAACCCCCCCAAGAACTGTTCCCGGGGCTGCTGAGAGACAGGAGAACGGGAATTACTCCTGAAGGCCAAACCCAGTGTTCCTGGGTATCACCGATTCTCCGCTGCTACAGCAGAGGGCTCACCGAAACAAGGAAAAAGGGAAGTAAGATCCATGAAAAGAGGGTGAAAAAAGTGAGAACTGAGAAGCTGGAAATGCAGAACGAGCAGCCGCAGAGGATGCGGGAGACACTCAGAACCCCCCGACACCCCCAGAGGGGGGGCAATGGCAGAGACGAGGCTCCCCAGGCAGAGGGGTGCCCAAGCATTTCAAATCCCCAAATGTCCCTGCAAACCCTCCCGAGCCCGGCCCCAGCACGGCCCGTGGCCAGCAGATGGCACGCACCACACGAGCATCAAGGCAGCAGGCTGTCAGGATCGCTGAGTCAGCAGAAAAGTCACCTCCCAGAACCTCACGCGATAAAACACCCGCGGTCACTCGTGGAAACGAAGTATCTCAGCAAGTGGCTTGATTTGCTTGGAAATACTCACATCGCAGTTTGTCCAGTATCTTCCCACCACACATGGTTGCCAACATCGCCTTCACCGAGAACACCGTCAGCTTCCCCCGGCCCTCGCTGCGGAGAAAGGACCTGGTGAGTGATTACTGTGGGAAAGGGAAAGGGCCCGGGGGGAAACGCACAACAGCCCCCCATTAACTACTAGGGTCTGCCAGAAGTATTTAATATAACGTGAAAACAGGGACAACAGCAGCATCTCTGATATATGGGAAGAGTTAACAAGTGTCTAATCACAAACTAAACTTTCTTGCAGAATTATGAAAAATGCACAGATAGAGACTGCCATTTGTCTTGCTCACCCCATAACTGTCCCATAAAAAAGTGGTTTTTTTTCCATTAAAATACATTTGTTCACTGTAAAACATCTCAGTTTTTCCTCTACTGCCAACTACCTTTTGTTAGTTGTTTTAACTTTTTAGCCCTTGATTTAAACTCTGATGCTCAAATACACATTTTATTTTAAGACCAGTACACTAATTGATAGCTAATGCAGAAGTCATCTGCTATCCCGAGTATGCCAGCTACAACATGAATAACGTCAACAGGGTTTTATTCTAATTGAAGTTAATAAGGCTGCTATGCTCCCAGAACATCTCAGAACAGATGGCACACTTGGGGAACCATTTTCCAGTATCAGGAAGAGAAAGTGAATTGGTGTCTATGGAAAGTATGAAAAAAAACCCCATTTATAATGGTATGGTGTGTACAAACAGCCGCGGTGTGTTACTCCTGGGGGAAGGGAAAGTGTGAAATTACGCAGGAGTTAAGTCAGCGGAATCACAGAAGGCAGCTGGGTCAAAGCACAGCCCAGTTGGTCCCAGTAACAGTTTGCATCCCACCTCCTGAATTCCTCCGATTTCATAGTAGCAAAGAGGGACCAGAGAACCTCCAATAGAGGACACGGATCTCGGTGTAAATCCACCGGTGCCATGAAGCTGGTTCCGTGGTGTGTGGGGCAAAGGAAACGTGTGTCACCGTGGGCAAAAGGTGTTGGAATTCCCAGCACCTCATACGGAGTCGTTACCCTCAACTACAAACAGCAACGGTGGGAGAGACCCATAACCCAGGGAGAAAGGGAAAGGAGAAAAAGAACTGAAATAAGCTCACGTAATTGTAATTAAATGAACTGGGCAGATAATGTGTACTGCCAGGGAAAGTACGGTGATGAGTGTTGGAAGAGACCTGGGAAAACTCCAGGCTTCTCAGTGGGAAGGAGAGGAGTGTTTGGCACCTCTGCTTGGGAAGTGTAAGAGCAGAATTAGTCAAACACCGGCTCATGGCACCGGAGCAGTGACAGGGTCTGACACCAGTGCCACCGGAGCAGTGACAGGGTCTGACGTCAGCCACCACCAGAGCGAGATGGAGACATCAGAAGGACCACCACGGTAAGGTACAGGCTCTCAACCCTTCTCAGGCTGAGAAAAACTCGCTGTTTGTCTAAGGCAGACTCTGATACATCCTTCCAATATTCCCTCTGCAGAAGAGGGGGGTCCCGGCTGGAGCCACACGGCAGGGAGGTCTGTGCCGAGGAACGGTGACTCGAGGGCCGTGGCTGTTGACACCCAGTGGCCTTTTAGCCACTGCTTGAAGTAACTACACTAAGGGAGAAAACTAAATGCGTTATATATTTACCTCAAGCTACATAAAGGTTATAAAGTTAACAAGGCAAAGATCTCAACTACCCTACTTTGTTTCTAACTTTTGCCTTAAATTGCTTGCTCAAAGGAGTAAGTGGACATTCCCGCTGTGTGGAAAAATGAAAGTTAAGACTTGACTAAATCAGAACTGGTTGGCTGAAAAGCTCACCCTCTTCAAGCCTTGCCCTCCACCTTATCTGAGCAAGTCTTAATTGCCAATTCAGATCTCCTGACCTTACAGTCTCAGCCCCCTCTCCTTTTCAATAGACATTCCTTTTCTCTCAAAAGAGAGTCCAGTTTTGAGTTAATTTCCAGAAAAAAACAAGTGACTGAAGCCATCGCTCTCTCCTCAGAGGACACAGAGCTGTCCTTGCAAAGGTGTCTCGTGGTGCCTCCAGATATTAGTCCCACTTCTGCCAACATTCTGTTCCCTGATCCAGACAAATACCAGCACCCTGCTGCCGGGAGGGGGTGCAGTTATTGAGCAGCTCCCCCAAACGCATTCTGCAGGGACGCTCTTCATTCTGCCTGGGAAGGGAAAAGGGCAAAGCTTTCCATGGGGTTTTGAAACTCCTCGGACAACGAGGAGTTCTCAGGACTGGAAACAGAACTGGGGGGGCCTGTTTAAAAGAGCTGGCAGGCTGGGGACACAGGGCTTCTCCTGGCTGCCTGATGCCTCAGCCCCTCCATCCCTCCAGCGTGGTGGGATGCAGCAGAACCCACAGCAGTGGGGTCACCTCTCCCACCACGTCCTCCCGTTCGCTCCCCACGCTGCAGGAATGGGGCAGAACCACTTGAGAGAGGCACATCAGATCCATGGGCATCTCCTCCCAGGTCCCTGCCAGCTCTGCTGGACAGATGAGGAGGTTCTCTCCCTGCCGCTGGGAGAGAGGGCGAGAGCAGGAGGAAGGTAAGACGGACAGGAAAGCTGGCTGTGAGAAAGAGAAGACACAAAGAAGCGCTAAACAAGAGTGGAAGATTTGCTACTTGGAGAACCCCCAGAGAAACACCTGCTTGAGAAGATTAATGGACCAGACCCCAAAGAAAGAGGCTACAAAAAACTCAAACCAGGCACAGGGAAATGCCCTGAGCAAGAAATCAAACCTCTTCCAGCCAGGAAAGGAGAGGAAGCCTCCATTCTCCAAGCACGTTAGGAGGGGACACAAGCTGGCTGGTACCCAGGCACGCTATAGAAGGGTCTCGTTGATGGAGGTTCAGTAAAACACTGGCTTTTGGAAGCAGCACTACACCACCGTCACCATCACGGTGTGTCTCACACTCTGCACAACAGCTCCTCTTCACTCAGACACATGGTTACAGCAGGCTGCAGCTTCCAAAGGCAACAACCATCTTAAAAGAGCAATTTTTTCAGACAAAGCTTTGCTGCTGCAGCAATGTACATCTCCACAGGCACTACTGGTGTTAAATACACGTGTGTGTGTGTGTGCAACGCACAGTCTCACGACCTCGAGAAACAGCATGCGGACAGTTTGGCAGAGGCTCATGCAGTTGCTGGCTGCTTTCATCTAACGAGAAGAGAAAATTAGTTTAAGAACACAAGTGGAGGAGTTACTAGCCTGTCGTATGCTGCTATCATGAAGTTGAGGAGGAGGCTGATGGATTGCTCTACACTGATTTGGTGAGTAGAAGGAAGGCGTTTGTTTAGCTGGTAGTAGATGGATGAAATGATTGTTTCTAGTCGAGACACGTTGATCTCTGTGTTATGATCCAAAGTGTTAAGGCCATTATCTCGGAAGGCTTCAATCATATTCCAGATATCAACAAGATGAACTAAAAACAAAGGAAACAAAATTAACTTCTATTGTGTAAGGCATGCAAGCTCACCTTCACGGCACTGTTTCCCAATACTATGTTAGCGCTTATTTTGGAATGAACAGTTACTTATTTGTATTGCAAGTGAGAGAGGGACTCCTGACATTCACCCCCTCGCTGGTGTCAGCTGGGTTAACGGAGCAGCACCCCGACATCTCAAGTGCCTTTTATTCCACCCTTCAAGGCCCGGGTGCTCCGGCAGGAAAACCTCACGGAGGAGAGAAGGGAACTTCCATCATTGTGCGTTGCATTTCAGCAGGGTTAGATACTTTCATTTGAGAAAGACAGTCATATTCTACACCCTCTACAAATGGGTTTACAATCATTTTGACATCCTCACGCTGACTAGGAGTTGAGTATTGAGGGAGGAACTTGCTGTTCCAGTCGCTCCAGTGAGCCCAGAGTATAATGCTTTGTAAATATGGGTCTGGAACTCCAAAGTCTTTCCCCGAATTCCCTGCTGTATCTGAGTGCATATCTAAGAAGTGTTAACAATGTGGAGAAAAAGCTTTCCAAAACCACAGCCAGTGATCTGCAGAACCACATTAAATAATGTTATTAAATGTTTCAAAGCTTGAAAAGTATGTGTGAGAGTGGGAGGAGACACCTCGGGATCAACGGTAACCCGTCAGGCCAACGGAACGTGCTCCAACACTTACAAAGGACAGACTTGCTGACCTTGCAACTTTTGTTATCTTCCTTAAATTATATATA
Source organism: Gallinago stenura (assembly GCA_027564225.1). NCBI lineage: Eukaryota > Metazoa > Chordata > Aves > Charadriiformes > Scolopacidae > Gallinago > Gallinago stenura. The sequence continues at coordinate 116,531,239 of JAOQGM010000023.1, read as the reverse complement.
AAAAAAAGAAGGTCTGAAGTAAGAGTGTCAGCTGTAAAACTTCTTATGTAAAACTCTTTTAATTCTCTGTCACGCATAAAAACCACACAACAATGACAGCAGAGGTACCTCCCACACCAAGATGTACCCCAGGATCCCGACAGAGATCCCAATTCCCGTTTGACTCCATTCTGTGATCCTGGAACTCTGTGTGATGCACAGCCTGGGCTCTACAACACCTGCGGGGACGGCAGCTCCAGGCACACACGTGGCATCACTCCTCTGGGCCCAAAGCGTGCAACGCATCATCATTAGCATCACTTTACCTCTCTCTGCTCGTTACATGGGGTTTTGAATTCAGGAGCACGAATTGCAGAGAAGAACCACCACTGTCCCACAGGGCTGACAGCTGTACGCCATCGGGTGCTGCCACAGCAGCCAGGCACATGGAGTCACCGAGGGCTGGCTTGGAAGGGACCTTAAAGATCATCCCCTTCCAAGCCCCTGCCCCGGGAGAAGCTACGACCTGCAGCCGTACATGTCCTCTGCAGGATTCCTCCACTCCTGTCCCCTGCCACCAGACACACACCAGCCCCACGTTTAGGGACCTACTCCTGCCTGCACTGCTGTGTTCTGCTCTCTGCTCCCTCCAGTTCAACGCCAGCAGAACCTTCTCCTCCATGGGCTCATCTCTGCTTTGGAGAGCTCTCCCAGGCCACAGGGCCACGGATGGGCAGGAGAAAGCTCCCACTGAGAACATGGCATGGACTCACAGAACTCTTTCCTGCTGCTGCACTTCATGTAATACCACCACGATCCGATCCAGGCACTTCCATGCCAGTGACTGTACTGGGCATCTCCAAGCTCTCAGCTGGTTTGGGGGGCACCACGATGGAACAGGAGCTCCAGACTGCCTGCATCCCCCACCCTTAGGGCGACTGAAATACAACAGCCTGGCCCATATATTTTAAATTCTAGAAACATTAAAGAATAAATCTGAAGATATTCTGGAGTATTGGATCAAGATCAGTACCTCTTTTTAATTCAATATTTAATCTCTGCTTAAGTAACAACTAGCATTGTCTGACAAAATGTTTGCTCACTCTTGCTATGCTTAAAATTCACATGGGTAGAATATTCAAAACAATCACACAGGAGAAATTTTTGAAGATAAAGAGTAATTATAACTTACGATTACATCTTTTTTGTACAAACCGGAGCTTACAGGCTGTTCGATACGTTGAAAGTCTGATGACATCAAAATTCTGGGCTCCTATGAATAAAAAAAAAAGTTTGTGTTTTTCTTTCCTCTGTAACATTGGGCTTATCAGAGAGTTACTGCCAAAGCAGCAGGAGTGTTTCTCCACAAACATCACCTGTCACACCAACACGACAAAGGTTTCATTGGGTACCTCATGGTGAGGTGATTTCCAGCACTGAGCTATAAACTGCCCTACGTTTGAGAGTGGGACGAGCACCTTCAGGGGAAGCAAGAATGAAGTGGGGGGTGGGTAGGGAAGAGGATTGCCCTGGTGTTGGGAAACACATACTCAAAAGCTAAAAGACAAAGAAGAGGGGGGACGGTTTGAACTCCTACCACCAGCCGCGTTGCAGCCCCATCAGGTTTGTGCTTTTGGCCTCCCAAACAGGTCCAAATCGGGTCAGAGGCAGAAGAAAAAGCAGAGAAGAAAAAATTCACCCCAGCAGGGGTGAATGCCAAGGGCTACACTTGTCTCATGGGGGCAATTATCTCAACACTGCAGCAAACTCGTGTGTTTTCACTGCCCAACACCCAATGGTTGGTCAACCCAATGGCTGAAAGCATCAACTGTGCAAGTTGCACTTCTGCTCTGGGCATGAAGCTCACCTAGAAAGGAAAATGTTTGTGTGTTGTTCACTTTATAGTGAAATATTCCACCAGAGGACTGCTTGAAGACCTTTGGTTTCTCTTAGTGATACTCTAACGAGCCTCACAGAACAGCTGTGCACCCACATCTCCACTGATAACCACCACAACCACTGCTGCTGCAGAGACAGACAACTCCTACAACGATAATCAGAAGAATTCTAAATATTTATACCAATTCAGCCAAAGCTAAAAACTAGCCATTCAGTTTCTGTCCTGAACGATCACAAGACAACACTTTGAAGTGATGAGAAGGGGGGAGAAACACCCCACACCGGGTCACAGGTGGGAAACAGCAAATCCACATTAGCCAGGGATGGCACTTCCTGAGGTTGTAAGATGCTTATAAACACAGAAAGAATGCTACTTTGAGATTCCTTCAATAAAACATCAAATATACTACGATACTCTCTGTTTTAGACAGCCCTTCCTCAGCCTGCAATGGGAATTCTTGCCTAACCTGGGAGTTTCAGTCAGCCCCGTGCTCCCGGAGGGAAGGGAAATAACACGATGCCACACAAACATACCATCCTTTACCTCTAACTGCACACAGCTCTTTAAAAGGTTACTCCTCAGGCCTTAAAATTATATTCTCTCTGGACAGGCATTTGATTCCTAGGAACAGTTATGGCCTCTCCTTCAGAGAATGGTCTTGTATTAAAAAAAAAAAAACACCCAAGACCCCCTAAACTGCTTCCCTCTGGAGGCATAGCAGCATTGTGCTGCCATTTTATATATATACATATTTATTTTTTATTTGTAAGATAAAGGGTGATCTGTCTATTGTCATTATTTATTTTAACAGTTGTCCCCAAACTTTAGATATTGTCATATATGGGAAATGCGAATGTTCCTTAAAACAGGATCTTCATGGACCCCAGAAACGAATGCCCTCCTGGGGGGCTGTGACCCCCCTCCTGCCCAGTGCCCAGGATGCTCCTCACTGGCTCCTCACGTGGAAACGAGATGTAAATGATGTGGGAAACGATGCTCTCGGTGAAGAATAAATGCCATTATGCCTTCAGATTTGTTACTTACTCATTTCCATGAACAGCTGTCTCTTCTCTGCCATCGTCCTCCTCCTCTTCCCACTCTCCTCAATCATCCTGGGGACAGAAAGTGGCAAACACTGTTTGTGGGAGAATTTCTCTTACAAGAGCAACTCGTGGCAAACAACATTATTTTATCCCTCAGTTGAAAGAGTTTGATTCTATTTGGTAAATGGAAAGGCCATGACACCTCCGTGGCAGAGGGGCACACAAACTAGAGTCTGGGGAACCCAGGGCTGCATGCACACACACAGCAGGGTCCTGGGATGGATTCCTTCCTGCTCAAAGAGGTTCTGTTTGGGAAACGCAGAGGAACACCTCTCCGTGAGCAGCTGAGCCCCACGGAACCGCACGGCTGGCCGAAAACACAAAGCACATCCCATTTTTCCCCACTCCTCTTCCCCACCTAGGGTTTGGGGGTGAGGGTTGTCTTGAAACAAAACTTGTAAGAACTCATTTCACTTTGAAACCTCATGCCCGAGTTCACGCCGTATTTGTCAGGGAGGAAAAGGTCTCAAATATAATTCAGGTGGAAAGAAAAAAAACCCCACAAACATCTAGTTGGGTCCCACCAGCCCTCCTTTCCAGGAAAGTGGATTGAAGAAGTGACAAATATAATGGAGCTTCTAACAAGGGGGGAGGCAGGGGACAGTGCCCCTTCCAGCTCACTGCCCCTTCTGCTCCTAGAAGTCAGGAGCTATATCTCGCTCAAATCCAGTGGAAAAAAAAAAAAAAGCAACTAAATTCAGTATTAGTGTAAAATTTCACTTTAAAATTACTCTATTATATTGTTCTTTCATTAACAGAATCACCAACTAATTTAATATGTTTCTTAAATGTCTAAAAAGGAAAAAAAAGGCCAAAATAGCCCATCAGGCAGCTGTGGGGGTGCTCCTCAGCCCCCTGGCCCAGCAGGACAGGACAGGCTGCACCAGCTGGAACACAGCTCATTAACAGCTCCCTCCCAGCCCTGCTGCTAATTGCTCTCTGCCGGGGGTCTCACCAGACACTCATCAGGGAAGCCACCAGAGCCTTTCTCCTCCCCTGTTAGCGAAAGGGGAAGCAGCGTATGGTGGTTACAAAGTAATCTGCAAATATATTTTATTTCCTTATTCTTTTCCTGCTTTAGAAAAACCAAAGACTCCAACCAACATGCTTCTGGTTGTTTGGGGTTCTTTTTATTATTTTTTTTTTAATTTATTTTAAAGGAAAAAACCTCACTGGCATTTTTGCAGATGTGTAAAACTTTAGGGGTTTTTTCAGCTGTCTTAAATAAATTCATTTGATGAAATAAAAGGAGTAAATGCAAATGGAGTGCCCAAAGCAGGTGTTCAAAGAGCCAGGCACCAGGAAACTGCCCACACGGCTCATTTTGTTCCCCCCCAAGTTCAGGTTTCCTCATACTGCCCCCAAGCCCAAGAGGTTTTGGAACCAACTACTGCTCTGTTTCCTCATCACATAAAACACACACATCACCCTGAAGAACAGTAGTTACTGTACCATAATTAGCTTCATTTCAAGTGCTAGTGCCTCTCTAAATTCCATGACAGATGGACTCCAAGGGTTAGTTACTTGATCTTTTAAATTGATTTTATTAGAGACTATTTTAAAGACATAAGGGACACCACCACTTGAATCTGCTGCAACACCAAAAAAATAATCATGATGATATTAAATCTTCTGGTCCTTGGGTGCTCATATTCCTCACTCCACCTTCCCGACCCCCTGCTCCCAACTCAACCCCATTTTTCTGCAAAGTTCAACCAGTTCCTGGGGAACATGCCTCACATGGGAGTGACCAGGTGGAATCACACTACTTATTTCTTAGGGGTCATTGAAGCTGCCTGGACCTCAGTCATAGGACACTATCATCCCAAATTCTGCAGGAACCTCAGTCATAGGACACTATCATCCCAAATTCTGCAGGAGCCTCAGTCATAGGACACTATCATCCCTAATTCACTGCTAAATAGGTCAGATTGACCAAGACACAGACTTTTAACATTTTTACAGGAGCCAGCATCACCCTTGGTGCTCTCTCCAAAGCAACTGAGTGAATTCTCTCTTCAGCACTGTCCTTGAAACGAGATCTGAATGAACAAACTGCTCTCTGGGATTCCAAAGTGCTGCCAGGACACACCAACCGAGCCTCATCACCCCAGATTTCTCAGGTGTGCTCTCAGGAAAATCACATCTAAGGAGTATTGCCCCAGGATCTCCTCCAAGTGTTTTGCCTTTCTTGAAGGGAGTGAAAGATTTGAAGCTTTCCTTCGGTGAAAGCTCAGCCGTCACGTAGCTGCTCAAACCCACCAAACCCAAACCTTACCCTTCAGGTTCTTGGGCTCTCTCCGTGCTGGTTCTTCCCTGCTATTACCTGCAAGGGGGAAACATCTAGAAAATGATCTTTCTGGGCCAGAGAGTTACATGTTTTAAGTAGAAATCGAGTGGAAAGAGACGAGAAACTGGCAGATATTTGGGAAAGTTGTGGAAATGACATTAGTCATATGAACTCTATTGGAATAATTGACAAACCTGCTCTTAAAGCCTCAACAGCCAGCTACAGCAGAATCCCCCACGCTGCCGACGGTGGGAAGAAGAAAGATGGAAAGTCTGTATTCACCTTTGGGCTTTAAACCCACCTCAAGTTCAAACCAGGAATGAACTACCACCAGAATGAGAGCAATTATGCCAGGGATGCAAATTACAGCACTCAGCACCAGGAAACAAGACGGGCAGCAGCACCCACCACACAGAATGTTATTGGACTTGGACAGAGACGAGAGGTGAGGGTCAAAATTGCTACAGGCAGCAGAAAAAAACCTTTAATAACTCTCGATTCAACCAAAGACTGAAACTGCCTGGACACAACCCTTCTGTGTTTGGTGCAACCTGCTCTAGGAGGACCTGCTCCGGCAGGGGGTTGGACTAGATGATCTCCAGAGGTCCCTTCCAACCCCATTTCATTTGGTGATTCTGTTCTACCACCACCCTTTATCAGAGGGGAAAAATCTAAAATCTGATAAGGATGTGGATGTCCCACACAGGGGTGTTTGGTGACGAACATCCTGTTGTGCTCTTCTTGCAGCATCACCAAAGAACTTACTCTGCTTCCAGCTGCGGGACACACTGAGGCTACACCGTCTGTCCTGGAGCATTTCTTCCTCCAAAAGCTTTTTGTAACCAGGGTCACCTGCATCAGCACAGCCCCGGGTTCACTTAAGAATAAGGACTAAGAGCAGGTCCAACCTATGGTATTTTTCCTGAGAGGCTGCTAAGCCCAGCTGGGTTTGCAGAGCAGAGCCAGGCTCTCCTGATGGGTGTCTTCCAAAGCTCCAAGGATCCCAATAAGCATGGAGAGCTGGAAGGAAGTGTTGGTTCCACGGGTTCCAGGACCTTCCCACAAGGTCCTGCTCTGACAGGGAGGGCTAACTCACACTCACCACCCTCGGGTGGAAGGAGAGGACTCACAAGAGAGAGTGCCCAAGTGTGAGCCTGTGAAACACGGCGTTTCCTGCCCACAGCCAGAATTTACAGCAAGACCCACGCTGGGGCCGCAGGACACGGCTCTGCTGGCTGCCAAGGGGCAGCACCTTTACGGAAAAAGAGCTGAGAGCAACAAGACGAGCTCAGCGTTGGCCAAGGGTTCACCTTTTATGTGCCAGAAGTTCAGGAGCCAAGGTCCCCACTGCCACCAGCCCCTGTCCCCACGCGGCTGTGGGTGCAGGTGGAACTTCAAGGTGAAAACAGCCACAACGGCTCCCATTTCAACTGTTGTGGGGTAACACACCTGCTCTACTTCTCTGAGTGTTCCAGTGAGAGGCTGAGCCTGCTGAAAACTACACCATCATTTATTATTACTCACACACAAGTGTGTGTAAACATCTGTATGGCTACATACACATCTGTATGGCCACATACAAAGAGGATTTTTCCTGCAATGGGAAGGCTAACCTCATCATAACTTTGAGAATCAGCAAGGATTTATCTGCACTGCAGTAAAATATTCACTTTGGAAACGGAGTTTAATTATTATTAAATAATATTAGAAAAGAATCATTAAATGCTAAGTTATTTGTATATTCTCACTGGAAAGTAATGGTCACCTTAAAGCAGGAAAATTGTGTAAGATACGGGACCGTACAGAACTACATGAGGATGTTTTGAGGCAAACCTTCAAAAAGTTTACTGTTTGCCTTTATCCCATCACCTCCTCCCTCTTTCAACAGCCACAATAACATCATCCCATGGCTTCACCGGTAGTGACAGAGTTCATAGCAAAGCTAATTTATAAATTCCATGCCAGTAACTGCAGAGAATTCTACAGTCACTCACCATCTCAAACACCTTCGATAGCACCATCAACTCAAACATTTCTCTTATTTGACTTCATTTTTTTCCCTTTTCCTGTTTGTATTTCATTCTTCTGTTTCACAGGTCTTTTCTTTACCTTTAAAAGCTCCCTCCCAGCACCCACTGCATGCATTACGTGCACACACCTGGCTGGATAACACCCAGCACTATAAATAAGTCAAAGCTCCTGCCTGGTGTCCCCTTGCCACACTCCAGAAGCTCCTACTGACCCCGGAGCAGAGGTTCTGGAGGTTCTCCATCCCGACGTGGCTTCAGCGCAGAAGGGACCGCCAGCCCCCGGGGTGCCAGGCCAATACTACAGGACCTCTCTTAACAGGTTTCGCTCTTCTTGGAGCTCATCAGCTGTAGGTAACGGCCTAAAAAACCCCCAGCTCTTCCTCTTTGACTGAAAGAGGGGGAGACAGACTGTGTCGTTCAGCTCGGGTAAGGCAGCAGCCTTGGGTTCCTGCTCTGACTCCAGCTGCCACCTCCAAACATCTGTCACCTCCAAACATCTGCCCTCGCTGCTGTTATTACAGTGACTTTACATAAAGACCAGAAACCTCATCATTTGGGTTCCACATCTGCAACCTCAGGGGCTTCCTCACTGCCTTTTGAGTCGCTAAATCAGTTAGAGATTTTTTTTCCCTTTAATGTCAATTTTGGTTTATTTTTTATTTCCACCTTTAAGATACACTCCAAAGGAAGTTCTGATCCTTATGATCTGATAATCATTTCCAGCCAAACAGAACACAGAAATACAAGTTAACTCATGAATTATTATATTTGAGTTGGTTCAGATTCTTGATATTGCATTTTACTAACAGTAATAATACTTGATATCACTGATAAGATATCACTGATAAGAAGCAGTTGCTGTGTGAGGGTAAAATTGTGCTTATACGTACTTATGTTCAGAAATAAATTGTAGTAAAAAACTCAGAATACCTGTTTGGGGCATATGTTGATCTTAAACATACCAGATACACACAGAAGGAAGTTTACTAACTTTCTGCCAGTTGTGTAACTAGAAGGCAGACATCTTCACAGGTGGCTGAAAGAAAAGCTCTCCTTCCCCTCTGCCTCTTCTGAGAGAACAGAAACTGACCTAGAGCTTATTTTGGGGGGAGACATGGAACGCAGTCAGAGCAAACCCCAGGAAGACACAAGCTAAGCCTTTTCTACTTCTGCGAGCAGACAGGAAACATCTTCTTTTAAAGTATATTTTAACCATTTCTGATAATTCTGGGTTTCCTTTATTGCCCCAAAGACTGGGGAACAGAAATGGGGTTTTACAACCTGCCCTCTTGATTTTGGGGCTGAAGTTAGAAGTAGTGTCTATACATAAGATTTACCAGGAGCCCGCAAACAAGAGCAAATTCAGCAGTGAAAAGTGTTTCCTTAAAAGAAAAGTGCTAATGCTTGATTGTCACGCAATAAAAAGTTGGAAGTCTCCTAATTAATAGCTTTCCTCTCCCTCTGGGGAAGGGAAGACACATCTTCTTTCTAACCCTGGAGGGGATTTCTGTGCAATCTGCGTTTCCCAGCTCTTCCGACGGGGTCTCACCACCCCTCTCTGCCCATCCTAAGCTCTGGGTTCCCAGAACCCCTTACTGGAGCACAAGGGAGAATTCTAAAATTGCCTCTTGAGCAAAATGGAATGTTTCTTAGGAAATGTCTTGAGTAACATTCTTGCCCTTTTCTCTATTAGCGCAGATCAGGAGATGGAGCAGGAGAGGACTAAGCACACTGGCAGAATGCAAACTGCCCCCCACGCGGGGCTGGGGGGTCCCTTAGGGCACTAACCCCTCTCTCCTCCAGCCCCAGCACCCTTTGCAGTGCCTCTCATCACCTCTAGTTCTCCATCACCTGCTACCACCTCCACCAGTCACTAGTAATCCATCCAGAGCTTCCCTTCCCACCTCCCTCCAGGTGGGATCAGCTCAGGTGAAAAGTCTCAGCACATCAGGGAAAGGTGGCCCAAGGCTCAGAGATGGGAAATTCAGTCAAGGGGTAGCGAGAAACACCTGGAAACACCAACTGCTTGCACTATCACAAGTGAATTAGGGAAAAAAAACAGTTTACTCAAGCATAATTCTTTACATAATGCTAATTTTATCTCCTGCACTGATTTGAAAGTGTTTTTATATTTCATCAGTGTCACAAGTCTACAAAGCTATCATTTCTTTTGAAAAGCATTAAAAGGGTCTAGGAGTACAGAATAAGGAATTTACAATAAGTTAAACTTAAAAGTCTATCTGCCTTTTGCCACACTCAGTGGGAAAGCAAACACATATATAGTCCCAGGCACAAGAAAACCTTAGTTTTGTTGGAGCCACCAGAAACACACAACAACCCTCCTTCAAAAATTCAGCTGTACCCAAACTACTCGTCAGAACCACCAGTGCCTCCCTGCTGCCTCGGTATGTCCTTTGATGTGATCATTCTATTACAAAATAAATAAATAAAAGAACAACTCACAATAATTAAAAAGATAAGATCCATAAGCACTACCAAAAAAAAAAAAGTAATATAAATAAACCAACTCTGAGAATACCAGTGTGGTTTTTACATGGCACTGTGCCTGGCCCACAGCATCCCTCTCTCCCCGCAGTGGCTCTGCCCACGCAGCCCAGGTGAAGCCTCTCACCTGCTGCAAGGGGTTAAAAACCCCCCAGACTTTATCTGGGCTCCATCCCCCCGGGGTAACCAGGACAAGAAATGCTTTACTGAGAGCCCTTGATAGCACACCTATTCCAAATCCCTGCTGTCTGCTGTGCTGGGACAACCACCCAGCCCAGCCCACCACCCCACTCCAGCGCTCTTCATCTTCACTGGTCCTTGAGTTCCTCCTCAGCTGTTACACAAACCCCACTTATGGGGATCAAGAGGGAACACATCACAGTGCAGCTGGGAACTTCACCCCACCTCCCATCTGACCTCTCTTTGCAGATTTTATTCAAAGAATCCCTTTTAAAATATTCAGTCCTTGCCCCCCAGCTCTGCGTGGTCTGCTGTCCCCGTACCCACCTGTGTGTCCCTAACACACACACAGCTCCCTCAGCTTCTTCTCCGATCACCTGTGATCCACAAACATTCACATCTGACCAATCATGGACACAAATGAAGTTTTTTTCTTTAAGGAAAAACAAAATAAGCCAAATGTAAAACTTTAATTGATCACACTTGGCGTTGTCTTATGTAAAACCAAGAGCCTTTACCCCTTCGCTTTCTCACTTTTCCTGTTTGTAAAGAAATTCCAACCAGGGCCTGGGCTCCCCCCCTTTTTGCTTTGTGGCAAAACCCCCTCCTCGTTCCTCCAGCTCTTCAATGAAGTCAAAAGCTGCCCTTGAAAGCAGCCAGGCTGATAAGGACTAAAAAAGAGTCTCACACTTGTAGCCCATCAATAACTACTTAAGAGCAGAGTTATTCTGATTTTAAGTGTTTTGTAACTCCAGTACCCACTTTATACATCCCATCTCGTTAACGCTGAGTCAGCACCTGCTGTCACAATTCCATTCATTTTCAGAGATACAACCGACCAAATAAAACCCCACGACAGATAGCACATTATGATATCTCCTACCACTTCTTCCAGATTTAGATTGCCTAAAAAGCTTTACTTTTTACTATATAAAAAAGTATTTTTATAAATCAGTATTACCTAAACACAGCTGGGAAGTTAAAATACTTTCATTCCTTCTAGTAACCCTTGAAAGCCCAGAGGACTGGAAAGGACCCACAAAACTATTTATGGTTTATCAGCAGAAACCTGTTTGAGCACTAAACCAAACACACACAATACAATCATGATTTCTTCTCCCTGGTACTCAAGGTGAGGAAAAAAGTTACTTTAATACAAATATTATGAATTCAAATCCTTATCACCAAATAACATGACTCTGGAACCACAAAGTGAGAGAAAGCAGCAGGGATGGATCACGTCAGGAGGATCAGGCCCTGCTGGGAGTGAGCTGAAACCCTTCCCCACCAGCTGGAAACTGTCCTCCTTTCCAACAGGAGATGTATTCTGTATCCACAGCGTGTGCACCACCACGCCTGAGCTCAGAGGATTAGTTACCTTTCCTTTTAAAAGAAGGTTTAGGAAATTATTTGCAAGAAGTACCTTATGTGAGCACATCCTTTAGGTTCTATAACCACGTGCCAGGGACCAGCCACAGGGAGCCAGACCCTCTGAGGGTGGCAGAGGAAGGGCTGTGCACCCCGGTTAATGCACCAACTAGTCCCCAAGCCCTTGGTTTAAACTTCAAGACTTGATTTTCTCCCTCTGCAAAACCTGTCAGATCTCACAACATACCACAGATAACGCACAACCACGGCTACAAAGAATTCTGAGTTGCCCCTCCTGATGCCAGGAGTGTGCAACAGAATTAAACTGATGGACAAACGATGCCTTTATGATATTGCAAAAGCTCTGGTTCTTGCACTATGGCTTCTTCCTTAGTTTTCTATACCATTCATCACTTCTTAAAAGTTATATTATTATTGAAACATCTAGGTTCTGTGAGAAACCAGCAGCCTGAACGGATTGGCTACAGCACAGACAAAATCTAAAGGAATTTACTGTTCTAAATAACCTGCAGCCTAAGACAAAAGCAGTCTGATGCAAAAAATGAGGGAGTTTGAGACAATCCTGGCACAGCTTCTGCATTCATCACAACAAACCTGGAATGGACAAGGATGGGGTGTCACTAGGCACTTACACAGAGCCACCCCTGGAGCAGCAGCCCGGCCAGAGGGCAGCCTAGCAAGAAGGTAAAGGTTAAAGGAACAGTGTTGCTGGAAACATGACAGGAGGTGACTAATTGGGAAAAGAACTTCAGAAGAGACTGCAGCGTGGGCCACAGCCAGCCCTCACAAAACACACACGTCCTGGTGAGAGAGACTCAACCACCCTGTGCTGTCTGCAGCCATCCATTCTCCTCCTTCCAGCTGCCCTAAAAAGGGAGGCTTCACGTCAGCAGCATATTTGCCCTTTTATCTGAATTCTTATTCATCCAAAATATCCTTAGGAGAAAACAAAACACAAAAAGCAAGTTTCTTAACCCAATGCTTTTGAATGTCCTCCTTTCCCTAGGGTGTACTTTATGGTACCACCTAGCAGGGTAGGATCACAGGCACATACCAGGGGAGAGAAGGAAGCAGAAGGAATTAAAAAAACCCTCAATTCCTCAGTCCAGCACTTCCCAACTTTTAAAACCTGGAGCTGAGACTTCTGACACTCCATGCTCAGGCAGAGGGAGTGTTGTCACTGGGCAGCCACACGAGACACAGCAACAGACTATAAAGTCCCTTTTAGGAACCAGAGGAAGGAAAGAAAAGTGAAAGCACGAAGCGTTTTTAAAGCACAGTCACACACAACCATTGAGCAAACCCTGGTAACTCAGGGTCTATCAGACAGGGGTTCCGAGGCAGCACAGAAACAACTTCCAAAGTACCCCCGTGCCCTCCAGCCTGTTCTCGGTGGCTCAGCAAAGCCCTCCCAAAGAAGAGGGCCCGACACTGGTGCCCCAGGTGACACTGAGGGGCTCCCTGACAACGGCCATCGGCTCCTCCTTCCCCACTAAGGGACACACTCCATAGGAACGTAATGGTGGGGGGGGTAAATACAGGTCTGCATCTCACACAGGAATATTTTTACATGTCCAAAACCTCACATAAAACACAGAAGCCACTACTTCAAAGCAGAAGTTTGTCATAAATGAAAAACTTCAGTAAGTTGTGAACAAACAGGCAACTAAAACCTGCGAGATAACCCCGAGTCCAACAGCACACGCAGTCTCTTACCTGAATCACACGGAGGAGTCTCTCACAGCAACTTCCACTTTCCCGGGCTCAGTTCCTTCTCCAGACATTTACAGACAATCTAAAGAGATGGGAGGGAACAAGAGTTTTTTTCCAAGAAAGATCGGGTTTTCCCCAGAAAAATAACACCTCCCCCCCGTTTCGCAGTTCTAACTACGATTGCGCTACTCTCGCCCGGATTGCGGCCCCTGTTAATTACAGGGAACGAAGCCGGGGATGCCGTGTCCGTGCGAGCAGCCCTGCTGGGAGAGGAAGCGACACGGCCCGGCCAAACCCCCCGGTGCGAGATGCGCCCGCTGCCCGCCAACGGGCTGCGCCGACTGCGGGGACAGCGGGCCCGGGGAACCTGCGAGCCTCCCTCCGAGGCACGGGCGGCCCGTCCAGGCGCACCCGGGGCGGCAGCGCAGCTCTCCGCCCCCCCCCCGGCCTCCCACAGGGCGCTCCGCTCGGCCCGGCCACCGCCGCGCCAGGCCCGCGGCTCGCCAAACCCCCGCACCTCCCGGGGCTGGGGGGCTCCGGCTTGGCGCTGCCGCCGTGAGACCTCGCGGGCGGGACGGGCTGGCCGGTCCCCGCAGCCTGCCCGCCGCAGGGGCGCCCTCCTCCCCGCAAGGCCCCGCACCCCCCGGCCTCGCGGGCGGTACCGGTG
>JAOQGM010000023.1:116484198-116503307 GCA_027564225.1 Gallinago stenura | reverse complement strand
TTACCAAACGCAAAAGCGAAAGCAACTAAACTATCCCCCCCCCTTTTTTTTTTTTTTTGGTTTTTTCTTTTTTTTTGGTGTGCGTGCGTGCCGGGAATCGGCCAAAACCTGCCCCGGCTGCACCGCGTGTCCCAGCCCCGGCGAGAAGTGCAAGGTAAGCAAAAAGAGATGTTTTTGGGGTTTTGGGGGTTTGGGGCCCTTTTTTTTTTTTCTTTTTCTCCTAATTTTAAATTTTTTAATTTATTTATTTAATATTTTGGGGGGGTGAACTTCACGGTGGGTTTTTGATCCCCTGCATGAAACCGGGCGAATTCCGAGCGGCTGCTCCAAGGTTGGGGTTCTTGGGGTGTTTGGGAGCGGGGGGGGGGGGTGTGGGTGTGGTGTGTGGTGTGAGGGGGTGTGTGTGCTCACACTCACACTCGTGTCCCCAAAAACCGGGCTCCTTAGGCCCATCCCTCGCCCGACTGGTCCCCGGTGGCGTCGAACAAAGCCCCAGTGATGCAGGGGAGCGCGGTGCCACCGGGGCAGCCGCATGACGGCGGGGGGTGACCCCGGGGACGGTGGAGCCGGGTGGCACCGAGGGCCACGCACAGAGTCCCCTTGTCCCTGCAGAAAGCGTCCCCTTGTGAGTCTTTTCCTCGGGGACGGAGGGCGGTGGGTGGTGGCAGGAGTGTCCCTGCGCCAGGACGGCGCTGCCCTCCGTCCCACTGGCGTGGGCATGGCCGGGGTAGGGGCACGGAGGGTCCCCTGGCACCTCCTGCCCCCCTGAGTGGGGGTACACACCGTGCCGTGCCGGGGTTTGCCCATGCCATGGCACACAGGAGGACTGGGATGTACTGGGCTGGGCTGTGCCGTGCCACGCCATGCTGAACCAAACCAGGCTGTGCCATGCTGGACCATGCCATGCCAAACTGGGCTGTGTTGTCCCATGCTGGGCCATACTGGGCAGTGCCAGGCCATAAGGACCGTGCTGTGCCATGCCAGATGCAGGAGAGATGTGGGTGCCAGCCTTGTGCCATTCTGTGCGGGGCTGTACCAAGCCAGGCAGACTGTGCCAGCCCCATGCTGTGCCATCCTGTGCCGTGCCATGCTGTGCCAGGCTGTTCCAGCCCTGTGCCATGCTGTGCCACACTGTGCCAAGCCAGGCAGATTGTGCCAGCTTCATGGCAAACCAGAGCCTGCCATACTGGGTTTTGTTGAGCCAGGCAGACTGTGCCAGCCCCGTGCCGTGCCATACCAGACCCTGCCATGCAGGGCTGTACCATGCCAGGGAGACTGTGCCAGCCCTGGGCTGTGCCATGCCATGCTAGCCCCATGCCATGCTGTGCCATGTCATGCTGTGCCGTGCCAGACCCTGCCATGCTGGGCTGTACCAAGGTGGGCAGACTGTGCCAGTCCCAGACTTTGCTGTGCCATGCCAAGCTCATGCCATGCCAGCCCTGTGCTGTGCCATGCCCCATGTGATGCTGTGCCAGCCTTGTAATGTGCCAGCCCCATGATATGATGTGCCATGATGTGCCAGCCCTCTGCTGTGCCAGCCCCATGCCATGCCATACCAGCGCTGTGCCATGCTGTGCCATGCTGTGCCAGTCCTGTGCCATTCCAGCACCATCCTGTGCCATCCCTGTGCTGTGACAGCCCCGTTCTATGCCATGCCAGCCTCATGCCATGCTGTGCCATCCCTGTGCCGTGCTGTGCCAGACCATGCCATGCCCTTCCGTGCCAGCCTCATGCCATACTGTGTGCCATGCCGTGCCATCCCTGTGCTGTGCCAGGCCCATGCCATGCTGTTCCGTGTCAGCCCCATGCCTTATTGTACCAGCCCCATGCCATGCTGTGCCATCCTTTTGCTATGCCAGCCCCATGCCATGCCATGCCAACCTCATGCCATGCTGTGCCATCCTTGTGCCGTGCCAGCCCCATGCCATGCCATGCCAGTCCCATGCCATGCCGTGCCAGCCCTGTTCCATGATATCCCCATGGCATGTCGTGCCATCCCTGTGCCGTGCCAGCCCCATGCCATGTCGTGCCATCCCTATGCCATGCTATTCCGTGCCAGCCCCATGCCATGCCGTACCATCCTTGTGCCGTGCCAGTCCCATGCCATGCCGTGCCAGCCCTGTTCCGTGACATCCCTATGCCATGCCGTGCCATCCCTATGCCACGCTGTTCCGTGCCAGCCCCATGCCGTGCCAGCCCCATGCCACGCTGTTCCGTGCCGTGCCGTGCCAGCCCCGGGCTCGGTGCCGATGCGCGTCCGGTGACGCTGCGGGGCCGCTGGGCGGCGCACCGGGCGCAGGCGGCGGGGCGGACCGGGCGCACCGGGCGGAGCGGGAGCAACGGGAGGAGGCGGCGGCGGCGGCGGCGGCGGCGGCAGCGGCGGCCGCTGCCCTCTGAGCCTTGGCTTGCTGGGCTTTGGCCTTGATGTCCGCCAAAGTTCTGGCCCCTGTCCTTCCCGGACTGGGAAATGAGATGGGGAAACGCGCCCTGGGAGAGACCTGGCCGGCGGGAAATGGCATCGGGGAGATCCTGGAAACGGGAATCTGGAACAGAGGGGGAGAAAAGCACAACTGAGACACGGGGACGGCCAGCACACGGCTTTAGGAACCTCTGCCCTTATAGCTGAGGTCTTAGAGAAAGAATTGTAGTTTGGAGAAATGCCTCTGGAGAAATCCCTCATGTCCCTCACCCGAGTTAAATAATAAAAGGCACACACACCTCTGGGGCCTGGTGCTCCTGCCCCGAGTCTGTCACCACCTTAGGGACCCTCAGCGGGAGCTCAGCCCTTGTCGTTGCAGGTGACAGCACCCAGCCCCGTTACCCCAAAGCCCCCGAGCTCCCTGAGGAAACCCTGAGGCTGCTCCACACCTCAGTACCCACCTGCCCTTATTCCGAGCTCCACGCTTTATCCAGAAGTCATTTCTCCCCTTTCCCAGGGCCCTGCCGGGGGTACCCCCCCTCTGCCCAGCCCTGTGTGCTCCTGGGCTACGGCTGCCCTTGTTGCAGTCCCCCAGCCCCCCAGCCCTGCCCTGCCCAGGACTGCAGAGCTCTTTGACACCTGCGTGTGCACGGCAGCCCCTGCGCTGGGGTCGCAGTGACCACCCACCCACCCGGCCAGCGTTCCCTCTGGCCAACAGCGGAGCTTTTGCTTTTTTGGAACAAATATTTCCACGGCTGCAATAACCGGGTGCCATCATTTCCCTACGGAACCAGAACTGAAGGGACAAAGCGTCCCTGCCAGAGCCACCAGCTGAGGTGCCCCGGGAAACGGGGATGTGTCCTCATTTCTCTTTACCTTGAGTGGGGGCACCCGCGGCACCGGGGTCCCGGGGGCAGGAAAGGACTGGGGGTGGCCCCGAAAGGCCGGGCGGTGCTGGCAGTTCTCCATCATGCGCGGCCTCTTCTCAGGAGCCACCAGAGCTTCTTCGCGACTCTCTGACTTCCTCTTCTGGGCTTCCACGCTGACTTCCATTTCTTCGCTTACGGGGGGCTTCTTTTCCGGCGGCTCTGGAGCAACCACCGGACTTTTCACCTCTGGGACCACCTCCCCTGCCTCGGGGCTCTTTGGTTTGCTGGGGGCCAAAGCCGAGGCACTGACAGTCTCTGCGGCCGGCGCCGCCTTCGGCGCAGGCTGCTGCTTCCGCGCTTCTTCGGGCTTTTGGGTGACGGCAGCCTGGGGTTTCTCCGGGCTGGATTCTCCCGGGATCATCTCTCTGAGGGGCAGAGAGCCGTCACCGGGTCTCACCGCACCCGGGGAAACCGAGGCCTCGGTGGCTCTGGCCGCTTTGGGCTGCGTGTCCTCCCTGCTCTCCTCTCCCCCTCTTTTCAGCGCTGGTGCTTCCGTGGCCGCCTGTGCCTTGGACTCCGAGGGCAAGGACACCTCCTCTGTGAGAGGTGCCAGGGAGGCTGCCCCGCAGTTCGGCTGCTCGGCTGCTGCCTTCTCAGGCTCTGCCTCGGCAGGGCTGGGGTTCGCTGTCAGTCTCTGCGACTCTTCGGGACTCAGGCCAGAACTGTCAATAACAACGGAACTTTTATTTTGTAAAACACTCCTGCAAAAAGCCTACAATCCTTACGGAAACAGCGAGGACTGTCTATGTAGCACACCCCAAAGAAATGTCTCTCACCACGATCTTTGAAAACCTTCTGTACTGGTAGAACTTCCACATGAAACAACACTTACCAGCAAAGTTTAAACCAGCTGAGTGAGACACGGGGAACACAGGCTCCATCCAGTCCTCTGAGCCAGTCCTCTACCCAGATACACAGCTTCCAGGCTGCAAACCCCATGAATTTGGCCACCAGTAAATATTCCCTCTATTAGCCCCCGCAGACAGATCTGCAGCACACGAGCTGCCCCCCACAGCTCCCATCTGACCTAAGCTCATACGGTGACATTTGTGGAAAGGGACACTGAGAGCATCCCATCCCTTTTTCCAGAGGGACACGGCCAGTGGCAGAGCCACCAATGCACCTCCAGCTCAGAAGTGACACTGCTGCCTTTCTGCACCAGCCACGAGCTGGGGCTACTTCCCTGCACTATTCACCATCCTTATTTGTGAAAGAAATGAGTAAGATGGGACTGTAATTCCCAGAGCGACGTCTGGTTTAGGATTAACTTCATCCATCCCTCCTTATGAAATATCAAATCAGTTTTTTCAGCCCAAACATGAACCCCTAAGATCTGAAGAGCCAGTCTGGACAGGAGGTGCTGGACGTCTTACCTCTGGCCATAGTAGCTCTCGAAAAAATGCTCCTTCCACAGCTCCACCTTCTTTTCCTTCTCTATTTCCTGCCGTATTCTTAGCTGCATTTCTGGTGTAAACTCGCCTGCAAAAGGCAATAAAGGTTATCTTCCAAAAAGATAAAGCTGTGGATAAGGTGAATCAGGGTAGCCACAGGATCCTTCCCACTCACAGGTGTGCGTGCCATCCCACAGCCGTGGGACTGCGGCCTCTCTCCTGAGCTGCAACGTGTTTCACAGAGCCATGGGATGGTTTGGGTGGGAAGGGACCCTAACGACCAGCCAGTCCCACCCCCTGCCAGGGCAGGTTCATACAGAATTGGGAAAATTTCCTATGGAAAAGCCTCTTAAGAGTCAATCATCTGGGTGCGAGTCAATGATATTCCCTTCTTTTTATCCCAGTCATGGTGGGTGCTACAGTCCCTCTGAACCCTCTGGGGAGAGGCTGCACGGCTGAGAGCTGCAGAGGAAAGGGTCCTGCCCACGAGTGAGTCGCTTCTGAGGGTGTGATTGGATCAAATCACAGAATGAAGCACCTCAAGTTCAAGATGCCAGGGAACGTGGAAGGTGCCGGAGTCCTGTGGGTGAGTCGGTGGCTGTTGGGATGTTACACAAAAGCACAGCTGTGAGGACTGACCGGGCCAGCTGGGCTTTGATGACTTCACTGATGACAAAGTGCATTATTCTGGGAATACAATTTACCTTCTCTACTGATCTTCGCTACCACAGCTTGAGAATAGCACAGCTCTGCTGTCATCGCAACAAGATTTTACACACATTTTTCCTTCTTTTCTTGTCTCTTCCAGAGACTTGCTCATTTTTCCACATGTGAAGTTCAAAAGAGAACTCCTTCCTGCAGCCCCCTCTGTGACCCCGGGATGAGGTAGTTCTTGCCCTCGGGGACCACACCGACTACAGCTGTCCTCACCGAGCACGTCACTCCGGCTCCTCCATCAAATATCCTTTACACATTCCCCCAACACTCCCTAGCTGGAAACCTTCTAGCCTTGCACTTCATTGTCTGGGGAAGCTTTACCTTCTGACAACCGCTCCTTCCAGCCCTGGGCAGCAGAAGTGAAGAACTCGTTGTTGAGTGCGGAGCCGCTCAGCTTCATCAAACCATCTGCCCCGACCTGGAACACACCACCAAGGGGACAGGATCAACCAGCGGGGAAGGCCAACACCACGTGGTGCCACACGGCATCCGAAAGCAGAGCAAGAGTCCCCACGTGGCCACAAATCTCCCTGGAAGCTGCCTTTAGCTCGCTCAGAAGAAAATAAAGAGCATTCTTAAGGCTGTGCGGAGCCAAGTCTGGGATCCAGGAGGTTGTGGCAAGTTTTCCTCACCCCTGTTCCAGCCCAGCCCTCCGTGGTCCTGCTGCTGCACCAACGTGCGTGGGCAGCAGATGGTACAGGTGGCAGGGACACGCGAGGGAACAGAGAAGCCTCAGAAAAGCTTCTTCAGATGCCCCTTCCCTGCAAAACGAACGCACGACATCGCCTGGGCTACCTGAGCATGAAAACGCGCATGAAGAAAAAGCAAGGACATAAAAGGTATCACATAAAAGTAACTTTGAAATGTATATAACCATAACCATCCATGATTCAGGAAAAACAGGGGCAAATGAAGCTCAAAACCCATTTCATCTTCAAAACACAGCTGGGCAACCGGGGCAGCCGTGCTACAGAGCAGGACAGAAGTGAGAACGAGCGAGGCTGGGACTGGAACAAAACACAGTGGGAAATTATAAGCAGGGTGATAACACATCTGTGAGGTTTGCTTTTGCTCTTTGTCCCCCAGAAGTAAATGTGGAACTTCACTGCCAGAAACACAAAAAATTCACGTATCATTCAGCAAGGCACAAAACCTTGCAGTGGGTAAAACTGGTGTGTTTCCATTTCTTGCATAAATAATAAATCAGAACAAAGCAGCGGAATCCAAGTGCCAGGCACACGTGGCTCCAGCGGGAGACCTGCGCGGCCAGAGCTCCCCGGGGCAGGGTGTACAGAGAAACACAGCTCTGCCCGAGGCACCGCTCCTCACGCAGGCAATTACACCATGGAGGTGCCCTCACAGAAAGGGGTTTAGGTAAGATTTAGTTAGAAATTTTTAAGCTGTAAGTTAGAAGCAGCGGTGACAAGAGCAGAGATTGATTTTCTAGGCTAAATCTCTATCGAGGGACTAGAGGGAGCAGAATTCACAGTTCGGTGTTGCCTGTTCCTCGTGGGGGAGGACAGACGGACACCGCGGGGCGGCCTCAAAGTGCCCCCTTCTGCAACAGCTCGGGCAGAGTCACTGCCAAGTGACAACACGGCGTGTGACCCTTCACATTGAGCATGTCCAACTCCTTACCCCTTTGCCCGTTTCCTCCCAAAAGCCTGATGGCTTTAAAGCACGGCTCACCACTCCATGGGGTGGGCTGCTCCAGGAGATTTACCACAGTCAAATGGAAAATTTGTCCTCTCCGGAGCCAGGCAATATTACTTAGCCAAAATTTGTTCTCACTCAAATTCTAATTCAATTTAAACTTAAAAAGTCAGGACAGAAATGTCTGGCCATCTGCTGCGAGGTTCTTGCCAGTGAAGTGCAGCTGCAAACTCCACCACACCATATTTTGACACATACCTAATTATTACAAAGGCCACAGGGCTTATAAAGCAATTCCTTCAAATATTTATTGGATCAGCCTTGGACTAACAGGTCCCCGGTGAGTGCTGATTGAGGATTAGAATTTATGAGACGACACAAAACGTTCGAGCTCGCCCTAACTCCAAACGTGCCCTCCCTGAGCAGCACAGCATCCTCCGCAGCACAGAGCCCAGGCTGGTCCCAGCCCCTGTTGTCATCAACGCTCTGGGAGAAGCAGAAGAGCAGCCCAGCCGTGAAGATGGATCTAACTCCATGGATGACTCTGCTCTACGTCTCTGCGTCTCAGCCGGTGTCCCTTCCCAGTCTGCAGTGACTGAGTCAGCCCAGAGTACGGAGGTGGACACTCGGTTCACCCTGTCCTGCAGCAGACCCCTCCACCTGGTCACAGGCTCTTGATGCTCCCAACTGAATTTCCACTTTCTATAGAAGGAGCCCAGTTGAGATGCAGACTGCTGGGAGGTGGCTGTGGAGGGTAAACGTGGGCATCTAGTACTGATCTGAACAGCACAGCAAGTGTCTTCAAGGGACACGCAGATCTGAGACAGGACGTACAGAAGATCTCCATCTGGAGTGGCAGCTTGAAGCCAGCTCTGGTATCTGAGGGACATTTGAAATGGCTCTGGGCACATTTGTGAAGGCAGCTGAACTCATGGCTCTGTAGCTGAAGTGGAAGCACAGCCCAGAACCCCTCTTGGCTCTGAAGCTCCCTGCCAGCTGGGGAGGGAACGCTGAAAACAGACTTAACTTATGAATGTGGCAAAAGGAAGGAAGCTTCCATCCCCAGCTTCTCTGGTATTGAGCATACACAGACTGAACCTCACTTCCTCAAATCATCGGCTTTTCCTCCTTTTACATGCAAGTGCAGCATTTGTTCTTTTCTCCTCTCTTTGTATCATCCCTGCCTTCCACAAGCTGCTGAAGAAAACGGTGAGGTTCCTTCAGGCAGTTCTTTTCTGTACCCTTAGGATGGCATTCAGCAGACCCAGCTGAGTAGAAAATAACTGTCTCCTCAAAAGAGTCCCTTAGCTCTTCCTCCAGTACCGAGGGCTGAGCTCTTACCCCCTTGTCACTCAGGTTAACTGTTCCAGTCATCACCAACTCTTTAGCAAAGAGCTCAGTGAAAACCTTAACTGGTTCTTCTGGGCCACTCCCAGAGCAGATAGACCCAATTCATAGAATCATAGAACGGTTTGGGTTGGAGAGAACCTTAAAGATCATCTAGTTCCTCCCCACTGAGAACTCTTCTGCTTTTTCACACCCCTCTCTTCACTCAGAGAGGTCTCAGACAGACAATCCATGAAAATAAACCACCTCCAAGGCTGACCCACGCTGCTTTGTACCTTCCATCTAGTGTGTGTTTCAGGGCAGGACACGAGCTCTTTGGCACAGGTCGGGTCTACTCCACAACTTGGACAGTGTGAATATGTGACAGAAAACTCAGTTTTCACTCCACCAAGTTCAGAACCTGACAGCAGTGACAGCAGGAGATGAGAAACGGGAGCGGTGGAACTGGAGGGCCACGTGTGTTAGGGCACCTGAGGGGAAGGCACCAGGCTAAGGGGCTACAGGGTTAATCCTGTACTCAAGGGTCTGGGAGAGGGCAGGAGAGAGGGAGACACTGACACCGCTGTGTTCCCACCACTCCTGGCCCTCTCCAAGCCCAACCCAACAGAAACACTGCTCTCGCTGTGCCTGGGAACATGGAGTTGATTAAAGAGAATTAAGCCACTGGTTTATCCAACCTCAGTTCTTTTTTTCTGGCAGCAACAAATACCCAAATGAATCGCTGAAGAATCTTCCAATATTTTTTTTAACACCGTGCACAGAAGACCGAGTCCATCCCATCAGACACAAGCAGTATTTGGATGGATGCCCCCCGGGACGCCCAAGAGCCTGTCTTCTCCCCACGTACCTGCCTGTCCACCTCGGGCAGCAGCAGGAGCAGGCGCTGCTGGCACTCCGTGGGCAGGACGGAGAAGGTGTGCTTGTTGATCAGGGCCCGCAGGTTGGTGTTCACCAGGATGGAGTCGGGAGTTTCCACATCGATTTCCGCGCACTTCGCTCTCTTCAGCTGCCCTGCGAGGAACCACAAAGACGTAAGCAGTGCCTGGCCTGAGAGAGGATTAAAGGCTCCTTTGGAGTTCACTCTGCCTGAGATTTTCAAAATGCAACTTCAGCAATCCATTTCACACCTT
The DNA here is from genome assembly GCA_027564225.1 of Gallinago stenura. Lineage (NCBI taxonomy): Eukaryota > Metazoa > Chordata > Aves > Charadriiformes > Scolopacidae > Gallinago > Gallinago stenura. The sequence continues at coordinate 116,493,721 of JAOQGM010000023.1, read as the reverse complement.
GACTGGAAACATACACTTTACCTTTACACATACAGTTAAAAACACCACGTGGAGGTGATTTCCAGCACAGAAAATTTCCATACCTCATACACCGTAGCCCGTGTCAGTTCACCTGAGTCCTGCAGCAATCCTGGCTACCCGGGGCTGGCAAGGAGTCTTTCTCAGGAGACTTTCTAAACTGCTTTTGGCCACACCAATTTTCTATTTTAAGCCCCTAGTTAAGGCTAGTTTGTTCCTCGGGATTTCTTCTTGGACTTTCCTGCTTTGCTGTCAGTGAAAGCAGTTCAGAGAAAACCCACCAGCGCGTTGTGTTTGTGCAGCACCACAGCACCAAAGCCCCACAGCTCACAACTGTCTGCTTTCCTTCTCTGAGTCTGCAAGCCCGGCATGAACCCCTGGGCTACAGCTTCACCTCTGCTGCAAATTCAGAGAGGAAAAACGAAAAGGAAACAAAAAAAGAAGAAAAAGCATTTTACTGTGTACTCTGTTCTTTGGCTCCATCACTGCCTGGCATCCTTAGTACTGGCAAAACGTGGTGTGTGTTGAGGCTTAGACCAGAAGTGCATCATTAGTGAAAGGGGCAATATTCAGAGAGGGGCTGAGTGCCCTGCCGCGGGGGATGGTAACAGCACCTCACAGCAACCCGCGGGGGCCTCCCCTTCCATTAGGGGAAGCTGGCTCTATCAACAGTCATTCAGAAAATGGCTCTGCAGGTTTCTCATCTACTGGTTGCAGAATTTCCTAATTACAGGGAGAAAAACGAAACACACCTTGAGCGGTGCCTACCTAGTGCTAAAGGAAACGCAGGATGATTAGCACGGACAGGGACCTCAGAACAGCCCTAAGTTCACCAGGGTCAATCCCATCACTGGTGGATGTAAGAGAAACCACAAAAGGTCAAGACAGCTACTTCAGTGAATGGGAAGGAAGCCAAAGACAGCGGGGTGTGATGTATAAAGATGTGGGAAGGCATTTCTTTTTAATGTTACCAAAGTGTCTTAAGTACATTAAAAAGCCTGCTAAATAATGTAAGTCCTTTTTTGCTTCTCAAACAGCAAGCAGCAAATTCACAGGGAGAAACTCCTGATGATGAGAAATGAGAAGAGGCGTATTTGCATATGTAAGGTTTGAATTATTTATCCCAATTCACAGAGCACACCAGCAGCCCCTTCCAGAGCTCTCCAGAAGTCACTTCAGGAATGGAATAATTATGCATTCTACTCAATTTTGCTATTTAGGCTTTTGTTCTGCCATCAGAGCAACCAGATCTCTGTAAGCAGAACAATAAATCTCTTACTTGCATGGAGCCTGTCAGATCTCTGGAACGGCTTCTTCCCCAGCCCTGGCAAGGAGTTCTCGAGCTTGACGGAGGGTGAGGAGCTGGCGGTGGAGTTCTGCGGGCTGCCCGACCGTCCATCCGACTGCTTGCCTTCCCAAGCTGCACGGGAAATGGAAACGCTTCAACACCCGCACGTACCGAGAAATACTACCCGAGACATCTGTTTGGACTGAAATAACGATTCTTTAACGTGCACACCCTCAGCCCAGCAGCTCTGGGACAAGCTCTTCTAGGATCCTCATATTCCTTTTTTCTTGTAGCACACAGTTCCCAAGGGGCTGACAGCAGAAGAGCCCTTTGTCTTCTTATCACAGAATAAAGGGATTACAGCCGGTTTATTTATGGCTTGAGTCTATTTCCCAGTTAGTCCCATCTCATTTCCCATTTATATCCAAATCCAATAGTTAAAGCTTCCTCTCAGAGGCAGCTTTAGTTTCTGAAAGAGTTCACCATTAGGAAAAATCTCTTCATGTGTACTTTCTAAATTTTAACCTACTATTGTAGCTTTTGTTCTTTTAGACCACCCCCAGTAATTCCTCCTCCTCTTTCGAATACTCAAGAGGTATTCTCATGTCCTCCTCCAAAGTCACTACTTAGCCAAACTGTGACTTCTTCTTACAAATCACTGCCACCCACATTCCCTTTTGTACAGCAGTATTTTTAATGCCAGTGGGAAGAGCTTCTTCCCTAGATTTCCCCTGCTCTCCTTCCCCTCCTCATCTTCCGAGAGAGGAACTGAGAACAGGAGCTGGTGTCCCCTCTGCTCTCTCTAGGTGTGTGGGCAGTAACAGGGACTCACTCCAGCGCGGAAAGGTCCCATTCCTCGAAAGAGCAACTCCACAAGACACGAGATCAACTCCCAAACTGAACACATGCCGGCTCTGATTAACGACTGGCACTAATCAGATCCTTTCCTGAGTCTGGGCCAGATCTGTTCCCCATCTGCCTCTGTCTCCTCTCTGCCCAGTTCCCTTCCCCTTCCTTCTCTTCCTTAGGCAAGCTGTGCCAGCTCAGACTAAATACAGCCCTGAAATTGTGGGACAGTGTGTTGCTTTCTATCAGAATATTGTTCTCTCTCCACTTCTTGGCTTAATTTGCATCTCCATCTCAATATAGCCTGCTCTCCGGACTGTTTTCTACGTACCACCACGGGGACAGGAGAGAAAAAAGGACTCCAGGGGTGTTGATGAAAAGCATACAAACACCCTCACATTGCAGGAACATTCAACAGCTTTTACAGGATCAATCTGCAGTCTCACTGGGGGCTGCATAAACACCCAGCGCCCACCCCGGGCCGAGGAAGGGCAGAGCAAAAGCTGAGGAGTACGGTTCTCCTGAGACCACACGTGAGATGAGTGTGATCCTTAACTTCCTTCTGTCCCTCCTGAGGTCCCTACCAGCACGAACATTCCTAGGAGGCCAACACTTTCAGAATAGCACTGGAGAGGCTGGGTAAGTCGACAAGCAGAATGTACGAGACCTTGCGACCCTAATGCAGCAGCAAAATAGGGGAAAGTCAGAGAGAAAAAACCCAACCAATAACAAAAATTAAATAGGGATGCTGGAAGAAAATAGTTCACCCCTGATTAAAGTGGATGTGGCAATAGTTTGGGAAGTGTGAAACCAAACTAAGGAGAGAAATCGATATGCTGTGACCCGCTGCCCCAGAGGCCCCAGTGCCTGGGAAGGGCCAGGGAGCAGGCTCCAGCACCCGTGCCCAGCAACAGCAAGGGCCTCACGAGAACCACAAGAAACAGAGACACCAAACAATCCTTGAAGTACTCTAAGTACTCTACTGAGCTTGGATTACTGACTCCATTAGTCTATTTTAATAATGACTCTATGTTAGCTAACAATCTGACAGAGCATCCTACCTGTTTGAGTCCCTCTTAGGTCTCCCCTGTTCTACTCCCCTAAGTGAAGATGGACTCCTCCTGGGGCAGGAGCTCAGGGTCCTCCAGCAACGACAGCTGCCTGCTGTGCTAACGAATCATTAATCCTAGTTAGCAGAGAAAGTGCAAAAGGCTTTTAAACTATCATTTTATGCTAAATGTCCACCTGGCACTGCATTTCCTTAACACAGGGGAACGTGCAATGTTCTGCTGGAGGAATTTTGGCTCCCTCCTCAGCCCACACCCGCCGGGGTGCGACGGGCACAGGCACGGCGTAGGACTGACTTTCAAAGAAGCAGGATGATGCCCCGTGCTCTGGGCAATCCTGCTTTGGGGGAGTTGGACGAGATGTCTCTAGTGCTCCCTTCCAATTCTGACAATTCCGTGGTTCCATGAAACTTTTTCCCCTTAAACTTGTTGAAAGGGTCTGAACTAGAAAGCTCCCTGGGAACAACAGGCGGCCTCACCGACTGCTAAATACTTGCTCTGCTCTGAAACGTGCCTGAGGTACAGCTGATAAACAGGCCTGTTCCTTTCCCTGGGATATATGGCGCGCAGCCGCCACCTTCATATGTCTGAGCAGATGTTACAAGCACCGTTCCAGCAGAGTGGGACCAACAAGCCAGGACAGATTGGGCTGGGTTTGGGTTTGGATTTGTTTAGACCTATTTGGAAAGAGAGAATAAACAAACACGCTAAAACACAGAAAGAATTTTATACTAAAGAAAACTGGCACGAGATGAGGAAACATCTCCAATTATGTGAAAGGTGGGAGGGAGAAGAAATCAAACAACCTGCACTCTGTGTCCACGGTGGACGGGAAATCTTGGGCTTAAACCCAAGGAAGCAAGAAAAGATTCTGATTAGAGGCTAAGAAAACCATTTTAAGGATAAAGTTCAAAAAGCTGGAAGGGCAAGACTTGCTGGGAGTTTGCCCCAGTGGCATCTCTGAGAGCAGACTGGAGAAAAACCCCGCGGAAGGAGGTGGACTCGATGAGCTCTGAGGCTGCTCCTGGCCCCAGCCTGAGATGGCTCGATGAAAGCTCTTACCCTGCCCAGGGAATTTCAGCTGAACGTTCAGGTAATTACACCAAGAATAGCCAAGAGCAAAATGTCTTTCACGCTCATACTGTCTTGCTGCTGTTGTCTAATCCTCTCTGCTGCTTCTTCACCAGTCAGTGGTGACATCGGGCATTCCCCTGGCCCGAACAACGACTGGCCGTGTTCACCTCCTGTACCAATGGAATCAGGCTTTACCAAAAAACATTTTTAAGACTGAAAATAGCTTGGGATTTGCGGTTGGAAATTTAATTTTTTTGTGGTCTGATTGCTCTCACTCCCTTTTTTTGGGCAAGCTCCACGACTGCCAGTCTCAGCCATTCTGTCGTGAGGGGACACCCGACAGAAGACTTTTAGAGTGAGATTTCTTAGTGGACCTTCCTCATTTTCGTGATCATCATCTGAGAAGAATTGGGACCAGTCAAGGAAATCAAAGGTGAAGGATGGAGAAACAGGGTAATTATTAAGGGGGAAGGAATTTCCATCTTGTAGAAGAGCCTGAGTTTGACAGACAGCATTTTACCCCTGGAACTAGTGTAACAGATGGGGAGTAAGGGCTGGGACCTCAGAAGCACACACAGGTTCAAGAGGGGCTGTGTGGGTGTTGCAGAAGATGGTGAAGCAGGATCAGAATCAGCAGGACTGTGAACAGAGCAGGAGATCGTTGCTTTTTGGAAGAGACTTCAGTCTCAAAAAGCCAGTCCTCTTTTCCTCTTGTACCAAATGCTGCTGATCCCACTCCTGCCTCTCTCTGCTCTGGACCACATATACTCACCCTGCACACCTAAACGCTGTGTATTTCTTAAGTACCAACTCTTCCCCCCCATTACAGCTGCTGAAAGACTTAATGATGATGAACAGCCGAGGGAGAAAAGAACAGACAGGGTTCACTGCACAGAAACATGAAGTGATGTACAAAGAGCCCTTCCCTAACCTTAAATACCTGCTGTTGGGTCCTACAATAGAAAATGACAGCTCAGGAAAAAGTCTCAGAATCTCAACAGTTCTAGGAAAATGCCTGCTCTGGGCAGGGTCAAAAACCCCAAACCGAATGCTAGGAGTTGTTAAGAGAAGATGAACAAAATATAGAACAGCAAAATGATGCTACCCAAATTGGGAATGCATCTTGCCCCGAGTGCTGAGCACTGCAGGCAGCAGAGCCCTCCCTGCGGGGGGAGAGGGGATACAGCAGGGCTCCTCGGACCCAAAAAGAGATGTCTGCAAACATCACGAGTGGCAAGAAGCTGCTGAATAAACAACAGTTGCTCATTGCCTGTTTGATAATGAGAAGGAATCAAAGAAAGGTATAAGGAGCCTGGCTGAAAACAAACAAAAATGAGTAGTTTTTAGAGTGTGGGACCGTTTACAGACCACTGGAGAAACTGAGGACTGATAATATTGGCATTAGTCTACAAAGTCATTTATTTGTACAACTGGAAAATGCACCTGTACAAACACAGAGGCATTTCTTGCATCTACAAGACAACAACTCGAGTGACACACAGAACCAGGAGCTCACAACAGGAATCGGTTACACCAAAAGGAATTTTGAGACAATTTGAGACCTTCTGCTGAGCAGTGAAAGGCTGCTGGTAAGGGGGGCAACGCGCTGCTGAATGAGCCAGAGAAAAGCAGGGAGCTCACGAACTTCTACGGCAGCATAAATGCTGGAAACCACTTGGGGATCTTTCAGAGGAGCAGGTTCTTTGGAGCAAGCCATGAAAGGCAGGCTACGGAATGAGGAGCCACTTTGGGAAAGAAACGAGTACAAGAGAAACACCACCTTAATGTGTTTAGCCAGGAGAAGCACCTCACAGCTACAGGCAGCTACAGGGAAGACATTTACCACAGAGAGAAACTTTTTACCCAGACAATGGCACCATCAGATCTGTTCACCATCTGCTCTTAACCCAATGCATTCCTAATAAAGTCAAAGCCAGGGAAACAGAAGATGGGCTATTTCAGCAACAAAGAGAATGCAGGATGAAAAAAGCACTTTCTTCTCTCATCCCCTAAGAAGCAGAAAAGGCAAGTTGGAGAGCCAGGACAGTGAAAGAAGGGGTAGGAGTGTCACTGCCCCCACGTACCGGATTTGGCCGAGGTGGAGTCCCCGGTGGCCTTGACAGCCTTGAGAAGGACGTGCTGGTTAGAGGAGACGGGCATGCCTGCTCTGCATTGCTGCTGCTGCTGCTTCTGCTGCTGCTGCTTCAAGGCCTGGGGAAGAGGGCAGAAGAACGTGAGCAAAGGGAAATTCAAAATATCCTCAGAAATTATTAGCAAACAAACTGCTTGTTTTACCGCGGCTGATATTTGGACTGTGACTCGTAACTACGTCAGAAGTTCAAACCAACTTCTGGAGCACGTTCAGCTCACAGGGGGCACTGACACTGTCTATTTAAATACATTACTACAGGTCAACATACCTGTGCATCTAAGGCAAAAAGTGAGTGGCTGCAGAATATCTTAACTTGTGTCTTTTAATGAAAAAAAAAAAAATCTCTAGAGAATGAGGAGAAATGATTCCAAATCCAGAGTTGGTTCATGAAGTAATTATATAAATAACTTCAAAGAATCATAATATAATTAACTTCCATCTTCTGGAGAAGTAGCAACTTACTAAGCTTTCAACAGAGATGGTTCTCATTAGGAAGGACTTTTTTAATTAGGAGAGTAGCAACAATTAAAGCACCAAAGGGAAGAAAATAAAATCCTTTGTTCCGAGCAGCCGGTTAAAGCAGCCCTGACACAGCCCACGAGGCACAATGCCCGAGGCAGTAAGAAGGCATTTGGTTCAACTGCAGCACTTCCCCAAACCAAAGTGTCTCTTCTCAAAAAATGAAATCCAAACCCAAATAAACTCAAGAGCAGAGTAAGTTATGCCGGATCAAGCGTATAGTGGAGTTTCAGGATAGGAAGTAACAGGAAACATTACGCTGCACATCTACAAATGGGGGGCTCTGGGAACTAGAGACCATCGCTACCTGAAACAGTAATAACAGAAATGATAGCTAGAGCTGGGAGAGAGAATAAAACTGCAGAAACCTGCAGAATCTGCCACACAAGGAAAGCAGAAGACAGACAGACAGACAGACAGACAGACAGACAGACTTCCAGTTTGTGAAGACCCAGATGAGGGAGACTGAACCACAAAAGGATACAGATAGCAAACAAACATATTAGCTTCCTATTTTCCAATTTATTAAATAGTTCTAAATTATCCACTTCTACCACAGGTTAGAAGAACCCTTCAGCCAAACTGAAACACCCCCAATCACCAATCAGTAAGAGGAAGCACCCTCTGACACGCACAATTAACCTCCTGTTACTGAGGGCAAAAGCTTTTTAAAACCCAGAAAGATAAAGGAGAGACCCAGAATTCACAGGAGGCACAAACACCCGTATAAACGTTCAAGAAAGCTTTCACAAATTCTTCTTTGGTGTGAAGATGAACCGCAGGTAACTGGGAATGTCAGGCAAGTATTAGACTATGAAGACCTCTCCTGTGTTCAGGGGGTGTCTGAATCCCACACTTTCGTTATGGGAATCACTTCCCATTTTTAACGGTTTGTGTATTCACTTCACCTATTCTGCACGCCATTTCATTGCTGCATTTTTCCTGGTTTAGGTAAAAGAATCCTGCATTGGGTGATTGTGTCACCTCAGCTCTCAGTCCTGCAGTGCCCCAGGTGCCCCCCCAGCGTGGCTGAGGCACCTGTGGGAGGAGGAGAAACAATGACCCCTTAGATACCTCTTCGTAAATTCCGTGTCAGCTTCACCCTTAGTTCTGTTATAAATATTTGGGAGCTTCTTTATTGTGTCTAATTTATATTGAGTCCTGTCATAATCAGAGAGTAACTGTGGTGGGACAGGACCCCGGGAGGTCTCCAGTCCAAGCTCCAGCTCAGGGCAGGACCAGTTTGGCTCCATCAGGCTGCCCAGGGCTCTGGCTGGAGACGGCACAACCTCTCTGGGCCCCACTGCTGGACTGTCCTGGTGGGTCTAAACCTTCTCCTCCTCTCCTGTTTTCCATTATACCATCCAACTTGTGCCCGCTGTTTCTCCTCCTCCCACTTCCATCACCATGTTGTGATGAGTCTGTCTCCTCAAAAACCTCCCAGTGAGTACTGGGAAAGTCCAGCTTCCTCCCAGTGCCCTGTAACAGGCGTTCCTGTGCCCGGGACAAGCCCCCGTGATCCCTGGCCTAGCACCTCCTCTGCAACTCCATTCACAACCCTTACAGGATTTTAGTTACCAAGGAGTAAATCTAACCCCGATAAAGCATTTCCTTTCTAAGGACCGTGGAAAACTGAACAATGCTGCTGGGGAAACACCTGCACGTAACACACTCGGGGGACTAATGCGTCCTGCATTTTGCCTTAGGAGGAATGAATGATTTGAAGGACAAACCCTCAGAATTCCCTGGGCAGGGAAAATAATCCGTCCTCTTTCTCTCCTAACGCCCAGCAGAGGTGCAACGTGAAGTCAGTGTGTTCTCCTTCCCCCTCCTCCCTCCAGCCGCACACACGGCACCCACAGAATTCCCGGGAAGGGGAGGTACGCCGCTAACTAGGGGAAGAAGTCAGGGGATTTCATTCTTTTCCCCAAAAGACCTTCCATTTAGTAAAACAGACTGTAGAAAGCTGAGCACTCAGCAAAAGGTTGGGAGAAAAGAAGTAACGTCTCATATCTGCTCTCTAATAACAATAATAAAAAAAGAAATCCTAGATGCTTACTCGGGGAAAAAGCAAAGAACCAAAGAGCACAGTATTTTGAACCACCTTTAAGAGACGGGGGTTTTAGTGAACCTGTTTGTGTGAGACAGCCAGGACGCCCCGACTCACCTCCCCCGGGGTGCAGCTTCCCCGAGAAAGGCCATTTACCCCAGAAATCAAATGCCCCTGAGGATGCCCAGAGCAGATCCCAGCCCAGGCTACTCACCTGCTTGAGCGCCTTCTTGCTGTGCTTCTGGGACGAGGAGATGACTTTCCCTGCCTGGATGGAAGGCGACGGGCAGGCGGACTGCGGGGAGGATGTCTGGGACAGTCTAGATGACACTGCAAAATGAAAAAGAAACAAAACACATAATCCCACCTTTATCCATTCGCCTGCAGCACGTTCGCCAGCCCTCACCATTCCACAGCATCCCGGGAGGCTCATGAAACCGCCCCTCCAGCAAATGCTCCTTCTTGCACGAAGCATCACCGCTATTTCCCCCCCCCACACGGCAGCTGCT
>JAOQGM010000023.1:116430584-116452273 GCA_027564225.1 Gallinago stenura | reverse complement strand
GCCCCATCCCTGGAGGGGTTCAAGGGGGGGTTGGAGGGGGCTTGGAGCCACCTGGTGTGGTGGGAGGTGTCCCTGCCCAGGGCAGGGGGTCGGGATAGCCTTTAAAAATCCCTTCCCACCCAAACCATTCGGTGATTCTATGATATGACCGAGAACCAGCGATGTCAGCACCTCCCTTTGATCCCTGCCAAGAGTTCGTGCCTGTCTTCAGATATCTCGGTTGATAATCCAGCCAGAATCCCTACCCCTGAAGAAAAGCTTCTCCTAAATACATCTGCACACATGAGACCACCTCTCTTCATCACCTCCTTGACTGACCCCACTGAAACCACCTCTTGGCTCACCCACCGCTCCTGCTGCTCCCATGCCTTTTCCATGCCCCTTCCCCAGCGCTGAGGGCAACATGAACACCACGGCTGGAGGCCACTCTTCCCACAGCAGCTTCACCACGGCCATGCACTAACTTCACAAGACCTTCACAATCCTCTTCTCCAGAAAGCCACAGGGTCTCCCTGGAAGCTGTAATTCAGTGTGATTTCCTACAGCAACCCCAATTCTTTTCCGAAGGCACCGCTCCCCAGGGTACACCCTTCCCCTCTTCTCCTCCTTGCTCCCAGGTGGGATTTCTGCTCGTGAGTACTTTGCACAAACCAAACACAAGGATATTCCGTACAGGCTGTAACTGAAATGTAAACAATATCCCTGTCCTTCTCCCAGCAGCGTTTACCATCATTGCTCTTATCGCTGCATCTAGAAAATGACCATTTTATGCCTCTTTCCAGGTCATTAACTGCATGTTGGAGAGCAGTGGGAGCTCTGGGGCAGTCTGGCATCTCCGGGGCTCCCACCGAACCCATCCCGCTGTTTAACTGCTCACCCACCACTTCTGCATTCTTTTTTTCTCATGTTTCCCCATCTTCAGATCCATGTCTTCCCCTTACAGGCTCTTCTAAGAAAGCTGGCACTAACGTAACGCTGTTCAAGCCTTTCATAAAGCTTATTACGAAAATTATGGAAGCCAAAAATCAGTCAACAAGTCCTGCCTAACTTAAAAAAAAGGTAGGGTGGCATTCATTTGGGTCTAAGATGTGTTGTGGTCTTCTTTCTGCCTCCACGAGCGACTGATCCAGACCTTGATTTGACCTAGAAACCTCCAATGTTTTCTTCTACTAATGGAGTTTGTGATGCCCTTATCTGGGATAATCAGGGAGTTCAACTCCAAACTCAGTTTCATGGCCCCCAGCTCGAAGGCTTTTATAAATAAACAAATGGACCTGAATCAAGCAGCTTTATCTAGACAGGGCACGCTTAGGATTTTACTGAACGGCTGGGGTTTCCCCCAAGAACCAGACGTGATGTTTTATTAAAACATTATGTCACACCCTGAATTTTTACAGCTTAGAATTCCAGTGCTCATTCCAGTAAGTTTTTCAACCCAGATAAATATTTTTACATTACACATGCTAACAAACAGGGTAAAAAACATATTATTTCCCATTCAGCTTATGCATAATTGAGGCAGGATAAGAATTCCTGAGCTGGCAGGTTTGGGAAGAGCTACTCAGGGGGTTCCCAGCTCGCAGGAGCTCCCATAAAAGTGAAAAAAAACCCAAAACAAAAACCCCCAAAATCTCTTTGTAAGAGTTTAGAAGGAGGAAAGGTAACTATAACAACATTTACCAGGATGAATTTGGTTTCCATGGCGTTGCAAGTGCACACTGAAACTTCCTAGATTTTACTTCTCAAAAAGCTAAAAATAGCGCTGTAGATCTGCCAAAACACGGGCAGCAAACTCAGCACAACAGGAGTGGTGGAGCCAGCGCAGGGTCACAGCCCCGGCTCCCCTGCCCAGACCGAGGATCTCCTCCCAGGGAACGGGGAAACACTGATTTGTTCACTGCCTGAAGCTTTAAACCCTTCTCCTGTCCCATCCCGTACAGATTTTCCTCACCCGCAGCGTGGTTCACCTTGGGACAAGCTGGAGAGTAACACACCCCCCCCTTCTGAGCTACTTCTGTCACAAGCAAAAGAAGTTACGTGTTGTTTCAAACCACAGCATCAAGAATATTTTCATTTACAGGTGCTGTTTCAGGGGGAGACTCCCAGTGAAGAGGCTGAGCAAACGCATGTCCTTAAACTCAGATATTATCAGAGTAGGCTCTGACTCTCCAGCTGCTCACCACCTTGACAGCAGCATCTTAAAAAGACTTCTTTTCTCACCCAAATGTGGGACTTTCCAAGCCTCTGCCTGAACGTTTTGAGGACACTGTGTTGGGGCAAGGATTAATTATTAATGGCACTTAATAGTCCCAGGGAACCCACTCGGGTTGGGTCACATGTGGATGGGACGCTGGAGTGAAATTTTCCCAATTGTGCTGCATTTGAACTGAAGAACCTTTCATCTATGGAAAGGTTACTTTATATTAAAGCTCCATTATTTTTTCTTCCTTTGGTAAGCAGATTTTATAGGATTCTCCACACATACACAGCAGCGTGGTGGAACCAGCAGATCCCCCACCCCAATGCAGAGAGAGGGGCAGCTCCTGCTGGGCACAAAACATCAGTTGGAAGCCCCTGGTTCCCCAGCCCCCGAGAAGAGTTATTTATTGCCTCCTGCTCTAAGTGGAAGTTTAACATAAAGCACACCCACCGGTGAGCATCTCCAGTCCCCACGGTCACTGATGGGACGGGATAAAAAAGCCCCAATGAAATGAACTGGGTTTAAGGGTGAGGGAAGGGGTTTCCCCATTTTCCCCGCTTTCCACTCGAATCAGACATTCACACAAACAGCTTTTTGTTTATTAGTGTATTAAAATATGATGGCTTTAAAAAACCCAACAGTTTCAGGCGGAGGGGAGCGTCAGAGCAGAGAGGTACTGAAGCAGACCCCGCCACACCAACGTCAGGCTCGTTAAACTAATTGTTCGTTTAGGGAAAAAAAAAAAAAGCAGCTTACTTTACGTGTTAAGACTTCACTTGGCCCAAAACACGGTGCACAAACCCAGGCCATGCAAGCCCAGCACCCCCTGCTCCCCGAGGCAGGCGTGCAGAGAGCGGGGTTAGGGGGGGACACACATGGGGGGACACACACACACACACACAGCAGCACATGCCAGCAGCCCAAAATTTGATTTTCCACGGACTTCAGAAGCCAAAGGAGCTCTGGGGTTGGCAGGGCAGGGCAGAGGGCATGCAGGGAAGGCAGGGGCGGGTAAGAGAAGCGTTAAGGCCAGATATACTACCGTTACTCGGATTCTAACTCTGCGTGAAACAAGCAGGTGCTCTTTAATTAAGGCTTTGGCAGCTTGCGTTAATAGAGAGGAGCAGCTTTAGAACAATCAGCAGTGGTTCTTACCTTCTGGAGTTGGAGTGCAACCCAAAAAAAGGAGAGAAACACCCCTTTAAAAACTTGAGCAAAACAATCATCTAATCATTAATATGAACCCTCCCCCCCATCCACCAGCACCAAACGGACAGATTTGGGCAGATCTGCAGTAAAACTGAGCCCAGGTTCTATCAAACAAACATGGGGGGGGAAGACACAGACCTGTCAGATTTTTTGACTATTTCCAGAGAAGCTGGCACTCTCTGGCAACCCCGGCACTTCCCGCATCCAGCTAGTTCACTGAACTTTTTAGGGAAGTCTTAGAAATCTTGGAATCTTTCCTTGGGAGACCTCACACGCAGCTACAGGGATTTCCTGCTCTCACCCCGTCACACCCTCCCCAGCACCCAAACTCCTGGACCCTTTCACACCTCCCTCAGCACCCAAAGTCCTTGGGAATTTGTGCGGGATGAAAACAGCAGGAGTTTGGGTGGTGGTGGCCCAGGGGTGACCACAGGTTCAGAAGGAGCCACGCTGGGACCACAGTGTGCCAGGGCCAAGGAGACACGGGTGGGTGGACATCAGCTGGAGGACATCAGCTCTCGGGGACACACCGACACTGTGCTCCACTTACTGCTCTAACGAATGGGCTGTCACGATGGTGTGGTAAAGTTGGTATTAACTAGAAAAATGAGATCTGACACGGAATCAAAGCAACCAAGAGAACCTACCGCTGCTGCTGGAAGTTACCCACAGCCCCAGTAGCTCATTAATTACAGAGAAACAGTAACTAGACATGATTAACCTAAGATTGAATCAAGCACCTATCCCCCAGACCATGCAGCTTTGTTAATAAGCAGGTATTTCTGTCCAGTGATGAGCTCAGGCCTGGGCAGCAAACCCAGAAACCCCCTGGAACTGCCAAGGTTAGAGGAGGAGGAGGTAAAAGGGAATTTGGGCAGGGGGAGATGGCAACCACCCACCCAAGAGAGAACAAGGGATGAAGCTGACAGTCTGGGCACTAATTGACATAGTAAGTAAAACAACCTTGACCAATCATTACAGAGAACAATGAATACGTTGACTGGCCCTAAGGCACCTGCTCCCAACAAAAGCCCTTTTCCCCATCAGCACAACATCAGGGAAGAGCCCCAGAACCCCAAGTCCTGCACGTGACAACCCCAGGAGGTCAGTAACACCCTTATGGACATTTTAATACCCTTCTTTCAGCAGAATGAAATTAACTAGAAATTAGTGAATGAAATTAACTAGAACCAGCAGAGGTTTGAGGTAACCCAGCCCTGGTAAGAAGCACAGATACCCCTGCCATGGCCATCCCCAACATGCTCAGTGACATCAAACCCATGAGACATGAACTCAAGGTGCTCCTGCAGCTCATTTGAAGGCTACATTTGAAGCAGCTGAGGATTAAAGAACTGTGAATTTAGATGTCTGTCAGCTGATGGCTTCAGCTACCTCCAACACCTTCCAAGCCAGGTCATCACCTGCAATTTCACACCCCAAGAGAGGGAAAACCAAAGGTGTTTTGTGCTAACAGAGAGTGACCTGTCTGACACACCGTACCCCAGCCACACAAACCAGCAGCAGCCCTGTTAATTGTACTCTCTGTCCACAGATATGGCTATTAAGGCTTCCAGATATTTCAGGGACTCACAATCTCACAAGAGGCCCTGAAGCCACTTTGCTGAGGAAGATGAGGCTGGGAACCATGACCCAGAGTCACTGAGATGGGGAGGAATCTCTGGAGGTCACCAGTCCAACCTCCAGGTCAAAGCAGGAGCAACTGCATCAGGTGTCTCAGGGCTTTGATAGTCCAACCCTAAGTATTTCCAGAAGTGTAGGTCACACAACCCTCTCTGGTCCTGTGCTAGTGTTTTATCACCCTTATGGTGAGAAAAAAACATTTCCCTCATATTCTAATCAGAATTTTTCATTTTGCAGTCTGCATCTATTGCCTCTCTGTCTAGCATGGTGCACCTCCAGCACGAGTCTGGGTCAGGCTATGGACAGAAGCAAACGCTCACCAGAAATGCCAGCCACCAGGTTATGAACAGCAGGTTTGGACAGAGCAGCTTCTAAATGTACGGTCACAGAAAGAGCTCCGGCAGGAGAAGTCTCCTGGGGTGGCTCACGATGGGCTGCCAAAACAACGAGGAGCTTCAAATACTCTACACCAGACTACATAAGAAAAGTGGGGTTTTGGCAAACATTGTGCTGCCTCCTCGCTGTGTGACACCACAGTTACCACCAGACAAATCCAATCTTACATGTTATTTTAAGAAGTTGTGAAAAGCTTTGCTTGAATAAATTAACACTGTAAACAAACCAAGGACAACTCCTTCCACCGTCTCCTCCCGATGGAGGTCCTGCGGCCCAGGGGAGGTGAGGGGCTGTGCTGCCCAGGCATCAGCTGCTGCCACCAAAACAATTCATTTTGTCCTCAGAGGCCAAAGGAAGCCTTTAGGGAAGGTGACATGGGCACAGATGATAGAACTGGAAGGAGCTGCCTGGTGTATTTTCCCCTGCAGTTCCCTTGAGGACAAGTCCCATGTGCAGGAAAGCCTGCTCATACGACAAAGCTGCTGCACGTTAAAGTCTTTGACACTAGAAAAAAAAATATCGGTGTGTTTAACTTGTACTGAAGCAGCTCCGTGGTCAGCTGAGGTCAGAGGACACTAGAGGAATGCAAGTGTCCTCTGGAGGATGCTCTGCTGTAGGGCCATCCTGCAGCACCTCTGGCAGGTCCTCCCACCCCAGCCATTCCCACCTCCTCTATCCTACACAGCAGCAGCAGGAAAATAAGCTTTAATCTGCCTTTCACACTTCAACACATTGTTTCCCAGCTCCCTGATGTGGTGAGGAAGCAGAAAAGCGCAAGTGAGCAGAAAACACCACCCTGCACAGGTCCCATCACCACCTCGGGAACCTTCTCCTCCCAGGTCCCTTCTCAGCCAACAGCTCAGATGAGGACAGGACACTGAGGGAACACTAAAGATGAGCTCATCAGCATGTCAAGTGGCCTGAAGCCATTTTAAGAGAGACACCATGAAGGTTGCTGTGACCCGAGCTTATTCCTTCATCAAAATAGTTAACTCATCAGTAAAATATGTTGCCTGCCATACAGAGACAGTTCCAAGCTGCCAGTGTGCAGATCATTCACTAAAGGGAGGCAGCAAGAGACTGCAGAGCAAGGAGCTGTCTCCTTGGGATTTTGACTCCAGATATCAAGGATGAGGGCAAAACTCTGGATTTACTCCACGAGAAATTATCAAATGGATTATCAAAAAATCTACTATGATAATTGTGTATATTAGTCAAGCACATTGAAAAGGTGGGCAATGGCTGATCTATGTTCTTCAACTATAGGGTCATGACCAGAACCAGACTGAGCTGATGGAAACACTTCATTTCTCAAAAGCAAATAGAAGTGCCCAGAGCCACTAGGGAGCTTGCTGAAGGATTCAGTCCACACTTGATGTCCCCTGGCCTTGTGAGAACACTGAACAACTGGAGAAGCTACAGAGGAAGCGAGTTATCACAAGATCTGCTTTTTGGGAGGTAAAATGATGTTCCTGGACTCAAACCCAAGATCAGAGCTCTCATGGCAGCCTCAGACCAGCAAATCCTCACACTGAGTTTTGCAGAGCTGCCCTTCCAGGTAGGGCCAAGGCCACAGCTCAGGCTCCAGGTGCAGCCCAGCAGCAGGAGCATGAGCCTTGTCTGCTCTCCGCCAGGATGCCTGCCTCTTCCATTCTTGGACGGTTTCAGTTTTCCCATATCCCTAGTATTTATTTAGGATGGTTATTTTGTTCCATGTAGATGAACTGACACATCCAGTTATCTTCCCCCCCAAGGCTTTTCTTTGCTCTTAGGAAACAGAAGTATAAACATTTTCTACTTGTTCCCTATCTCACCAAATCAATGGCCCTCTCTGGGAAATACACAACTCAAGAACTGAGCTATGGTAACAGTAGTTCAGGAGCCATCAGCCCAGTTGCTGGGTTTCTACAGCAGATCAGAATCACTGGGCTGGTGCCCCCCTTTGCCCAAACACTCCCTCTGCTCCCGGGGGACAGGACGATGCTACAGCTCAACCACACACCACTCCAGACAGGGCTCAGAACTACGAGGCATAAAGTGTTTGAAATAAGGATTGGTAAGTGACACTGCTTTTTTACGTCCTGGACAGCTTTCAATTTTGGTTCAGGTCATTTCCATTACAGTCGCTTTTGTTTTTTTAAAAAAACAAAAAGTACTTAAGTTTACTTCAGCAGCTGGAGTGTGAAGTACCTGATCAGGACAGCTGACCTTACAGGAGGTAAGCACGGGAGTATGATCCCTCTCTACTTTCCTTGGTGAAAGGTACCAGTGACTTGAGAGCTGCTTTGCAAACGGGTCCTAGACCCCAATTCTGCAGGTACTTAACATTTCAGTCCCCAAAATACTTAGGAGATAGGGGTTAACAGTAAACTAAACTGTGCTGGAACCAAAGTATGAATGTGCTTTACTGTTACGGACACTGAACTCACCTGATTTCTTTCAGTCCTTCCTTCTGGATAACCTGAAGGATCTCTTTATGGCTCATAGGTGTATTAGGGTATTTCTCCAGGACCTGGCAATCAAAAGCAGATGGAGAGGAAGTTACTCATTTGCATTTTCATTTTAACCTTCGACTGCACAGAAAGCTACGCTTAATGGTTTGGACATCTCCGATGATACAGGTGAAGAACAACCACCAGCCTTCTCATCCCATCACCACCCCTTCCCTGAAGGACACAGAGACTCCAGGAGACTGGCAAAAGGACTGGCTTTAGTGCAATTCCCGAGCTTTATTTCAAAAGCACTGGCCCTCGATAACACCTCTTTAAGAGAATTAAATGCTCCACAGCAACAATGTGGCTTCACAGTCACAAGTGTCCCTTGGGAATGCTGCAAGAATTCCCGAGGTACCTCAGACACAACACTTCCAAAATCCAAATCCCTAATGTTTGCAAGGTTGAACCAACTACTGATCAGTTTGGTTGTAAGCATTAAAGAAGTTTTATGAAAATTGGTGTTTAATCCTGCCAGGACTGTTTGAAAATCTCTGCACACAATTCAGGCTTAAAGTTCATAACTATGGGCTTGAAATTCCTAACTATGGTCTATGAAAATTGTTAAACTCCCAAATACACTTCCCCCAGCCCAGACTCTGCTCAGACCAGTGCCAACCATCACTCACCTCCCTTTCGAGGGCTAAGAGGCAAAAGTCAAACCCACAACAGCAGGCAGGGAGATGCTGAAGGCTTCTGAAGGAAGCTGCCAGTTACTACACGTCATTTGGATATTTTAAGGAATATTTGCACTGGGGGGGGCTGGGCAGGAAATGCCTCATTTCCTCCTTAATCATCCGCTTTTGACCCGTGCCCAGCACATCAACCCCTGAGTGCTGCCTCCCATCTCCAGCCAGAGAACAAACCCCCAGTAGGAAAACCTACAAGTGGCTTTGCAGAAGGAAATTACCTG
Organism: Gallinago stenura; assembly: GCA_027564225.1. Lineage (NCBI taxonomy): Eukaryota > Metazoa > Chordata > Aves > Charadriiformes > Scolopacidae > Gallinago > Gallinago stenura. The sequence continues at coordinate 116,443,422 of JAOQGM010000023.1, read as the reverse complement.
GTTTAATTTCTCTGTTCAGCAGCTGTGCAAAAATGGGGCTTCCCCTAATCCACCACCACCCCCACACACACACTTGATTCCCTCCAGGAACTTCCAGTTACCCCGCTGGCTACAGCCCTCTCTGGGGGGGACTGTGAGAAGACCTTGCAGAAGTGCAGCATCTCTCTGCTCAGAGAAACAAAGACCCCCCCCATCAGCACTGCCCCCAGCAGCGTAACCCCCAGCTGATGTCCTCAGCACCTCCAGGCTCTGGTTAAGGGATGGGAAAGCCAGACTTTCACAGGCACTTCATCCAGAATCAGGCCACCGCAGTTTAGAGATCAGTATCAGCTCCCAGTTCCAAGGAGTCCGTACACTCTTGTACCATTAACCTGGGAGAACTCCTGGAAGCTTTCCTGCAGAGTGCTGGAAGCCCAGGGAGGGCAAGAAGAGCCCAGGCTATCTCAGTTCCCGCTGCCGGTCAGCCTTCCACCGCAGCAAGCAGAACACACCAGGAGAGAAATGAAGTGCTGCTATGATTCCATTAAAAAAGAACTTTAGGGCATTCACCGTTTCTCACACAGAGAAATAAACAGGTGTGTTTTTCTCCTTCAACACTGTGTTTTCTTCTTGACTTTCACTCCGTGGACACGCTCTTGGCGAGTCCCATCTCACAGCACCACCACCACCTCGTTAATTTTGCACTGGGCAGAACCACAACGCAAGCTAACACCGAGTTGGACCAGAGAATCTCCTCATTAAGAGCAGGGAGGAAGAAAAGCTTTTCTAATTATACCCTTGCTCGCCCACGGGATGCCTCTAAGTATTTCTCCCAGGTAACCTGTTCCCGTGTCCTCCTTCCACGGGGCTCCTTCCCGTAGCTGAGCTCAGCAGGATGATGAATTCAGCCTCCTGCCGCTCCTGCGAATGGTGATGGACTGCTCCCGAGCTCTCACAAGGGCACTCTTGGAGATCAACCAGCTCTCCTGGGCCGGGCATTTCTATCCTTCGACTCGCTTCTTCATTTCCCACAAGGCCTCAAACTCTCATTTCACAGCCACTGAAAGCAAAGGTGCTGCTCGTGCACCGCTCTTCATGTTCCCCACCAGCTCTCTGAGCTCTGCTGGATCTCCTCTAGCCAGTCTGCCCAGCACCTGGCTCAACAAGGTGTCCTCCAGCAGTTCCCGAGGTCTCCAGGATGGGCTGTGCCCTGTATCACTGCACACTTGCCTTCTTTATTAGAATTCTCCTTAGCCAGCTGTTACTACCTACTGTAAAGACACTATTGTGATAGAGGAATTTGATTAGACAATACATTCTTAAAATGATAGAAACAGCCTTCAGAAAGTATCTAGAGAAGTGGGGATCCACGTAATCTAACCTGCTACGCAGGGATCTCAGACTTTCACTCACTGGAAACATGGGAAGGAGAGAGAGAAGGATGCAGGAGGGGGAAAACACTCAAAAAGCTTAGCATTCTCCTTCTTTATCTCAAACTAATGGAAAAAACAGCACACAAATCTAACAAAATAAACCAGTTATGGTCAGGAAAAGAAGTACAGACTCGGAATGTTAAGGATTTTGGTGTGAGTGGTGACCTGCAACACTGGCACGGCAGGCAACACCTGCAGGAGAGAGGGCTCACCTTCACTGCTCCTCACCCCTAAAATGGGCACTGGAAACCCTTCCTCATCCAAAAGTTCAAGACAACATCAAATAGTAAAAATAAAACACTGCCACTATTGGAGAAGCACGGACAGGTCATTGTCAAAAGGCTTTTGGATCACTAGAAACATTTTATCCCGTGATTTAGGTAAGGTTTAAATAGAACAAAATCATGAGAAGGGTCCAAGATCTGGGAAACAGGCCTGATCCTTAAACCCAGTCTAGACAAGCTCATCTGGAAAAACAACTTTTCTGGCTGAACAGCCACGGGCTCTTCCAACAGCAGGAGGTTTGCACGAGAACTGAGACTTGTTTAGTGGTCAGATGCCTCCCAGAAACCTGAAAGCATCCACATCTCCTGTCCAGCCTCAATGAAGGCCTCTCTGGGACAAACCAGAGAGGAAGAGGCTGGACAATCCATCCCTCGAAGTGTCCAGGGGGCTCCAAGGCACTACTCCCAGCTTTTCCAAAGGCACGTAGCCCCCCAGCAAATAACCTGAAGCAGCATGCCAAGGTCTGCAAATACCCCAAAGGGGGGCCATGGACACCTCAGTCTGGAGGAGCCACCCCACAGCAGAGCCCTTCCACACCATCACAACCCGACTGGCACACTTCATCCACCACTGCCCTTAAGGAGAGGCACAGAGGCCAAGGACAGCCCGGTGGCATTAGCCCTGGCGTTGCTCCACTGCCACGGTGGCTCCCTGTGGCTTTGCTAATTTTAACTAATCCTGCACTGTGGGATCAAAGTTTCTTGTGCTGGGGAACCCCCACCCCAACAACACCGATAAAACAAGCTTTGGCTACGCAGGATGGAGATTAACGTGCACCACCCTGGTGACAGCTGTCAGCTCAGGGTCTGTAAGCAGCTCTTTAATACCATCTCCCAGCCTCGATAAGCAGAGCAGTTCACACCTTGGATGCAGTAATAACTCCCTGCTGCTTTACCAGCTCATCCAGAAGAACCAGGTACAAGGATTAAAGGCACTCTTAATAAAATAGATAGACTTTAATTACCTTCTCCTCTCTCTCCTGCTCTTTTAATCCCTATCAGATCTTGCACCCGAGTCCTTTTTTAGTTACTGTGTGTAAATAAATAAATACTACTACTCTCTGCACAGAACTGAATTTGAGAGGCATTTTAAAATTAAGCCAGGATTTACAAACTACCTCCATACTATGGACTCAGCTTGGCTCATGCTGAGCAAAGGGCAAACCAGCAAGTGCCAACACCACTTATTGGAAAAACCTCATCACTTGAGCCCAACCATTGCTAGGGAGGAGTGTCAGTGTTCAGCACCAGTGAAGCCATGTACCCGAGCTGCTGTCACCACTGCTCAAATTAGGCCACCTCAGGTGTTGAAATATTTGAGCTGGAGCATTGCTATCAAAATCCATTAAGAGTTATCTATTTTATAGTATGTGCTGCTTTATGCCCTGATGCTGTCCTAGTTTCTGAAAAGGTTTCCAAGAAAACAAGATCATCGGAAAGAAAAAAAAAAAAAAAGGTATTTCCTAATTTCCCATCTTGGAAGAAAGGCAGGTTCCTTACTCTCGCACTGTTTAGCCTGTAAACCTGCCCCAGCACACATTACCAACCCCTGCTCTCTCAAGCAGCTCCATGTTCCCCATTCCCCAGATGTCACCGATTTACAGGCACTGGCAAGAGCAGAAGATGGTGTCACACCTCAAGTCTATGGGCTGTTTACAGAACAAAAATAAAAAAGTAGGCTTCAATTGCATCCAAGCTGTTGAAGCAGGTATTAGAGATACCTTTATTCTTTAGCAAAAGGGAAAGAACTGAGGGGGGGTTAGGTTTAGGTGACCAGAGACCCAACACAGACAAGGGAATAAGGGGAGCTGGGCCTCCTGCTGCTGCTTCTCACTCCGGTATCGCTTTAAAACAGGGGCAATCCTGCAATGTGCGATAAAACCAGGGAAACACCCAAGTGGAAGACGTTCCAAGGCATGAGATGCTATAAAAGGAAAGCAAATTTGACAATAGAAACTACTTCAAGGCTTATGTCTCTTATTATGGTTTTGCTGAACTCAAGCTCAAAGTCCATCTTCTGCTTCCAGGTCCCAGGTGGAGCAACTGCAGCAGGATCCAGAGGAGCCTTCAGCTCACATCTTCTCTTGGGGGAGTTGGGAACAGCGTCCACCCCAGGTGCTGGACCTCAGAGAGGGCCCGTGGTGACCAGCAGCAATGCCTTTGGTGGGGCTGGTGGCCCCGGCATGGAGCTACGGGACAGGAACCATCAAAGAGCTCATGCAATAAACCTTTACAAGAATCATTGTGCCCATGTATCAGTGTTAAGTGCAAAGAGGAGGGGTTTAAGAGTTAAAAACAAACAAGCCAGGTTCTCAACACAATTCCCTGGGGCTGGCTGCTTTGGGAGTAGTTTGGCATGTGTTTTCCAGCATTGCTGACCCCAAACCCAAAACAACCTCACCTCTACATCAAAGGTTTCACCTCGTTTTTAGAAATCTTTCCAGATGAAGTCAACAACCCCTCCGGCTCTCAGCCCCAGGTAAGAGCAGTCTGTCCTCACGGGAAACTCCCCGGAGCCAGGGTGATTCCCACGGGCCAAGTCACAGGATAACACACACACACACACAATGAGAGGGACATCTGTCCCCACTGTGACATTTGTGGTGCTGGACACTGGTAGAACCAAGGTTCTACTCTGAACATCCACCAAACTGACCCACACATCACAGAATCACACCGACCAGTGTTACCAGTGCTGTTCAATAAACATAGCAAAGAGAAATCTGAGTGTCTCGGGCCACTACATCTCCAAAAAGTGGGACATTTATCTCCTCTGAACTGCACCCCAAGTCCCTCCAGTGAGCAGACATCTTTGGTTTACACAGAGTCACATCTCTGGTCTAGCAGAGTTAAAGCCTTATGATACCTTCTCGCACAATATGAGACAGACCAGAAAGTCTCCCCATTTTGGGATTTTATTCCTTTCTTCAATTGTCTTTGACAGAAGAGGAGGGGGGAAACCACAGGAAGACAGTCTTAAAGCATGAGAGCAAGACAAATGCTGAGGATGATATTCATCAACTGAAGATTATCAAAAAGAGCTTTGGAAGAAAGCTATGAGAGCCTCAACTCTCATACCTTTGTGTTTTGCCTGCCCTTGCCAGGAAGAGCACGGTGTGACCTGGAGACGTAGTTGGAAGCTGAAGACCCAGGCTTAGCTTAGGAGGGGATGTCACATACACTGCTTCATTTAGGTTCTTTCTAAAAAAAGATGCAGTCTAAATTTATGGTTCCTTACATTCTGTGTTCTCCTACAGCTTTGTGTTAGGAAAAGTAAAATTGCTCTTCCTTTAGAGCTTATAAAGACACTGCAGTGAAGCCCTTCATACCAGCAAATTAACCAAACCCACCACTGCTCTTCCCCTTCCCAGTTCCACCTGCTCCAGGTGAGCAGAGCTCTGGGCACTGGAGATGCAGACAGTGCAACACTATTGGCTTTTCATCCTACCAGAGCACCTGATGGGACCAAAGGGCAGAAAACATGGTTTTCTGGGTACGCCCCACCCCTATTCATCTCACCCCTTATCTGCGCCAGGGAGAGCTCAGCACGACCAGAGAGGACCCTCGGGATGTCCATGTGGGAACCCTTGTATCTCACCATACACCAGCCAACGTTCAGATCTATCTCCTTGTGCTGTTGTGCTGCATCGTTTGCAGAAGTCCTGTCAGGTAGCCCTGTCCCCATGGCAATACTCTCCCATTATTGTTTCCACCAGTTACATGAAGCTTTCTAAAAATAAAAAATAAAAAATAAAGTGTCTCTGTCACCCAGGTCCACACCAGTCAGTGCTCCAAAGGGCCATAGCACCTCTGCTCCTCCGCCAGGCCTGGGAACCCACCAGAGGTCAAGCCCTCCTGAAGCCAGATGCCCACTCCCTCCTCTCTAAAGCCACCCGATGGGAATTAGGCTTATCCTGATGCAGAAGCAACCCATGATTCCCAGCTACCTCTTCCACATCTCACATCACAAGCCCCTACGTTTTACCAAGACTAAAGCTGTAGCTTCTGGGAGCGTGCCCATGAACACCAGCAGGAACAGCGGAAGAAAAGAAGCAGTTCTGGCCAAGCCATTTTGGTCTCGTCTGTCAGCAAGTCCTCCCCCGCCTCTCCGTGTCCCCGCTGCCCTCCCTCGCTATTTGTGGCTCTCGAAAGCTGCAAGAATAGGATTTTCCCAATTCAGCTCAGCTTTCAACACTTCTGCAGGAAGAATTTCTATGGTTCTTGTTATGGTCTGGTATTTTACTGACACAACGGAGTTCAGTTTCAGAAGGACTAACAGCACCCATATTCAGTTTGTTGAAGCAGCACACCACCACTTCCCCCACCCCAAATGTGTCACACCACCAGGTTATCCATGAGGGACTTGGATCTTTGTTCAGTCTGGAGAAGAGAAGGCTGAGGGGGAATCTGATTGATGCCTATAAATACTTCAAGGGTGGGTGTCAGGAGGATGGGGCCAGGCTTTTTTCCTGTCACTGGGCAGCACTGAAAAGAGGGAATGGGCACAAACTTTGTCTTGGATAAGAAGTTCCACCTAGACATGAGGAGGAACTTCTTTGCTGTGAGGGTGGCAGAGCCCTGGCAGAGGCTGCCCAGAGAGGTGGTGGAGTCTCCTTCTCTGGAGACATTCCAGCCCACCTGGACACGTTCCTGTGGGACCTGCTCTGGGTGGCCCTGCTCTGGCAAGGGGTTGGAGTAGATGATCTCCAGAGGTCCCTTCCAACCCCATGTGATTCTGTGATTCCGTAGTTTTTCAGTCATTCTGCTAATGCAAATTAAGATCAGAAGGACACTCTCACAATTTTGAGAAGGTGTAGTCCAGGTGACCCTTTAAACTGTAGGTACTGACCCAGTGAAGGCCAAGAGACTTCACAGAGGGTTTCCCCTGAGGAGGCTGTGAAAGCAAGGCACGTTTGCCCGGAGGTTGCTGCCTGCCTGTTGGGAGATTTAGAGGATATGGCACCACTCTGGCAGAAGACTTCATGCTATTTTTTTAAGTTACAAAGAGAGTGCAACAATGGGAACCATTGGCTAGAGGAAGGCTTCCTGGGGGTAAAGAGAGAGGTGGTGGCTGCTCCGGTCCCAGCCCCGCGGCATCCCGTGCCGGGTGTGGGCCTGTGCAGCGTCCCACCAGACAGGGACCTCTGGTGAAGGGGCAAAGGCAGTTCTGGGAGGTGAGTTTCCAGGGGGTGGTTTGCACCCCGTGTAGCTCCAGTCACCGTGACGGAGCTACTCACCAGTATCACCAAGCAGGATGAAACACACGGCGTGGGTGCAGGATCTGGTTATGCCCCAATGTTTTTTTTTTTCCACTTATCATCAACACTTTTCTAATTTACGTGTTCAATTTGCTCCAACTATTGCTGGTGGTCTTTGAGGTGCGCCTAATCCTCTTTTGACATATTAAGCATTTATATAGTCAAGACCTAAATACATATTAAAAATAAACGTTTCACAGCAGAGATAAAAAGTAGTTTTTTAAGACTTTTGTCAAAAACGGAAGCAGAGTTGTGCAGTTCTGCTCTTGTTTTCCTGTTCAGCTGCAGTTTCAATGAAAGGCCCGATGAGAAGACAAGGGGAGCGGGAAAGGCAGGGCACTGCCAGGGGGAGGCTCCGGGGCCTCATTAACATTCCGGCCTCGTAAGAAAAGCAAAATAAGGGTCAAGTACATGTTCGTAATGGGATCAGGAATGTTCAGTTTCTGCGTGGCAGTACAAACAGTGCTCTCAAAGAGGTTTAATCTAAGAACCTCAACACTAATGCATTTTTTATGAAACATTTTATAATAAAATATCTTACTTAAGTGACTGCTGTAGTTTACAATAAATACTAAATAGAATAAAACTTTTGTCCATTTTCAGACCCAAGCCAAATAATGAATGTAGATGAACCAGTTATGCATTTTTCTTCCCTGAGTACTTCACAGAGGAGTATTTAAATGTTTTCTGGGCAGGGAAAACATTTTAACCCAATTCAGCCTAAATTATAGCCAAGTGGCGCTGTATTTCAAGCACCTCTCTGTGTGGGAAAGGTGACAGGAATCTTCTTACTCCAGACAGTGTCTGGCACAGAGGTGTCCTGCACGATTCAAGGCCTGATATCTGGGAAATAATACTGGATGCTTGAGTTGAGATTCTGAGTAAAGGAATTTTTCTCATTCTCACTCTTTTTTTTTTCCCTATTTCTTGCTGCTGAAAAGCAGTTTTCTAACCCAGAAGCAGCTATTTTTGCAGACAGAATTTTTTCGGTGATGCCTGTCCTAATTTTCCCTTGGGTGGCACAGGACAGTCCTTCTCATCTTTTACCTCAAACACTGAGATTAATCAGATTGTTTCATTAAATCCAGAAATTGCCAATGTGACTCTAAGCTTGGCCTGGAAACATGAGAGGGTTTCAATGCTTTTTATTACGTTGCTAATGCTATAATCTACCTGCACGAGAATAAAACTCATAAAGAAATACCTCAAAATGTAAATAACCAATAGCATTACAGGGAACCTTGAATGGACCATTGTAACCAGACCGTGACTTATAGTAAATCATAACATATTTCAAACATTTGTAGTAGAAAATCTGAGGTTTAGTGATCTGATAAAAGAATGTATCCTGCTGTCAGTGTCCTTTGGTGGCTATAGAAGGACAAGAGTCACCTGCAATAGGATGCATATTCTTTCTCTCCTCAGCTGGACAAAGCGGATCATCACTAGAAAGTATTTTAGCAATGCACATATCTTAACGTGGCTATGATTTATCATGTCATTTTACATATAACTCTGAAGCACTTCCTTCTAGCAGTAAAACAAAAACCCAACCACAATGATTTCTGCAATTTCAAAGTTTACAGTTGAGTATTATTGACAACAACTCTTGTCTGCAGTCCCGTTTGTCTTTACCTTTATATTTATGTTATGTTATGGGAATTTTTATTCCTATTGAGTAACCTTTTTAGTTTTTAAAGGAGAAGCTAAAATCTTGCGGCCAATGTAGGTGTAGGATTTTAGGAGAGAAGAGAGGTGCCATGTGCTCTCTGTAGGAACAAAGAAGAAAAAAAAATCTGTTAAGAGTATAAAAATGCAAAGTATGAAGACTGAGCAATACAAAAGAGCTGGCTTTGCAGGTTTCTACTTTCTACTCACCAACAGCTACTCTTTGCTTTAGACAAGTGGATAATCGTTCAAGTTAAGGTCACGTCAAACAGATGTTTATGCCTAGGCTCTGGAATGATATTTGTACACCTCTTACAGATATATATCTCCTAGTCATCAGATGGCATTACAAACCACCCTGGTTTGGCTCTTATGGTTATTTTTATGTCACATTTCATGGGAACTTCACAGTGTGGGAGTATTGATCTGGTTATAGGGACACAGTCTACTGTGATTTGTGCTATTGGTGGCACAGAACACAGTGGCATTACTAAAAAAAGAAGTCTTTTTCAGGATAGTACTTGGTGATGACTGCATGAATGAATATTTGTTATGAATTTTTTAAATAAAAGTTGTTCCGAGACCTTTAGGCTTACCCCTTTAGGGCACGTAAAATGTAAAGCAACCTCTGGGAGCTGCTGAGTGTCCTCAGCTGTAGGGAAGGTGTGATGTGAGCAGCTCCCTGGAGGCCGGTCGCAACCTTCAAAGCAAGGAGAGGCAACCGCTTCCCCACAGGGACTGTGGTTGCCTCCTCTCACCCCCAGCTCTCCGGCAGCCTCCCTCCTGCGACCCTACCCGCTCCCGGGCTCTAAAGGGTCAAACAAGACCACTGAATGAGATCCTACCCGCTCCTGGGCTCTAAAGGGTCAAAGGAGACCACCGAATGAGATCCTACCCACTCCCAGGCTCTAAAGGGTCAAAGGAGACCACCGAATGAATATCAAAGGTCTTGCAGCCAGAATGTGCCTGAATGGAAGCCACCTCACACGATGTTTGTCCCAGAAATTATGCAAAATGCTGATGTAATTCCCAGGTGAAGGGGAAGAAGATGGAGAGGGGGAAAGGAAGAAAGAGGCCTATAGAAACGTATAGGAACAAAGAACCAGTTTGTTTCAATTAAGTTTTGGACTGAGCTATTGAATGCTTTCAATAGATGGGATTAATTGCGGACTTCCCCGAGCTTGAAAAAGTTCTCTGCGCATGTAATGTTATCAAAACACATTTTAAAGTTTCTCTCACAAAGATATTTCACAGGACTTGGGGTTTCCCATCCCACTCGTAGCTGGTCAGCACAATCCCTTCTGGTCACTAGATGGCAGAATGTGTGTTGACTTGGAAGCACATTTTGCATCGCATTGAGAATTCGGGACTTTCTGTGTCTTTTTCACTATAAAATTATCTCCCATATATAAAAAAAAAAAAAGCAAAACCTCCCCATTTCATGACACTCACAGAACTGAGGGGGATTTGTGTGCTTTTTTTTTTTTGTTTGGTTTTGTTTGTTCTTCTTTTGTAGGGCTCAGGTTAAAAAAAACAACAAAATGCCCAAGAGAAACAAAAGCCGAGCTGCAGGTTATTTTGGGTTTTTTTTTTCCCCCTTCCAGTAAGCCCCGTGCCAGAAGAGAAGAAAGCCCCGGGCGCGCTCCCTTCCTTGCCCCCATCCTGCCTCCCCGTGCAGGGCACCCGGGGCCCACAAGGAGGGACTTGTTCTGGAAGGGTGAGGAGACCTTGGGGGCAGGGGTGGGCACGGTCACCCTGCGGGACAGCCTTGGGCTGTGGCCCGCCATGGGAAACCCCCTCCAACTCAAACGTGATTTCCTCACCAGGTGGGCAAGTTGCCAAAACGGCCACATAGCTCTTGGCTGGATTGGATCTCCATGGGAACCTCTCCTTAGCAAATGGGGAAAACGTTCTTAAGACAGCCTTTGCCTACTTCCTATCTAGATCCCGGTCCCATGAAAAGTCCTCTCTTGGCTCTCCCCAAGCACAATGGAAGAGCTTTGACCGGTTTCTAACTGAATGGAATAATTTCTTTCACCAGAGTGAATTAAGATCTGAACTGGGCTGTGTTCATGAGCACAGCGAGAAAGATACCCTATTACTCATGAAAACATGGAGAGCGTTTTAATAGTGGTGGAAATCTCAAAAGCAGTAGTATTTGTACTAGCAAAGTACTTTTTTTATTATACTACACTGTTGTCTTTTATCAAGGCAGGTTAATACTGTAGGAAATTAGATACAAGATTTCCTTTTTCATGCACACAGCCATATACTAATACATACATGTATGCACTCTTTCATCTCTCAGAAAATTAGGGAAAATAATTATGTATTCTAAACAGTAAACATATTCTACATAGGTAATTAGTTTGTGCCTGTCTCTAGGGAGACCCATTTGCTCCTCGGAAAAAACATTGGATTAATACTACTGTTGCTATTTTTCATGACGTGAGAAAAGAACTAGGACTGAATTAAAATATAAATTATGGCTCAATTCTCGTGGCAGAGCACTCTGCCGTCTCCCCAGCGACTCCCTTGGCCAGCCCCTCTCTGCGGGGGGATCCAAACCTGTTTACTCACGGCTGCAGGTTTGGTCAGTGAAGAAGATCATCAAGATGTAATATTTATTCCCTTTGCATGTGCACAGAATGCTGAAACTGGGCAAGCTCTACTCCTTGCCTTCCCGGGCCCAACTGCTCATCATCTCACAGCCAGGCAGGAGAAACCGAGCCTGTGAATCTGGGGAAGTGACTCAGACCTGTTCAAAACGAATGTAAAATGTCACCACAGCAGGGCCTGGGCTTTCCCAAGGGCTTTGCAGGATTATAACTACCCAGAGAGGGAAAGGAGGGGGCAATGAAAGCCCAAGCTGCAGCTTTACCCACATCTATCTCTACTCAACCTGCCATGGTGTAATCATCACGGCCAGCATGCAGGAGATGCTCTGTGGTTCACACTTCTCCTAGTCAAATATTTCCCTAGCAATCCATCCCAAAATGTTTGTATTCAGATGAAAATAATAAAACTGATAAAGGAAATTTACATTATCGAGTTTAACATTAAAATCCGCTAAATTCAACAGTATATTATGCTCTCATATTCCCTCTTTTTCCCCCAAGAGATTCATGGATGTAATAACACATTAAAGAATGAAAACATAGGGGATTACTTTTATTTATTTTTGCTTTTTTAAATGAAAGACCTTAAATGCATTCTCTTGTAGTATTCTCATCATTTAAATGTTTCTACCATAATAACTTATTCATGTGTAGCCTTAAAAAATTTAAATCATGGTATCATAATAATACCTTGGTACCTTTATAGCTTTTTTACATTTCATGCTATTATATTTCTGCATTAAGCATTTTGCTTTTGACATATATTTAATTAATTGAATTATTGATATATTTAGCCAGTGCAGTAGTTATTTCAGAATAGTACAGAATAGTAGCGTTTTTACATAAACAATCTCTTTTTAGTGAACACTGCAGCAAGCTCCCTAGCTATTACACACAGGCTCCTCTGTGCCTCTTTATTGCTCCATATATTTATAACTCAAGAGAAGTTGACTGAGGATAAACTGCAATTTTCTAAGCTATTCTTGAATTCAATAACTTAATTCTCTTTCTTTTCTGTTCTAGAAACACTGAAAAGTAAGTAAAGGTAATTGTAGAAAGCAGGATTTACAAGGACATCTAGACTATTTCCTTGCCCTGCAGCTGTTTACTGCAGACATTGCTGCAGATGGGCGCCTAATCTTTTCTAAATGATAGCAGCATTCATTAAAATCTGAGATGAATTATCTATGAATTTGTGATAGGGAAGTTTAAAATCTAAAAGATTCTGAAACCGTATGAAGAGAAGGAAGAAAAATCAACATTTGAAATAATAGGTGCTGCAAACTCTGCTCACTAGAGGGGAGTTTTGGGGGTTGGGGGGTTTATTTTTCCATATTGGTAAAGCTTCTAGGTGAACCTAACTGCTATTGCCTGCATTTTTAAGAGGCATTTTCTAGTCTTTGTTTAAGTCTCCTAAATTGTTTTTACAAAAGAGTAACAAAAAATGGAGGAAGTGCCACTGGATGGGAATTTTGCACACTACGTTTTTATCATTTGTAGTACCACAAAGATGCTGAATTTTATGAGGAGAGGAGAGGAGAGGAGAGGAGAGGAGAGGAGAGGAGAGGAGAGGAGAGGAGAGGAGAGGAGAGGAGAGG
>JAOQGM010000023.1:116413957-116430484 GCA_027564225.1 Gallinago stenura | reverse complement strand
CTGCCCAGAGAGGTGGTGGAGTCTCCTTCTCTGGAGACATTCAAACCCCACCTGGACATGTTCCTGTGGGACCTGCTGTGGGTGGCCCTGCTCTGGCAGGGGGTTGGACTGGATGATCTCCAGAGGTCCCTCCCAACCATGGCCAGTCTGTGATTCTGTGGCCCTTGGTGTTCAGGGGTCACAGCTGAATGGGACACTCCTGCAGGCATCATGCCTGAAAACACAGAATCCTCCAGCGCTGACGTGTGGACAAACCCATGTCAGACCTCCTTACCCCATCCCTTGGTGAGGGAGTTCTTCTGGGCTCTCACTTATTGCCACTGTGGTGCCATCACACAAGATCCTGACCAAGTGGGAGCAGAAGCACCCACTCCTCCTGTAGCACTCTCCTGATGCCACGTAGCCTGGGCTGTTCCCAACACCACGGCCGTAGCCCTTGGCCACAGCCTCTCAGGTCTTGGATTAGCCCCTAGATGATTTATGAGTTTCTGTGGTGCTCTTCTCTTGCGTTGACACCCGGCACCACGCCGATGCTGTCTTTAGGCTGGCCATCGTGTGGGACCGCGTCCAACCAGGTGGGACTTCACAGGTCTCCATTCCCAGTAAACGGACAAGTTAACTCCTTTACCCCTCCTCGGCCAAAAAAGGGTGGGAAAAACAAAATACACCCAATTTTTCAGGGGTGAGAGTTTTTCTGCATCCAAGCTGCCGCTCAGCGAGGGGAACGGCGGCTCCTCTCCCCAGCGCCGCTGCCAAGAGCCCCCACCTTGCCAAGTGCTTACAGTCATCCTTGGCAGGTGCCCAGCCTTCCAACAAAGACATCTGCTAATCTGCAGAAACCAGCTTTCAGGAGAGAGGAGCTCGGAGGTTTCAGGAAGCCTTGCTCCCAGCCGGGCTCCCGCGAGCGGCAAATCTGCCCGTCCCGGCTGGGGAAGCACACCTGAGGCTCCCGAGACTGGGATTTGTCTCAGACACCAGTTCCCAGTGGGTCTCCTCACTGGGATTAGTTATTCCTCAGCCTTTGTGGCCTCTTGCCCTTGTTTCTGGCCCCTCCTCGCTGTGCAGGGATCAAAGGGGATCCTCGTGAGATGTCCACGTGGGACCTGAGTCAAGCTCTCAACGCCTGAGCGGAGCCGCTCTCATCCCCCCCCGCGCTGCCCTCCCCCTGATCACGGGGCTGCGGGAAGATGGGACAAGGCACGGAGGTGCAGAAGGAGCCTGGACCTGCTGCCGTGGGACCCTGAGACACTATTTGCCCCCCAGGAGCCAGGTGGGATATGGTGTATGGGGTTCAGCAAGCTCAGATGGCCTTGCATCCCCCCAGCCTTAACACGCCGGACCAGGCAGGTCCACCCGCTCTGCTCCCACCCAAACCCCCTCTTTGGGAGAGAAATAAGCCAATTTCCCAGGAAACGGGCTCAAAATGGAACGACAGATAACAAGTTTGAGGTGTTTTCCCTCTCGGAGGGCTGTCCTCTGGCGTGGTGCTTCAGAGGTCCCATCTCCAGGGCAGGGTCCTGCCTGAACATCACCTCCTCGGGGTGAAGCCTTTCCTCCTGGATCCCAGCTGGTCCTTGCGCGGCTCCTCTCCCTCTCCTGGAGAGAGGCTCCTTTCAGTTTCAGGGCTGGGAAATCACATGCTTAATGGCTTCAACATGATGTCATTGTTTTTGGAAGGGAGACCTGAGCGCTGCTTGGGTTTCCTTGTTTTCCAGGCACCCACCGACGCCAGGAAGGAGCAGGCGGCGTGACCGTGACCATCCCTCCTGGCACTGCCACCAGAGCCCGGTGACACTGCTGCTCCGGCGAAAACACCCAGGTGCTGTGTGACAATTAGAGTTAACAACTATGCATTTCATATTAGTAATGCTTAATAATATTAAGCATTATATTATTAATATTGTTAGACATATAATAACAATTTCATAATGATTAATGATGGCTTAATGATGATGAGGGGCCTGGAGCATCTCCCTTACGAGGAGAGGGTGAGGGACCTGGGTCCTTTTAGTCTGGAGAAGAAGGGGGGATCTGGTCAATGCCTATAAATACTTAAAGGGTGGGTGTCAGGAGGATGGGGCCAGGCTTTTTTTCAGTGATGCTCAGGGACAGGACAAGAGGAAATGGGCACAAACTTGAAGACAAGAAGTTCCACCTAAAGATGAGAAGGAACTTCTTTGCTGTGAGGGTGGCAGAGCCCTGGCAGAGGCTGCCCAGAGAGGTGGTGGGGTCTCCTCTGGAGACATTCAAACTCCCCCTGGACACGTTCCTGGGGGACCTGCTCTGGCAGGGGGTTGGACTAGATGACCTCCAGAGGTCCCTTCCGACCCCACATCATCCTGTGCTTCTGTGATCTTTCCAGCTTTGAACACCAAAACGAGAAGAGCTAACAGAACCATACTGTTAGAGACTACAAGCTGGAGCCAAGGCTTTGAACACTCCCCCTGCTGTGTCCCCCCAGCAGATTACATCGGGAACGAGCTCCTTCCAGGTGGTTCCCACACCAGGTCTTCAGGAAATTCAGCAATTGCAGCCCAAACCCAAGGGTTTAGCGCTGACCACTGGGCAAAGAAGGCTGGATGCTGCGCCAGGGAACCCACTCCATTCATCATATGAAATTAATCAACACCTTCATTCACACGGACCAAGGTTCAAGGCTCATTAACAGCTTCCGAGCACTCTCAGGGCAGGGAATTAGCATGCGCCTCGCCGAAACACAGGCTGCACTGAATCATTCATGAACACGGGAGCCGAAACCCTTGGTAAGGGAAGTAAAAAAAGAAGACATCCCCTCCCCCAGATCCCTGCAGCACAAAATGACTCTTACTGGGCCATACTGTTGAGTTTCCTTTTACAGCTCGCCCTTTCCCAGCAGCAAGAGTTGGCCACGCTTCCCAAGTTCAGGAAGCTCTAGGTGATCAGTTCTGCCCGAGTACCACTCCAGTATGCAAAATTACGTAGGAAAAAATCCTCCTGGGAACTTTTGTGTGAAGGGCTGGGGGAGTTGGCTTGGGGTGTTTTTGGGTTTTTTTTCTGTTTGGTTGGGTTTTTTTCTGTTTGGTTGGGTTTTTTTCTTTTGTTTTGTTTGAGTGGTTTTGTTTACATTTTTTCTGTTTGTTTTGTTTGAGTGGTTTTGTTTACATTTTACAGCAATCTGTCCACTGAGATTTGAGCAAGAGTTTCTCCCAGACCAGATACCAAAGAGCACCTTAATCCACTGGGGTTTTCAGCAAGGTTTGGTAAAAATGCCCTTTGGCACTCTTGCTATTGATTATTCCCTTACAGAAAGGGGGAATTAAAATTGGGCAACCTAATGCTGTACAGGTAATCATCATTGACACTTGTGGCTTCTTCCTGGAAATAGGATTTAAACTTCACGAAAGTGATGAATCTGCAGCAACTTGGAGATCTCTTGGCTCAGGGCCCCACATGCTCTGGAGGGGCAATGTCTGCTCGTGGGGTCACATCTCAACCTCACATCCATTGGGAACCTCCTGGCCAGGGCCTTCTCAGAGGAGAATTCCAGACCCAGGAGCCAGCAATGGCTGAAAATTTCCTTACACGCTCCTTCAGCCAGAAACAACCGTTATGGGGTGCAAACCTTGAGGGGGTCAGCTATAAAACCCCCCCAAGTGTGGGTAGAACTCCTCTGTGGCCGGGGCAGGGGGAGAAATACCCACTCGAGGAGAGGAGCCGAGAGGGGCACCGAAGGACTTGACCTACATTGCAGTATCTTCTCCCCTCATCCTATTAGCCAAATGCTGTTCCAGGTTTTAACCAGAAATGAGGTCAAGAAAGAATGGACAATTCCACATTATTAAGAAACCAAGTGCCATTAAATGCTGGTGCACGTTATCGTTTTATGCAGCGTTTGAGACTGTAGTGTGTTCACACCATTTTTAAATGTGCTTGAACAGGAGCATGAAGAGGCAAGAGCCAAGGGTCACAGGGACACGGGGCTAATGTTGCGTGTCACTATCCAGCAGAGATAGGAACCAAAATTTGAGTATTTTGTGTATTTCTGACCATTTCATTTCAAGGATCCGGCTGAGAGGAAGAAGGGCTGCTTCAAATAAATAATTTCTGGATTTGTGAAAAAACTTGTCCAAAGAAGACAAGACCATCCTGCAGACCACCCTGTGTTCCCACCCGGATGCCCGATGAGCTCAGCTTTAAGTGCAGACAGAAGAGTTTGAGTGAAGCTTGAGAGGATTACATCAGCCTCAAAGGCTGGGAGGAGTTTGCTGCTGGAACAGATTTTTGTGGGTATAACCAACATCCCTACAAAATAACTCAAAGCTTCTGGACTTGCAGCTCATATCCCTGCATGTAGATATGGTTTGAGAAAGCTGGGGTCCTACAGTAGCAATCTAAAAGTGATGCGAAAAGGCCACAATTATTAGCAAGAAACAATTAAGCAAGACTTGCTGAACTTCTCCTGGCTGTACATTTTGGATGTACAGTTCAGGATTAGGAAGCAAAATACTACAAAGTTGTCACCTTTGCACATATAGATGTGCATATATATATGCTTTCTCTCAAGTACAAATCATCTTAAGCTCCCAATAAGTATTTGTGGAAACTAAATTCCCAAGCTTAGGGAAATGTAGGGACGGCTCCAGGGCTTAGTGGAAGGAGAGCGGGACCCTCGGCGAGGCGGTGCAGGTCGCTGCTTCCCAACATGAAGGTCAATGGCAAGGCACCCGGAGAGCAAACAGCGGCGAGGGCAGAGTCCCCGACCCCACGTGTCACAGCCCAACCAGGAAATCTCCAGAATAAACAGCCCCCGGACAGTCACCATCCTGGCAGCACACCGGGCTGCCAGGGGGAGTTTTGCAGCATTTGCACAGGAAAAGCATAAAGCAGGGGGGTGTTAAACCCAACGAGACCCGCGACTGAACTTAGAGAAGTTATTTCACTGAACTCACTGCCAAGAAACTGTGTGTCTCAAGTGAGCGACTGTCCTACTGAAACACTGCATTGGGTGAGCTGAAGCGACAGGGCTGGTGCCCAGAGATGGCCCTGCACCTCCAGCACATCTCCCTTCCCCCGGGCTGCACGGCCACGTGTGCCAGCAAAGTGGGAAACAGGATCAGGGCTCTAATCCCAGCTAAAAATAGTCTTACCTTTAAAAAAAAAAAAAAAAACAACACACACAGAGTGAAGGGTTTTACCATTGAGTTTGCCAAGCAGCTTCACACGCTCCTGTGGCAGAGCTCACACACACCTCCCTGGAACTGCTCCTAATCCAGCCTTGGACTTGCAAATATCACAGGGGACCTGCAGGAAGCGGGGAACCACATCTCCTGGGGGTGCCAGCATCTCCTGGGGGTGCCAGCATCTCCTGGGGGTGCCAGCATCTCCTGGGGGTGCCAGCCCAGGGTCCTGCCCAGCCTCATCCTTCTGCTAAGGCAGGGAGAGTCCACAAAAGACAGTAAGAGCAAAGCGTTCATGAGAGCACCTGGCACAGCCAAAAATCATGGATTCATTAATATTTAGGATACTGAATTTCTCTGCAGGTTTTACCATCCGATGGAATACAGTCTGGATGCATGATCACTATTTACCATCTTACACACGCGTTACAGGCTGATTTTCAAACACAAGGAACACGCCGGGAGCCGTGGCAGCTCTTTCCACCCCGTGTATCACACCTCGGGTGCTCAGTCCCGGTCGCCAGAGGTGACAGCAAACCCAGGACAGCCCTGGCAATGCCAGCAGAGATTGTTCTGGCTGGAGAGGTACCTACGAAGCCTCCAAGCGAGAAGTGTCCTCAGCCACGGCCATCATTACGCTGACGGTACTTCAGGGTGTTTAAATGCACCACTTCAGCTGAAGGCACCACAACATGCACCAATCGAGTACTATTTGTTACCAACCACGAGAAAAACCCTATTTATAGCAACATTTAAGAACTCTACCTTCTCATAATTAAGAGTGTTTAAAAAAAAAAACAACAAAACAAATCACAGTACCAGAAAAACATCAATAGTACTTCAGCTTTTAAAGTCTGTCCTCCCATAACTAGAGCCAGGACAGGATTATCAATCTTTTTTCCAGTTGCCCCCTTTTATGTTCTTTTACCCTTGCTGGAAAAAGGAGCTCTTTCCAATTTCAGCTGGTACGTTGGTCAGAAAGCTGGAGCAGAGACAGCGTGGGGAGTTTGTGTCCTACAGACCTGAGGTGAGAAGTAACACTCTCCTCGAGTTGGAGGTTGAGGATGAAGCGCTTCATCTCACTAATCATCCCTTCTGAAGGGAAGCCTCTCGGAACAGCACTGGCTGCTGGAAGACATCAGAGGACGTTACGAGAGTCCCACGAAACAAACACTGACTTTTTCCCCAGCAGCGAGGATGCGATCTAACCCGCGGTGGGGGCTAAGGAGAGCTGAATCAATTCTGACTGATCCACCGATGGCAACACTCGGGAGAGGCAAAGACTGTGCTCTGTGAGAACCACTGACCAGTCCCCCCCAACAGCTCCTGGGGCTGCACAAGCCCCCGCTGCCAGCAACATCAGCCTGACACAGCTCTCCAGCAGCCACAAATCCCCAGCGGGCTCCAGCTGTGCATCACGAGCCAGAAAGCAGAGGGGAAAAGAGAAATACATGGGTTTTGCTGCTCTCGGGGGATGATGTGTTGGGACAGAGTGTAGGCTGTGCTCAGAAAAAGCTTCCAAATAGCAAAACTGCAAACCATAAGAGATAATGATGTTTATTGCTGCATCTTGCAAACGGGTTAAGAGCAAAATCAAGTTTCCACTCACAGAAGAAAGAATTCTTCCCAGCAGAACACAAATGGCATCACCTGCCAGAAAACTCCAAGGACATTATTACAAAGTGATCAAATTAATTCTGAGTTCAGAACGCAGTAAAACACAAGTGCGCTCAAACTCCAGAGCCAGTATATGCATTAGAGAGAAAGTTGGTGTCTATTATCCATAAAGCCACTGCAAACAGCTTTAGGAGAGCATATCATTATTGGCAGTGGCACTGCAGTATTTTGTGGTTTTAAAAATAAAGATTTAACCCGCTCCAAAGAGAGAAGTTCAGAAGGGCAGTTCCTGCCCTGAGGTTGCATCATTGCAATGGCATCAGTAGGACTTCCTGGCTGGAACCAACCCGTCACCACATCTCTGTGGCCTGGAGTGAACAAAAATGCACTTAAGCAAGGACATACTTCGATGGAACTAGTGTGGGATCACACACAAATCACAGTGTCATCCATACGTGAGGCAGAGCTCCTGCTCCCCTCAAAGCAGCACACACAGGTAGGAGCTGTTGCCCTTGGTCTGACTGAGCTCTCTCGTGCTCTCAGGTTCTTGCAGCTAAAGGTACTGGAGAGAAGAGCACAGGGAACCTCCTGCAGAGCTGGCAAACAGCCCCTGAGACCATCACGCGGCTGGTGACAGCAGTGATGTTTTAGAAGCACAGGAAGAATTAGACTGAACATCTTGGTTGTTCTTGGCCCTCTATTTTTACTCCTCCAAAGGGTTTGAGCTAACCACATAACCGGGGAACCTGACAATCATAGAAAAGACCCAAAGATATCAACCATCCCCTTCTGGTGTGCTTTAAGACGGACTGTAAACCATGCATGGACATGCAGAATTGAACCAAAAAGTGACAGGATGCTCTTCCTTCAGCATTGGTGTATTTGGGCAGCAACACCCACCCACCACAGCCACATTATTCTGGTTTCTAGCTCTGCTCAGGAGAGCGCTGACGATGCTGGCTCCATCCCTGTGCTTCAGCGCTCTGCAGAGCAGCTGGAGAAGGCAACGGGTTCTCTTTGGCTGAGAAGCCTCTGGGTTCCGAGCAGACCCAGCCCAGGACAGGCAGCAGCAGCAGCCCAGCCCCGTGGGTCAGAGCAGAGCCACCTCAGCACAAAACCCTGCGGCAGAGCCAGCGCTGACATCGGCTCCTCCTCGCCACTGATTTCCCTCCGCAGGGCGATGTTATCTCTGCCTGTTCCTCGCTAACGAAAACAGCACTTGGGGCACAGACACACAGACTGCAGAGCACGGGGGGTGAGCACAAAGGATTTGAATTGCCCTCTTTTTTGTAGGAAAAGCTTGTGTGGTACCCAGAGTCCAGCTACACTTCAGTAAAGGATGATCCTCGCGTTTCTTCAGGACACCAGTCAAGGAGTTGGTTGTGCAGTGGTTACCTTCATCTTAACCACCTTCTGCTGCGCCACAAAGACCGTATCCGGGAAACAAAACGGGCTTTTGTTTGAGAAGGTTCTCACTTGGAAAAGCCTTGCACAAAAAAACGCTCAAGACCTGCTCGCACATCTGCACTTCTCAGAGGCTTCAAACAGGAGACCACAGGTTTTGCAGAGAAGCCATGTCAAAGCTCTGGCAGCTGTAGAGACCAGCTCACTCAAGGAAGTCTGCAAGATACCTTCAAACCCTTCCCTGCTAAAATAACATTAACGAGACAGACCAAGCAAAAGTATATCTGAGCTCTGTATTAAAATTAACATCTAAACCGCATTCATTGTTTTAAACAAGAATAAAGAAAACATGTTCAAGATCCTCCAGCACCACTGAAGTTTCCTGCAGGAACAGAGACCAAGGGGAACAGTTGCCCAAGGCTCCGGCTCCAAGCAGGAACACGGGCTGGGACTTAGAAAATGGCTTTTAAAATGGCAGGGAAATAATTGGATTACTGTGGTTGGAAGAAGGGCAGAGTCTGTAGTCTGCTGGTCAGCTACAGCAATTAAAGTGGATTTCTCTTCCACCTCAGCCTTTCCAAATTCTATTGCCATATGAGAAGGGATTTTTTAAGCCTCCATTTGTCTCCTAGAGATCCCCAAGAGGAATTTAAGGCAGCTTTCAGTTCACTGGAAGCTCTAGCATCGAGGAGAGCAGATATCATAGGATACAACCCACATGGGGCCAAAACAGAGTTCACATTTGCAGAGCAATTACTGACTTTACAGGAAAGTCCTTTAAAAAAAAACAACACAAAACTTTTAAAAATGCAGGAAAAATACATCCAAGCACTGTGGTCAATAAGAGATGTGTATGAGTAACTAGGGAAGAAAACTGCAGTTCTCCATCACCATGTGACAAAGTTTGTGCCAACTTTTTGTTCGTTTTTGTGCAGCCGTGAGCCTCTCTCCTTGGAAACCCTGCCAGGGTGCCCTCCTGGCTGGCACACACGTAGATGCCTCACGTAGCAGGGGGACGCCATGCGATGGCATGGTCACCAGAGCCATGGCTACCAACCCACTGCAACTGGCCTGCGGGAGCCTCTGCGGTGGGAGCAGGTCTCCTACCTGGACACAGGCTGAGAACCACGCCAGCAGCTGTGATAATACTTAGGGGATTTAAAAAAAAAAAAAAAAACAACAAACCAAACACAACCACCACCAAAAAAACTTAACACACAGCAACAACCCCCTCTGAAAAAAAAAAAAAAAAATACAAGAAGCCTTACCAGCTTCAACTCTCAGCTCATTTCACAAGCTTTGATTAATCATTTAACCTTCTACAGTGTCACCTTATTCAATACCTTGCCAAAAAGTGACCAGCCAGTTCTGGCATTCACCAGGAAGGGCCTGTCGTGCTCCAAATCAGACTCCAGACCGAGCCATCAGACCCCTGAAGGACTAGTGACATGAAGAAACCCGTCTGGGCCATCCCGTGCGCTTGGCACCCAGTTAAACCCAATGTCTGCCAGCACACCCCATTCAGCTCCTCCAGCCTACACACGGAAAAACTGCAGGGGGGCACCTGGAACACAAAATATGCAGTAGCAAAAACTAACAGCATCCCTACTAGGCTGATCATCCCCCCCAAACGACGGTTTACAGAATCCTCTGAATTTCTGCATGATTTTGCAGCAGCCTTGGAAGCTTTTTGAAGTTTGTCTGTACGGGTGAGCAACTGGACTCAGGCACTTGTAGATAAACAGGCAATTTCCACAGCTTGGATCCTTCCACTCGCTCTTCTGCGAACGTTTTTAACAGAAAGCAGGGAAAAACAGCAGGAAACAACAGTATCCCTCAGACACCTCACTCCCTCACCCCCCAAAAACTGCACCTTAATGAGAAGGACAGTCTTATTAAAGTCAGCTTCCAAGAGCAGGCCAATTGTTTCCTTAACAAATAACCTTTCTACTGGATTTCAGCTCTGACCTCACTACAGCAGCTCCCGTTGGCCACACAGACGGACAGGCCAACACCAGATGGGATGGCAAGTTCTGCACTATTGGTTTCAGAGATGACATCTTTTTATTTTAATTCCTCAGATGACACAAGGGATGCAAACAAACCCCTACAGCAAGAGACCAGCTGAGTTCACATCACAAGAGCTGCCCAGCAGCCCCCAGCATCACAACAGGACTCACACTGGGACATCTGTGCCTCCAGAGATGCCCACCGCACCAGGTTCAGGCTCTGAGCTTTCCCAAGGACATTCTCACACTGGATTTCCCCCCTCCAAAGCCAACAAAGGAAACCAGCACACAGGAAAAAACAGGGCTGCAGCAGCTCCCTCTCGCAAACAGGTAGCATTAAAGACTGTGGTTTGTGTTCCTGGACGGCCCGGCCAAGGAACATTCACAGCCACCACCTCCAGCCCCACCGTTCGCTCCTGGGCAGCTGTACAGCAGCAAACTGTTTCGTCAGGTCACACACGGGGACTTCCCGTGAAAAACAAACACCAAATGTCTTCAAACTTGGCACGTGACAGCGTACATTTTCCTCCCCGCAAACAAAGCACAAAGACGGCCTGTGTGTGGCTCCTGTCCAGCCACGGGGCTTCTTGTCTGGGTCTAAAAAGGCCACCAACGTGGCACAACAGCCCGTTTGCTGCCACGCTCCGCCACAGAGCCACCGTGCCCCCGTCCCGCTCGGTTTGGCAAAGACTGTGCTGAACACAAGCAAGAGGAAAAGCAACACCTCGTAACGACTCCGAGACCTGAGCGGGCAAAGGGAAGGGCAGAACTTCTCTGCAGCCCCACCAAAGTCCCGATGCCACACGCACCGTGGCCGGGAAGCCCAGTGCTGCAGTGACAGCGTTCACCCAGACCCAAGAGCCACTGAATATTTATTCTCGCCCGCCTGCAGCGGCTGAACAGGCACCGGTTACAGTTCTCTGACAACCCCTGGGCAGCCTCGGCCCCGCGTTTGACTCCGCAGAGGCACCAGCCCGGCTGTCCCCGCTGCTGGGTTAGGGCAAGGTCACTGGCACGGGTCCGAGTGTGAGATCACAACCTGAGCCCTGACACCAGCTCCAGAAGGAGCACAGGCCAGCGTGCCAAAGGGACTGCAAACCCCTCACTCCGCTGGACAGGGAGAGGTCCAGCAGCACAGGCACACATGGATTCTGCCAGGTGGCCACGGGGCCATAAAACAAGCCCTAGAACTCAAATTTACCAGCCCAGATGTGACCTGCCTGTTCCAGTCTTCAGCAGAACAGAGAAACCATCTCTTTTCTCCAGACACACTGTCAGTGGTGTCTCTGCAGTTCACTTCCTCCAAACTCTTCAGATAGAGTTTACTCCATGTTGCATACATTTACAGTGTATTTACCTTAAAATTGTGTACTACTATCTTAAAACTTGTGTCCTGTACAGTGTCAGCTTCTTACCTCAATGAAGCTTTTTACTTTAACGGCAGGGACACCCAACCGTTGTCCCAAGGAAAGTCACAAATTAACAGCCATCTGCAGCTGCAAATTTACTGAATGAGCCAGGAAATAAGAAAAAGGTTGTTTATCAACAGTAACTTCCTCCCTGAGCGCTGCCCGCACGGGGCACCCTTTCCTTACCTCACACTGCAATTCTGCTCCAACTACTAGCTAGCCCTAGGCGTCCAAGAGCAAGCCCAGCTTGTGTCCCACTGCATCCCCCCTCCCCATGTACCCACCCGAGGTCCTTCTAGTGAACAGAAAGGCCGCGCTTCCGAGGCAGGAAACAAGGTGGTGAGTGAACACTGACCTGCTACACCAGGCTGAGCTAACTCAGGTAGATATTACCTTGGTGCCCTCCCCTCCCCACGTTCCCATCACCTCCCTTGCACTGGGGGACACCCGATCCCAAATTCCTGGTTAAGAAGGCTGGACTGGCACGAAGCCAGACCAATACCCTAATAACGACAATGGTTTTTACTGGTTTGACTCCCTGACCTACCCAGGAGCACCAGCAGAGAGGTGACGGGGACAGCGAGGAAGCAGAGGGGGGACAGAATAGCCGCAGAAACTTCAGCCACGATGACCTCACGCTGCTGTTCGGGGCAGTTTGCCAGGAAAAGCAGATCCCACAGCCAAAACCCACAGCCCCAAGCCCCTTCCCCTGCAGCTCCGTGCTGACCTGTGACTACTGGGCCCACTCCACCCCACAGCAAGCAAAGAACTAACTCCGCAGAAGAGCACAGAGATGCAAGACCACGCTGGAAACAACACAGAAGGTTTCTCCAGCTTGAGGGAAGGTTTGTGTTACCTTTCAGGAGCAGCAGAGCAGGGTAGCTGAGAGCTGCCACGTTTCTTAACTCAACTTTACAATAAACCCTACAAGTTTCAGCCACGGGCAGCTGAGAAGCCAACACAAGCGCACAGGCTGGGACAGGAATCAAAAGGCATTATTTCAAACCAAAAAGCTCAGGGAAGTTTTTTGAAGATTGGAGTTGGACTTGGACCAGAACATTTTAACATTCCCGCTGAATACACAAATAGAAATATTTGCCAAAACTGAGGTTTGGGTAAGCGTTTGCTCATCCTGCCCTAGTTTGGGCTGCCCGTGCCAGGAATTCAGGTGCGTGACACAGGGTAACGCACAGCCTTTGGTTTTGACACTTCTCGGTGCAGCTTCTCTCAGTAAGTGTTTTAGCCTTTAAGTGGATTCTGGATGAGATCAGTGGATGGACAGCAGTGCACACAGGCTGGAAAAGAGCTGGTCCCACTTACACCCTACACTGGAGGCTCTGCCACTCTTTTTTCAAAACAAATTGTTAAAAAAGAGATACAGAAAACCATATACAGAGAAACCAGAGTGTCCGCCTGCAGAACAGCATCTTATATTCTTAAAATAGTTAACTGCAGCACATCTTCCAAAAGAAGAGCAACTATTTTGATGCCTTTCAAACTGTAAATACAAAGTTCAAATAAATTACTATTTATGAAAATACTGCTTGCAAGTCTCTGCCGCAGATGTCTATTTACATTTGCTTTCCAGCCAGACTTTTCAAGTCTTGTTTTAACAGATACCCCTCTCAGAATGGTTAGGATAGAACTCAAACTCCTCCCCCTCTCCATTAGGTGGGTTTGAATCCGCGCTGCAAACACAGCTCTCGCAGGAGCTGTACTTTCACAGCTCAACGCTTCTGCTCAGCTCTCTGCAGGTTGCACTTGTTTTAGTTGTTAGTTTCCTCTCTCTCACGCTTGTCCCACTACTCAACTTCCCTTTTCTGGTATCCACCCTCTAACGTGCCTGCCCTGCACACAAACTACTGTAAGTGCATCTTGAAAACGCTACAGTAACAAAGACTGTCAAACTAGGAGAATAAAAATTCTCCTATTAGGGTTCACAACTCACTACCTGACCTGAGACAGTTCAGCACCTCCTACTGCAACAAGTTCTGCTGTGTGAAAGACATCAATACACTCATAATACTGAAAAAAACCATTGCATCTGTCTGCTAATATTATTTACACCCTCATTAATCACAGCGTTTTGCAAACACGAAGAGGTAATCCCTCCCCCACAAACCTTCCCATATAAATTTGTACCCAGACACATTAAGCAACTGGAGAACAGGTCAAAAATAAAAAAAAAAAATAAAAAAAATCCCAAACCGGCCTATGCGAATGCCCGGCGTGGGACCAAAGCTGGCGGCAGAGCCAGGCCAGCAGCGGGCACAGCCCCGGCGGCCCCTCGCCCCTTCCCACCCCGCCGCCTGCCCCTGCGGCCCCGCAGGCCCGGCCTGCGCCCACCCCCCGCCTGCCCCAGGCTCCCAGAGGGGCCGGGCACCGCGGGAGCGGCCGTTCCCCCCGCGGCAGGAGGGAGCCGACGCCACCCGGAGCGGCCTGGAGGCCTCTGACCCGCCCCGGCGGCCTCCAGGCCCCGCGTACCGTCCGGGCGGCCTCTGCCCAGGTCCTGCCCTTCTTCCTGCGGCCCTTCTCCCTCATGTCGGACGCGACGGGGCGCAGCTGACTCCGAGGTACCCTGGGGGGAGGAGGGGTTCCGTCCGCCCGGGAGGGGAGGCGGGGGGAGGCGAAGGGGGCCCTAAGCGCGGAGAGCCCCGACGGCGGCGGCCCCTGCACCCGCCGCCGCTGCCATATTGGGATCCTACTGTAAAGGGCCCCGGTCATGTGACCCCGCCCGCGTGACTCCACCTACTGTACGGGCGGCGGGGAGCGGGGAGGCCCCGCCCACCCCGGCCTGGCGCGTGCGCAGTCTCCGCCCCGCCGCGGCTGCCAAAGGGCGCGGTCCCGCCCCCGCCCCCGTCAGCCGGAGAGGAAAATGGCGGCCGGGCCTCTTTAGGGCGGCCCGGGCGTCTCAGGGCGGTCTGTCCCTTTTCTCCTCACTTCCCGGGGCCACGGTGGCCTCGCTGGGGACACCGATCCCCTGCCCTGGGCAGGGACACCTCCCACCACACCAGGTTGCTCCAAGCCCCATCCAGCCTGGCCTTGAACCCCTCCAGGGATGGGGCAGCCACAGCTTCTCTGGCCAACCTGTTCCAGTGCCTCAGCACCCTCACTGTAAAGAATTTCCTCCTGATATCTGACATAAAGCCGGTTTTAGAAGTAAAGCCGGTACCAGTTATGAGGAGGTAAAGTTAAAAAAAAAATATCCAAACTCAAACCCCAAAAAAGCCCCAAACAACCTCCTGGTCAGTGAGGGAAGAGGGGCCTCGCTGCCTGGGGAGTCTCAGCACGTCATGGGGGCAGGAGTGTCCCTGCGCTCCCCGAGGCAGGATTGTCTCTGTGCTCCCCCAGGGCAGGAGTGTCCCTGTGCTCCCTGGGGCAGGAGAGCCCTCTCTGCTCCCCGGGGAGCCCCGCGGTGGCACTGGGGACCTCCCGCTCCGCTGCCTGCACCCCATCTCAGCTCACAGCTGGTACCAGGTGCTGTTGTCGGTAGCAAAAACGGGTCTGTTTTTCAAATGCTTCCACCAAGGCTTGCACAAAACTACCCGAGCCTTTCCTGGGAGACCTGGGGAAAATAATTTGTTCCACAGGCTCTCTTAGCAGTGAAGACGTCCCTCTCACTCTGCTTACGCAGAAGAAATTAACGCAGGGATTTATAGGAAAAACACAAGAGGGCTAGAGGAAGCAGTGCCTCGATTCAGCTTGGATCGTGCTAGATAAAATTCCTTCTGGGGTGTCAGGAAACGGAGCGAAGCCCTGAAGTCAAGCAGGACCTGCAGCGGCTGCCTCTGGAGGGGACAGGGCACTCTGCACGCCAGCTCCTCCGAGGGGACGAGCTCCAGACAGGGCCGTCTTTCCAAAGCAGCCGCTCCAAGCCATACAACTGAACTGTTGGTATTTATCTCAAAAACCAATATTCCTCAGTCCTCTGTCAGTTAATCATTCACCAAGCTCTCTGTGCGGCAGAAAGTCCGACAGCTGAGGTCCAAATCAGAGCTTATTGGGGATGTTTTGGGGCAAGCGGCTCGGTGGGAGCAGCTGCTCCCAGGGGCCATCCCCTCGGATCTAATTTTGTCCCTGGGAGCTGTGCCGGGGGAAGTGAAGCGCAGCGCGTTGTAAGGGGATCGGTCCATCCCCGGTGGCAAAAGGAAGGATCCACTTTATTACAGATGAAGCCAGCACCATCCCGCTGGGTAAAAATCAGAAGCAAGCTTCTCACAAGCATTTTGCTTTGAGCTTAAACAATAAATATTTACTAAACAGGAATTAATACTAGAGCAGAATTGTTACGTCTGTTTAAATCCTATTTCTAATCTTAGATTCCAAGCAGGCAATGAGCTGGTTGCAGGTTGGTACTTCCAGCCAGGAAAAAGAACCTGCAGATGTCAAGCTGCTGAGCTAAAAAAAAATGCGCAGGTGGCCTTTCTCGGGGGGAGGGCTGTGGGGCTGTATCTTTACAGCAATTATTTTAGGTTCCGAAAGTGATACAGAAACCAGGAACACAAATCTTAGTGCAAACCAATGAGTGCAGCCTTGAGTGAAAATGAGAAATATGACATGGACACTTCCCAATGGAGCGGTGTCTCCTCTTCCTCACTCTTGGTATCCCTTGGGAGGATCTCCGGGCTGTTGGAATGCAGACCCCCGCCCTGGGGCTGTGCAGAGCCAGCTCAGGTCCCGCAGCACTTCTTTGGTCAAGCAAACCATCATCCTCATGAAATCCAAGTAGGACTGTTGCAGAGTCAGCTCAGAAATCCCCACACGCTCCTCAACACTTGTGTTAATACATCTGATAGAAGTGTGACCAGATGAACCACATCGCTTCAGTCCATGCCCTGCTTGGGGAAGAATTCCCAGGGAGGGGAGCCCCAGGAGGAGGGGGAAGGGTTGGACCCTGACAGAGGGGAGATGGAGCTGAGATGTGGGGAAGAA
>JAOQGM010000023.1:116343347-116356459 GCA_027564225.1 Gallinago stenura | reverse complement strand
CTTTCCTGGAGCCCCCCTTCTTTAGGGACTGGAAGGGGCTTCAAGGTCTCTCTGGAGCCTTCTCTTCTCCAGGCTGAACCCCCCAACTCTCTCAGCCCCCCCTCCCAGCTGAGGGGCTCCAGCCCTCCCAGCATCTCTGGGTCCTCCTCTGGCCCCGCTCCAACAGCTCCATGTCCTCCTGTGCTGAGGCCCCAGAGCTGGAGGCAGCACTGGGTCAGAATCCCCCCTGGCCCTGCTGGCCACACTGCAGGGGATGCAGCCCAGGGTGCAGGGGGCTTTCTGGGCTGTCAGCACACGTTGCTGGCTCATGACCAGCTTTTCACCCATGCCAGCTCCCCCAAGCCCTTCTGGGCAGGGCTGTTCCCCATCCCTCCATCCCTAGCCTGTGCTGGGCTTGGGGGTTGCCCCCATCCAGGGGCAGGACCCCTCATGAGGTTCACACAGACCCACTTCTCCAGTCTGTCCAGGTTCCTCTGGATGGCATCCTGTCCCTCAGGTGTGTCACCACACCGCTTAGCTTGGTGTTGTCTGTAAATCTGCTGAGGATGCCCTGGATCCCACTGTCCTTGATGAAGATAGTATTCTCAGTGGGAGGCTGTCTTGGCCCAAGATCTGAGCTTCAGAACCTCAAAGGATGTGGTTACAGAGAAGGGTAATACTGAAATAATTTGGAGTGTTTACCCATTTTAGGTCAGGGGTACCCCTACTCACCTGTCCTTTGATTTACAAGGCTATCAGGAGGTTCGTTAAAGCCAGTCTTGTTGAACTGTGTCATCTGTGGCTTCTGAAATCAAACTCCTGTGGCTGTTTCGTGGCAACATGTGCTGAACCTGGTCTCCAAGGAAAGTTATTCTGCCCTCTGAGATGTTCTGTCTCAACTTGGTCTCACCGCTCTTTAGTCTTTTAGAGTAAAGATGACTTTACATTTTACTTCAGATGTTCAGTTATTAACTTCAGGTATCTGGACATAGGAATGAAGCCATTGAAGCCTGACCTGTTGATGTGCTGAGGGATGTCTCTCCTGCCCTTCTAACCCCGGGCATGGTACCAGTATCTGAATATTTCCAGTTCTGTAGGTAGCAATCTTCATTTCACACCTTCCAAGGCTTGCTGCAGTCTGTATCTCATCCTCTTCCTTTCCTTTTCTGAAACGATGTTCCTCTCGCAGACCTTGCTGGTTAGAAGCTGAGCTGTCAGCACGGGATAGCTGTCTCTGCTCCTGCTGTAACTGGGGCGAAGGAAAATAAGGAACTCCATCCATCTGAACGCGGCAGTGCTTACATGCACCTCTCTGTCACTTCGGAGGGAGCTTAGATGTGTAGCTTAAATATAGCTGTCTAATTGTTGGGTAAATGAATCCCACCAACGCTTCTGTTTCCGTAAGCATGCTGCGAAATGCTTTCATCTCAACGGATCTTTTTGATCTTGCCAGTAAACAACAAACAACAAAATGATTTTCTTTTTTTTTTTTTTTAATTTTATTTAGCTACGTGAGTTTCTGGCAAAATCAAAGATGCTACTGACCAGTTCTTTGCATCTGGTACTTAAGGGGGGTATGTCAGGGGCAATGTGGATCAGAAATGTGGGTTCTCTGGTGCTTCGTATGCCTGCTTAAGTGAGC
This sequence comes from Gallinago stenura, assembly GCA_027564225.1. Lineage (NCBI taxonomy): Eukaryota > Metazoa > Chordata > Aves > Charadriiformes > Scolopacidae > Gallinago > Gallinago stenura. Next base: position 116,354,838 of record JAOQGM010000023.1, on the reverse strand, counting down.
AGAAACACTGGTGGTTTGCATAGAAGGGGGCTCAGAAGCTCCACCCGCGAGTGCTAGACCACTAGTGGCCTTGTCATGGTGGCCATGTGCCACAGGGCATGTGTCCCAGTGTGCCTGAGACCGTGACTAGTCCAGGAACCAGGCGGATGCGATTGCCCAGGCTGGGGTTCGCTGAGGTGCGAGGATGAGAGGCACGAGTCACAGCAGGGAGAACTCAGCCTGAGGATTGGGGAAAAATTGTGCTGAAGGTGGTCTGTGACTGGGACAGAAATAAAAGATGCTGGGATTGCCGTCCTGGGGGTAATCAAAATATTTCTAGAAGGGACCCCAGGCAACTTGAGCTGATGTGGTCCTGCTGTGGGGTGTTACAGCTCCACAGCCTGCTGTAGTCTTGCTGTTGGTCCTGGGTGCCAGGACAGGACCTGGGCTGGGGCTCCCAATTCCCAGCTGCTGCTGGATGGGATCAAAAGCCTGGTGAGATTCCTTCTGGGAGTCTCCTTTTTATCTTCAGAGCCTTAGATAATGGCCACCAGCTTTGTAAAGAGCTTCTAAGCAAGTGTTTTCTCAAGAGGCAGAAGAAACAAGCGATAAGGCAGGCATGTGATGTCTTGCTGGGAGCGAGGTAAGGTGCTCCTCAGGCAGCTTCTGCAGGAGCTTCAGCACAGCTCCGAGCAGGCACCTCGTCAGGCAGAGCTGCCGTCAGCACTGTGGTTTCTCACCCCGTAACTCACTGTGCTGTAGGTCCAGCTACTGGTAAAACTCGTCTTTAACCTCAATTCTTTCTGTATAAATCCTGATGTTGCTTTCTGACACAGTCCCTGTCAGTATTGCAGTCAGGGGCTTTGTTGCAGAAGAGATGTGGGGTACAGGGGGTGGGAGCAGGTCCTTCCTGGGGATGGGATGGCTGGGACCGCTCCTGGCTCCCTGCAGAGCGAAGGGAAATGGGTTTATTCCACGAGGATTGAAGCCAGGAGTCTCTGTGGTTTCCTTGCAAGTCAGCATTGGTTCTCATGGGCTTTTCTCGGGAGCGGAGAGTTGGCGAGGTGCTGCCTTGAGGCTTTTCCCCGTGCAGGTGAGGTGCAGTGCTCAGCAAACGAAGGAATCCAAACAAGTCTTACAGCCTCCAGTTTGGCCTGGGGACAGGCCATGTTTTGGGGCAGCAATAACTTTTGATCCTAGGTGTGTCGTGTGACACTGCCATTTTTTTTCCACCCTTCCAAAGGTAGATAATTCCTGTTTCTCAGGTTCTGTGCATTCAACTTGAGTGTCACAGTATCGAGAATAGCTAGAAAAGGTGACAGGACTTACTGACAAATGTGATGCTTCTGGGCAATATTGGAGCAATAGGCCTTTTTATTTTTCTTTTAATATTTTTACTTAGAACTTTTTTCCTGCTAATTAACTTGACAACACTGCCATTCATCTTCTCACAGGAGAATTTAAAGAGGTTGGGTGGAAGCATCTGGTGGTAGAATCCCTGATCTCCTCCAAGAGCAGGGGACTGGAAGAAGTTTCATGGTCCCACTGTGCCGTGTAGCTCCAGCCGTGGGAAGTGTTTTATGGATTCCTAGAGCTTAGCTTAAAGCAAAGAGAAATACCCACTGCCATGCTTTCACTCTGTGGTTCTTGGTGCTGCAGGGTTCATAAATTCAGGCTGTTTATGAAAGCTGGGTCTGGGGGTGTATGCATAAGTTGATGTTCTGTAGCTGAAAAACCCCTCACTCATGTGGCAACGGCTTCACTTGAATAGCACAAGCGATGGAGCCTCAGAGCTGAATGTACTATATTTAACACTAGACATAATGCCATTCTCCGGAGTCTGGGTAGGAAATAATAGGTGTGTCCTTAACCAGCAATTCCGCACTGCGAATTTTCCCCAGAAAAGGGCTGGGCCAGAGCTTATCTCCAGTTTATCCCCTGGTAGGTGGGAAGGATGCCTCTGCTGCAGTGCTCGGGGCTTGAGGAGTGTCAGTGCCTCTCTAATGTGAGCAGTTAGAGCTTCACTTGCTGCTGGGGCATGGGCTGGGTAGCTCGAGTTAGGGTACTTTCATAAATAAAATGGAAATACTTTCTGTTTGTAGTGAAAGAAACGTGGTTTTCCAGCAATGAGTTGTCACTTAAAAGCACGTGCCGCCTTCTCTGTGGGTTGGAAAAGGCGGCTGCCTGGCTCTCCTGCACTGAGTTAACATCTTTGGGAAACTCCAGACCTGCTGTGAAGTGTACGTTCCAGCAAGGTGTCTGGGCTGGAAGCGTAAGTGATGGGCTCTCCTTTTTGCTGGTAGCTCCAGCAGTAAGGAGTTTGAATTATTGAGACAAGAAGTGAGTGCTCTGTGTTTCTGTGCTGCAGCAGGTCATTGTTACGGGAGTCGGGGAGGCAGAGAGAGAGCTCCTGGGCTCTTCTTCAGCTTCCAACTGGTGGAATCTTTTCCATGACCTCCACGACTCAGTACCCGCCTCTGACAAAGCTAATGCTTTTCCTGAATGAGTCTACTTCCCTTTATTTATGTGTTTTCTGTCTTGTCAATCTGCTGAGTATAAACTAGCCAGGGTAAGTGTTAACTTGAATCTTATTTTTATGTAACTTGAGGACAAAATTACTGCTACAGAAAGAAGTGACAAATTTTCTGTTTCATAAATAGCAGGAGTTTGTGCGAAAGCAGATTCGTTTGCCTTATTTATTTTCTAGCTGGGAAATACAAGTGGGCTAAGACATGCATGAGAACTGAGTTAATCGGCTGTAATTGAACTTGAACATTCTGAGAGCACATGCTCAGTGGTTTAGAATAGAATTCCAATTAGTTGTCAGTTTTTGAGTGGACTGACAGCTTGCTGGAGACCAGACCTATCCTTTCCATGATTTTTAGTTGGGGGACCTCATGGGCTTTGGTGACAAAAGGGCTTCAGAGGGAGCGATGGCTGCTTCATGTGACACCCTCCAGAAAATCCGTGCTGGTAAAGGTCCTGGCAGAGCTCTGCTACCTGGGCCAGAGTTTATTGAGTATATTGGAAAATGAAAGATGTAATGGCAGAGAATTAAATCAGGCCTCAAACCTAGAATTAACAGACACTAAGCAGAGATTATTGCTCATGGGAAGAACTCTCAAGTGAGTGCTGTTTCTTGCTACAGCTTCATTTCCTTTTTTTTTTTCCTCCCCTGTACTACCTTGTGAATAAAAACCTTATTGTTTCCCTTGTCTCTTGGTATGCATAAAACATCACTAAAATAGTTCCTTTGTTCATTTTCTTTTGTTTTGTTTGTGGGAGCCTTGTGTAAGGTTTAGCTGCTGGAATAACAAAATGAGAAAGTTTCTTTTTTTCTGGAAGAAATAAGTGCTTGTGCAGAAACCGTGCGTGGTTTGGTGGGCCTCGGTGGCAGCGGAGGTGGTGTCCACAGGAAGCTTCAGTTTTCTTTCTGAGCAGAGATTTTTTTACATGTAAATTTGAGCCGTGCTTTCAGATACGGGGGGCTGCCTGCCCCCGAGCGGTACAGGGTGCGTGTAGCTAGAGCTCGTTAGACAAAAGGGCCTATAAATGAGGTGAAGGTGGCTGGGGAGGGGAGGATGAGAGGGCTTCATAGCTGGTTCCGGCCTGAGAAATGGCTTCTGTCCCTGTTGCACGTGCCCACAGGAGATCCTCTGGGATCTCAACTCTAGTCCGATTGGCGTGAGTGTCGGGTAGACTCCCTGAGCCCAAAATTCTGCTTTGAACACATCGACTGGTTTGATGCTGAAGTTAAATGTGCCGGATTCTTAGCCGTTGGAAACGGCTGTCACTTAATATCTGGAACCCGGTGTCTACATCCATTTTACCGGGAAATGGTCCTTGCCCTGGTTATCTCCTGAACTTTGCCCAGGCCCTGATATGGAGAGTGCCAGCTCTCAAATCAAACCCGTGCCACCAACGCCTCTCCCACTGGCTGAAGTTCTGCTCCCGGGATCTGCCCGTGCCACCAGTGCACTTGTGGCTGGATGTGGCCATCACGTGTTCTTCAGCGATAAATGCCTTGGAGGCTTCACGGGGGCATGGCTGTGGTAGGTAAAGAGCTTCCCCAACGCCCCCTACCCTCTTGCTTTGGCAGAGGTAGAAAACCACGTGGGCTGGTAGAAACCTTTCTGTGCTGCCTCAGCCATCTCCATCAATGTGAATCACTGGTCCACTTGTTAACCACCCAAAAGTGTGGCTTGAGCTGAGGCATGAACGCCTGTGCCATCGTTGCTTCCTCTGGACATGGAGGAGAACGTGATGCCTTTTGAGGAAAGGTTACTAGAAACCAGGCTGTTTTGAGCTCTTGTGTATTTAGCTTTCGTTCGTTAAAGCATTTTTCCCTGCAGACCTCCAGTCAGGCACCTCTAATTAATGTTTTTAAGCTCTTGTATCTTAGTTCTTCCCTTGAAGGAGTCATTATTTTCACTTAACAGGAAAGTTGTGTTTTCTACTGATCTTTGAAAAGAAACTTCATCACAGATGAGTATTTAAATGCACACAGTTGATAGAGTAAGGGAGCTGGAACTTGAGGTCGATGTAAAATCCTTAGTTAATCACTGTCCATGATGAGGCAGTGCCACTAAGGTGCCTTCCAGTGGGTACATGTGATGGGACCTCAGTTGTGATGGTGTGCTGAATGGCAACGGTGCCTTTCTTACCTCTGATTATTTGGATTTGCTGTTTCAATTCCAGGTATGGGGATGAACAGCACTTCACCTTGTAATCAATCTATTAAACATCTCAACAATGCCACTCGAGGAGAAGAGCTTGATGGAATTCTTGATGTGTTGATACTGTTTGCTTCCTTACAGCCTTGTGGCTTCTGAGACCTACATGCATGGGCATAATCTGAATTTAAAAAAAAAAGGAAAAGGAAAGTCTTACTGTCTGTGTTCCAGCTGATGTAAAGAGTTAAGTCTGCAAATACCCAGTGCATAGTAGCAAGGAAATGGACTTCTTTCTGTTGGAGAGGAGTAGAGTAGTCACTCAAGGAACAGGCAATAGAACAAAAGGAGATGGTCTCAAGTGTTGCCAGGGGAGGTTTAGGATGGATATTGGGAACAATTTCTTCCTGGAAAGGGTTGTGAAGCCTTGGCAGATGCTGCCCAGGGCAGTGGTGGAGTCCCCATCCCTGGAGGGATTTCAAAGCCGGGCAGACGTGGTGCTGAGGGACGTGGGTCAGTGGTGGGTTTGGGCAGTGTTGGGTTGATGGTTGGACTCCATGATCTGAAAGGTCTCTTCTAACCAAGACGATTCTGTGATTCTATAAAGTGAAATGAGGAAGATCTCAAGATTCGTTTCTGAAGATGATTAATATTTTTGATGTAAGTGACGAGGACTGTGGAAGGTCACAGTTGCTGTGGAGGTGCAGCAGTCTGGTGTATGGAGAGCACTCAGCTCGCAACACCTCTCTCTCCTTGATTATTTGATTATTATTTTTTTAATACTGCCCCCAAGTGCTCTTAAAGAATTTCTGGTAGCAATATTGACTTCTGTGATGATGTCCTCCAAAATTAACATGTAGGTGTTAACTTGTGTTTTTAATAGAAATCTCTGAAGAATGCTGGCTGAGGTTTCCAGCGAGGCTGAGGTTTCCAGTAATGAGGAGGATTTTGGTAGAAGGCTGTAGTCTTGACCCAGATTTAATATATATCCTTGAAACGAGCTGATGCGCAAAGGGAGCTTGCACGCTCACGGCTTCTCTGCCGCTTTGAAGGCAGACGGGAACACTTCAAAAAGAATTTCAAGTTGGGAAAGTGCCCTTCACTCCTGAATCTGGCAATTCTGAAGGTTGTCGTTCGGTTTCTGAACTGGCTGCGGGTGGAATTTGGGGCAGGAGCTGGAAAGCTCTGGGGAGGGGATTGCCGATGGGGAAGCGGCGTGAGGACCCCCCGCTTCTGCAAACAGGGGATGTGAGTGAATTCCCAGTGTGTGGCTTTTCCCAGATAAGAGGCCACTGGATAACAATGGCCTTCTATTGTCTGGGGGGAGGATTAAGTTAGATATTGGGGGGGATATAAGCTGCGGGAGTGGATTTGTCACCAAAATGAATCTTCAGCCGAGTCCCCGGTATCAGTTAGTGGTGATTTGCATAAATCCAACATCCCTGCAACGCCGAGCCCTTGCCTGTGCGTTGGTGATGTGTGAGAGCCTTTGGAAGCACAACAAAATGCAGGCACCCGCAGTGGCAGAATGTAGGTCACCCCGAGAAGCTGCCGGCTCGCAGGATTGTCATCTGCTTCGTTAAGAATAGATTAATTGGTAGGAGATGGTCTGGCAACAGCTCTACTGCTAATGGCCTGCAGTCTGCCTTTACCAGCACCAGCTCTGGAGTTTCTCTGGATTGATATGGCATTAGGGAAACTTGGCCTGTAAAGGCAGTTTTACAAAGATACTATAAAATCCTGCTGAAAAAGTGAAGGCAGAATCTCTAGGTTAGTTCCATGTGTTAAATGTTAAAAGTGAGTTGGTTGTTGGATTGTGAGAATGTGCCACGTTGCTAAAGGGAGATGCTGGAAGTAACGGCGTGGTTATTAGGATACACACGGCCACACTGGGAGATAGCACGGGTTAAGAGCATTTAGCTTATCTTTTCGGAGAGAGGTGTGGTCACAATTACTTCTCTTGCTGCCTGCTCTACAAAAATATCAATTTTCAGGATACCATGGATCCCTGGCAGTGGAAGATACAGCTGTTCCCCAGTAGTTTCTCTGTGTTACTACAAGGGCTACTAAGAAGAAGGGTTCCAAAGTGGCGTGGACAGAGTCTGGTGACCTCAAGATAAAGGAGTGAATATTTACCCATGAGATAGTCCATGGGGGCAGGAAAAAAAAGTATGGATTGGGTTGTGGAGCGAATGGGCGACCAGTAGAGCACCCGGGGAAGGTCCTTTGGGAAAAGAGAGGCCTTTCTGGGTGCTGGGCTCAGTCTGAGGGTGGGAGGATGGACACCAGGGACTGGATGTGTGGGAAAGAGAAGGAAATAAAATGTAACACTAATCACATCATCATTTGTGGAATTACAGTAATTAAGTCACATGTTTCTGTTACCATTGCCCTCCCATCGTTAGCTCCATCAAACCAGGCTCCAAACAGGAGTTTCACCTTCCTGCATGTTTTTCTCTCCCAGTTGTTGTGGGGCTGCCTTAGACTGCTGGAGGTGACGGAGCGTGCCTTTCCTGAGGCTTCACGGAAGGTGCGTGTCACTTTATTGAGGTGCAGCTTGTGGTGCTCTCTAAGTGCTGAACTGTCAGGACTGGCAGCCTTGCAGAGAGGAGGAGTGAGTTCCCGAGGCTGCTCTGCTTTGTGCACTGGGGAAAGCTCCCTGCAGAGGAGGTGAGACGGTGAAACACACCAATTCATTCAGTTTCTGGTTTCCTCCCAACCACATCCTCTGCTCCATCTCCAGCGCTGTTACACAGTCATGGAGTTGAAGGTTTAGAAGAGGACAGCAAAGACAGGCGAGAGGCTGCTTCACTGTCACCAGCTCTGTGGTCTCTGATGCTCTCCCTGTTGTCCCCGGGGGGCTGCTGCTGGCCCTCCCCGTAGCCGTGGTGGCCAGGGGGCTCCTGGGCTGGCTCCATCCATTGCCTGGGCTCTGCAGGCCTGGCCCAGGCCGCTCCGGCTGGAGAGGGTCTGGGGGTGCTCCCTCGCCTGGGGCCCAGCAGATCTCCTGAGTCACGGTGACTTCACAGACTGCGGGCAGACTCATGGGAGTTTGCATTGTGAATTAGTGTAGGTTTTGGGGTTTTTTTGTAAGCTTTTATTTTAGGTGTGACCAGTGTAGTAGAAGCCTATAGGTAAAATGAACAGGAATCTGCAGTGTGGCCTCACGTAACTGTGAAGTGTTGTCTGTCGCCTGTCTGCAGTGGGTGCCCTACCTTATTTACAGTCAATTTTGCTCTGCAGCAGTTTGTGTGGGGTTCCTTTAGGCTCCCAGCAGTGATCCATTGCCTGGCTCTGGGTGTTCAACTCCACTTATTAAATTTATTATTAATTTTCTTTCCTATAGCTGCCTCGTTTCTGCTTTGTCTTACAGCGGTGTTTGCTTGTAGCGGGTAACGTCCCTTCGGCTTTTGGGGCCACCTGCAGGAGTAGCTGCACTTGCAGGTTTTAGTGTGAGGTCAAGGAAAATGAGACAAAAGCAGGAGTCTTGCTGGAGAGCATAGCTTTGTCCATGAGGTAGACCTGGAGACAGGTCTGTGTTGCATCTGTGTGTACACATACACACAGGAAAATCAGCAGTGCATGCGAAGCGAGCTGTCTTCTGGAAGAGGAGGGCTGGCTGGCTTATTTACTTAGTTATTACCTTGTTTATTCATGAGATGAAATGTATTTGAAAGCTGGAGAGGAGGGTGGATTCAGACACTGTAAAACCAAGAGGTGTGGAGCTGCCACGATCTCTGTTTGTACACCCTCCTGCAGAAGTATGGGCAAAATGAGTATTGCCCACTGAGTTTAGACTCAGCACAGCGTGTTTGCATCCAGAGCATCAATAGGCTTCTCGTTTTGATTCCATGGCTCATTTTTTCTTGCTGGTCCCACTACCTGTCCCTTTTCCCTGCTCCTTCCTTGGAAGCTGGCGATGCTACACGTGGGCAGGGCTAAAGACAAAAAGAGTTGAAGTGCAATGTAATCCCTTGCTCCTGGTGAATAAATGTCTTGTTAGAGAAAGTACTTCTGACCGAAACGATCAGTTCCTTCCCCACATCTACAATTTCTCAATACTGTTTAAAAGAAGCCAAAATGTCCAGGTTTTCAGGTCTCCTCGTTGTCTCCCTCTCTCTGATAATCTTGTTCAGACTTGGTTTAGTGAGCAGGAGTGTGAGACTTTGCCTAGTGACTCCTTTCATTGCTTTAGTCCTTAGAAGGAAGACTTCCCAGAGAATTAATAGCCACAGAGATCCACCTGCTAGAGAAGTTCATATGGGATATAAGCCACAAGCAGTAGGGGAGGATGATGTGGGTTCCAAGTCCTTGTTAGAGACCAGTTATTAAGGGTTTTTTTCCTTCTGCAGCTGAATGCTATGGGGTTTTTTTTTGCCAAAGGGAGCAAATCTGGGTTTCAGGAAGAATTGCCATGACAGTAGAGCTTGTCCCAGCTAGCCTTCCTCCTCTTCCCTACCACGTCAGCTGAATTTTCCTATCTCTGATAAAACTTATGTTTTTGCACAAGCTTTTGCCAAAGGATGAGTCGGTGAATAGCCTGAGTTTCTCTTCCAGAACAGTCTGAATGGGGATGAAAAGTTTGGCCACATCTTTCCTATAGGCCCCATTTAAGTACTGAAATAAAGGTATTTAGTTCTGAGGAATGAGGATGGAGATTATTATCAGATAATACAATCTGTAAATTTGTCAGCTATTAGTGAACTGCTTTTAAGAAGTCCCTGCAGTATCAAAACAGTTCCATTTAAGTTTTGCTAGGAGCAAGTTTGGGGTTTTTTGGGTTTGTGTGTTTTGGGTTTTTTTGATATGGTGGGGAGCTAAGGTTCTTTAAAACAGGTTCTTACACGTTTGTGTGCTCCATGTGCTCTTGCAAAGGTCTCTGTGGAGCTGGCATCAAGTGGTGGCAGTGTGCCTGGGCACAGAATGATCACCAGCCCTGGGGTTTGACATTGCTCCTCCAAAATAAAGTCTTCTCTCCGAACCTTGTGCTTCCAACACCTTTCACTCCCTGTGCCAAGCACCATCACAGCAAAGCCCCGGCTCCCAAGATCGAGTGTTGACGCCTGGAAAACCCGGGGCTGAGACTTTGTGCTGAAGATGTGAAGAAGGGAAAGAAACTTCAGAAAGCTCATAAAGCCTCTGAAAAACAGTATCTGTACTAAGAAAAGTGCTGAGTGCGGTTGGGAAGGTTGTATATTCATGCTGTGTAGGTATCAATACCTTGTAGCATAAATATTTTGAAAGACCCAAGTAGCAACTGAGATCACGAACAGCTTAATGAAAACCAGAGCTCTCCTCTCTTGCCTGATGCGCTTGTGTTGGGGTTACTTTGGAAGGAGGAATTCTATTTACACCCAAAGTTCTCTTACAAAATCTTTGATCTGAACTGCTTCACTGGTAACAGATGTTCATGTCTGCGTATTCTTAGTAAAATAACATTCTGAAGCATTAAAGCTGTACCCAGGACTTGCATGGGCTTCAGAGAGTTTGTAGCCCTGGACTCGGTGTGTTTGGAAAGGTGGTTACTGGGAGGGATTAGAGGACTTGCCTTTCTATTAGTGCTGTGCCCAGAACTTGAATGAACTCAATAAAGCAGTATCTGGCATAGGAGTTTGGTTCAGAAGTAGTCTTCTGCATTAAGGTATTAAACTTAAGAAAGTCTTGGAGTATCGTAAATCTGTCTCGAGAACTGAGAGATCTCATAATCAGATAGTTGTATAAATGGACTAAACAAAACTTTTCAATTTACAATTTAATTTACAATTTAATTTTAAAAGCTTCCAGGCTTAGCTATTGCTGTATTTTGCGGTTGTTTATAAAAATCTTCTTTTATTGCTTTTTTGGTTTTGCTTTTTAAATAGAAACATTTTGGGGCTGTTTGTTGGGCCGTACCATAAGCTGCAAACACTCCTGAAGGATCCTGGTTTTCTCTGTGATGCTGTTCTGCTGATATTAGTGCATTACCCGTGTTAGAGTATACTCTGTGAGGGTGCTGTGACTCACCAGCTGGGTTTCTTCTCGCGTTGTGAATTTGAAGTTGTTACTTCAGAGAAAGGTGGCCCATAGAGTTATTTCTGCTGGGTCTTGCTTTACTCAACGCTGGAATTGCTAAAAAGCCGGGCAGTAAAGATAAGGTTTATGTCCTTTTGTGGCCACAGAAGTGCTAGCCAGAGCTCCACTGGTGCTTTAGGTGTTTGGGGTGGATTAGTTGGGGGGATGTCACCTCCAGAGCCCTGGAGAAAGTGCTGTTGCTCAGGCTGTGAACCCTTGGTGTCCCCCAGCATCCTTGGTGCCCCCCAGAACCCATGAGCAGTGGGAGGGCTGCAGGCAGAAGGGGCTCCTGCTGTCTGGAAGGGGACCAGCCCAGTGACTCCTGGTGCTCATCAAAAAATGTGACTGTGGCCTGACTTCTGCTGTGTTAATTTGGGTGCCAAAGCTGCAGTTTCAGTACACCGTTCAGAAGAAGGACTCGCTGTGGCCAGAGCCCGTAGCAGCACCAAGGTGGGCAGCTTGAAGACACCACACTCAAGTAGGAATTTCTGCACATTTGCTTTTCTTCCATGAGTAGAAGATACCTACCGTGTTAAAGTGCATTTGCGAAGCGATCGCTAACAAATGAGATGCAAAATCCACGTCCCTAGAGGCCGTGTCGGGTGCTGGTTTGTGGTGCAGGTCGGCTCTCGGGCTCCTGGCACCGCAGCCGTGCCCCTCTCTTGCCCTACATTCCGCTTCCTCCCGCCCCGCGTCCTCCCCGAGCTCAATGCTCTCTTTGTTTGGAAAAGAATGCAAACAAAATTCGTGCTGTCTGAAAAGGGCCAGCTCATCATTTGTAGCTCTGAAAT
>JAOQGM010000023.1:116320119-116331781 GCA_027564225.1 Gallinago stenura | reverse complement strand
GGGACTGGAAGGGGCTCCAAGGTCTCCTCCAAGGAGCCTTCTCTTCTCCAGGCTGAACCCCCCCAACTCTCTCAGCCCCCCCCTCCCAGCAGAGGGGCTCCAGTCCCCCCAGCATCTCCAGGGCCTCCTCCTTTCCGTATGTGGAAATTCCCTGTTATATGCAAGTTCTTGAATTTAGCAAGTGTGGTGGTGACCAGCCAGAGCTGTGACAGCCCCGCTAACTAGGCTATCATCAGTCTCATTCTTTTTTGCTATTACCCTAAGAACATGTAAAAGCATCTCTGGCTGCTGAGATCTTCAGAGACCATTCACCATGTGCCTTGCTCCAGGTGGGAGATACTCTTGGCACGTCAGTCTGACTTCCTAGAAATCAATGAAACACTTAACTCATCACATATATTTTTTTTTTTAATTATTTTTTCCTGGCTGAATATTTTCCGGAAAAGCTGAAATATCTTACAGATGCTCCTTTGCAAAGAAAGTCACTGAAGCTTTCTGAGTGTGCCTGGTGTCAGCAGTACAGGTTCTTCAATGCGATATTTTGCTGCAAAGTTTAAAAAAATATTGTAAGTAGAAACAGTGGGACAGTAATAAAATTCTTAGGATTATTTTGCTAGGAATTATTTGCTTTAATACGTTGAAGACCTTTATTTTGAGCTCTGTGGACTGGAAGGATCTTCACAAATCGTCAGATGTAATCTCCTCTTGTTGTACCCGTGTAAATATTTCATAAGCAAATCATAGTACATTTTGAGGTTTCTTTAGTCTCTGCTAGGTCAACCGGAAAGCTGTCCCAGAAATTCCTTTCTCTCTTGGTTAAACCTCTAAGATGATACAGCTTATGCATACTTTAATGTTGGCATGAGAATAATTTAAATAGATTTTTCACTTTCCCTGTGCTTCTCCTTTTCCTCGTCCCACAGGATGACCTTCTTTGTCTCCATTTTGCAGCTAAAAAACCCGAATTCAGTGTTTCCTCCTGTGCAGCAGGGCTTCCTTTCCCTTGGCTGCTTTAATAGTCTTTGTCTGCGTGTATTTGAGCTCGCAGAGCCGGCTGGCTTCCACACCATCCTGCCCACATGAAGGATCTATTGCACACCCGTGGCTTTGGAGAGTGTTCTTCCATCCTAGAGGCTGGAGCAGAAGGATGGAAGGGCAGGACAGTAAACATGGCGTGTGGGCTCCCGCCGTCTCCTGCCGTTTGCCCAGGGTGGGTTCATCAGTGGGAGGCAGTTTGGAAACCATAACTCATTCCCTCTGTTTGCTCCAGCCGGCTCTCGAATCTCACATCCATTAAGAGTTATCTCTGAATAATGAATGGGGAATCCATTAAGAAGGGGAAAGGGCAAGCATAGGACCTATTTAAAAATACAGGCCGGGGGGGGGGGAAGCACTCCAGGTTCTCTGCTTTTTCCCTCCCCAGCTTTTTTCTGCCAGAAGAAGCATGGGAGGAGTTAAGGGAGCAAGTCAGTTGTAGGCGCGTGGGATGTGACAAGCAATGAGTAACAACTCAGCGTGGCCAGCGCCAAATCGTGTAAAATCAATCTCGGTTCTTCCTGTGATGGCTGCTGGCCTTCTCAGGAGGGGGGGGATCCCCGATGTTGTGTGGCTTGATGTCTCTGGGGGAGCTTTTCTGACACTGTCCTGCTGACTATAAGCAAGTTGGGGGGAATGACTGGGGTGGAGATGCTGTCAAGTGGGTACAAAACTCCCCACGAGAGAAAACAAACGATGCATAAGAGTTCTGTTGAGATATTTTGCAGGAGCCTGTCCCGAGTTTCATGAGAGGCAATGTTTTCTTTAATAGCTGAGATAAGGGAATAGAGGGGATGGTTATTGTCTTTAAGCTAAGCAGGAAATGATGAAGTTGCAGAGTAAATATTGTATTGAGGGCTGGATTGTAATTCAAATGGCTTTTGACTGATTGGAGAAATGTTGTTGGAAAAAAACCCCGAGTCCTATGAAGTTCAGCAGAGAGAAATGCAAGGTTGTCGAGTTCAGTATAATCAGTGTAATCAATTATTCAGATGTCATAAAAATCTGCTTAATCATGAGGAAAGGGAGTGGAATGCATAAACAGATGTGCCCAATGTTCTAGCAAATATTCCTGTGTGAGGAAGACGACTCCAGCTGGAGCAGTGTCCTGGGTTTTCCTTGGACATGGGCAAGTTGGAGCGAGTCCAGAGAGAGCAGTAGGTGAGGCTGTGTATCTTAGACCTTTGGCCAGTAAGTAAGGTCTAAAGAACTTGAGGTGGATTGAGAAGATTCAGAGAAGCTGCAAGAGCTGTGTTTGAGTGTGCAAAAAGTGGTTGTAGGAAGGGAAATGAACTCCTCTACCCCTGAAATGTCAGACGAGGATCGACGGCCTTAATTTGCGCTAAGGAAAGCCCCAGTGTGCCATCAGGAGAGACTTCCAAATGAGGTAGAAAGGAAATGAGAGCGTGGGATTCAAGCCAGCAATCGTCAGGTCTTCAGCAGAACATCAAGCACCTTTGAAGAACGATGTGGGCATCCCTCAGCATTCCGTAGAGCCAGGGACTGGACTCACTGGCCTCTGGAGGCTGCTGCCGACGAGCCAGACCTCTGCGCTGCCTGGCCCAGGAGAACATCTCGGAACAAAGCTGTGCTCGGGCTTGGGACCTGCCCCTATTCCTCCTCCTCTGCTCTTTGCCTTCTTCCTGGGGTTTGTCAGCTCCTGGGAGGAGGTAAAAATCTCAGGAGCAATCAGCCTCAACCCCCTCATCTGGGGTCTGAGCCAGACAGAGCCAAGGAGACTGTTGGAGAAACTTTGTAGAGCATTTCCCCTGCATCTCAGGAGCTTTTCTTCCATGGCATCTTCAGATTTTGAGGCTTCTCATTGAGTCCCCATTTGCCAACTGGTCCTCGGCCAGAAATCTGACGTGTGCTTAAACAAATTGATTTGGCAACTACAGCCAGCGTGTGTTGGGTCAAGTGTAGGTGACGGGGTGGTGGGGAGAGCCGAGTTTTCCCAGGACTTGGTGCCTGGTGGTGCCCATGTCCTGCCAAGGCACTGGCTGTGACCTCGGGAGCAGTTGAGAGTTCAGCTCCAGTCCGTGATCTTTTCTGAGGTTACTGGTTTGTGAGCCGAGGAAATGTGGGTCTGTGGGTCAGGGGGGAACGGCGTCTCCTTCTGAAGGTGGGTGGGGAAGCTTTAGTCTTGGTTTTGGCCAGTTTAAATTGGGAGACACCTTTGATTCTACCTTGTGTGAATAGTGTCACTGAAAACTGGCTGTGAACATGTCACCTCTTGGGTTTGTCCCCTCTCAAAGACACTAGAACATGCAGTTTACTCTTAATTCTCAACTTAATGGCATGTAAGTTTGCTTAACCAAATCTCACACATTCCATCAAAGATCTCAAAATTAGATGGGAGAGCACACGCTGTCATTGATCGTGCATGATCAATTTTCAGTATATGGCCTACAGAAATGGATATTTTAATGTTGCAGTTACAGTACATCTTCTAGACTTACTTGTCATAAACATTGGCCTAAAATTTTAGGAACATAAATACGTAAGATTATGTTAAAGCATGATTTTTATAAAACTGATCTGAAAACAAAATTCTTCACGGTTTTAAGACCAAGTTCCAGCAAATGGTGAGTGATTGTCACATGGCTGCTCAGCAGCTGCTGAAATAGAAAGAGATCTTCTTGGCCATGCCGGTGGCTTTGAGTGGGCGGTTGGGTCAGGTCACAGCTGGTCAGAGTTCCAGTCTCTCCTGACCTTGGTGGTGGCACTGCTCATCAACCTGCATTGGGAGAACTCCCTACAGAAACTGGAGTACTGGGTCAGCAAGTCGCTTATTTTTACATTCATTTGGGAAAAACTGGTCAGTAAGAGGAGAGAGTGTCCGGGACAGTGACATTTCTGGGGTGGTTCAGCTGCTCCCACTGCTGGAGCTCATGGTCCTGTCAAAGTGTTGGGAGAGCTTTACTTGCTCCTCTGTCCATCCTGTTGGCTTCTGGATTCCACCGAGGCTCAGAAGCCCGAGACACTTCCCTGAGAGATGAGACTTGGAAATAAAAGTTTCTCATTTTGGGGTGCAAGTTTCAAGTCGTCAATAAAAAATACAAAGTTTAAAATGACCAGATTTCTAGCATGACTTGACACTGGATTGCCTGTTGTGGTAAGATAGCAGAAGACCTACTGCAGCTTCCCACTTTGCCCTTCAACAGGTAGCTTTGTCTTCTGCCACCGTGGTTGGGTAAGCCCCATTGAGCCAGCCCAGTCTCTTCTGTCTCTGCCATAGCTGACTCTGAAATGTGGTTTTAAGAAAAAACAATCCCCTTTAAAGTTCCAAAAATAAACTTCAAACCCCAGGTCTCTGCACCCTTTGGAGCCTGGCCTAGTGAAACTGTCTGTTCTTCTCCGAGTGCTGAGCTGCGTCTGGGAGGGAGTGGACCCTCCTTGGAGGTTGGAGTGTCTCCTACTGCTCTTTGAAAACATCATGCATCCCTCAGCAGTGGTGCAACAGAGCACCTCCTGGGCCACATGCACTTACCATGCTGTCTCTTTCGAGCTTGTCTCTGATACCTCCTCTTGTCTGTTTTCTGCAGGGACACAGCGGGGCAGGAACGATTTCACACCATCACCACCTCCTACTACAGAGGTGCCATGGGCATCATGCTAGTATACGACATCACCAATGCCAAGAGCTTTGAAAACATCAGCAAGTGGCTCAGAAACATAGATGAGGTGAGTGACGTCTGTAAGATCCCAGAATTGAGCTGCCTGTGACCCGGAGAGAGTGTGATGAGTCCCACGGAGCTCAGCTTCAGCTCCGACTCCGGCAGAACATGTAAACGAGCACAAGGTGTTGTTCTGTGGTTGTCCTATGTTTCCCCCCTCAACTCTTTCCACAACAATGGCATGAAGGATCACAGGGGCTGGTGACTGAAACGTCACATTCATACATGAGCAAACTTGGTGTCTGTGCTGGAGAATACTTGGAGGTGAGGAATATACCTTGGGGGAACTGGGAGTTGTGGTTTTCAGGAGCTGCCACCACAAGGGGGTGTGTGGAGGAGCGATACTCAGCCACGAGCTGTAGAGCAGCTGCAGAAAATGTCCCTTCTGGTACTAGCCTCTTTTATAAGGACAGCTCTGTAAATCCTCACAGATAACTAAATACGATCACCTCCCCTCCCTCCACGTTGCCCTCATGAAATATTAGCAGGTTTGTCACGGCCGTTGCAGGTAGGGTGGCAATCTGCTGGGGTTGGGATTAGTGAGCTACTCAAACCTGCCTGAGATTTGTTAGAGGACAAAAGAGGACAGACAAGGTGCTTGGTAACATTTCAAGCAAGATCAAGTGAAACAGAAGAAACTGAAGTGGAAACATTCAATGCCTGCATCCCCAAGAGTTCATTCTCTGGGAGTTTGGAGATGTCAGAGAGCAGCGCAACTCTTCGTTCTTGCTTTCGTTGTGCTGTGCCCAAGTGAATAATTGTTTGGATTTTCCAGCTTTGTTATTTTGCTAGAAAGTGTGAAGATGGCCCTGTGGAACTGGGCGTCAGCAGATGGGTGCGGGCAGGCGTTGCTGGTTGAGGCTGGTGAAAGGTTATTACAGAGCAAAAATAGGAAATCGGGATTTTAATTTCCCAGCCGGAGAAATGGGAAACTCCAGTGTTTATGGAAAGATAGGTATTTTGGTGCGTACAGAAGGGGGGAAGTAAGGGAGAACAGGAAGAAGACTCAGCTCAGACGAGTTGAATGTAAACTTGAAGCCGAGGCCTTTAGATGCTGCTGTTGCTTTGTTTAAACAAGTCCAGTAGTATCCAGGAAGCTGTGGGATGGATGTCGTGCCTACCATTGTGTCCGAGAAGCGGGTGGTTTTGCTGACCTCACGCTTCCAAATCTGTGTCACACAAACCTCCGCCACGGATTGAGGGTGCTGTGAGGGCCGCGTGGTTCCCGCGGGTTTCCAGGGATGTTGGACACCCTTGGAAGCTGGGTTTGTTACAGAAAAGGCTCACTATCAGGGTGCGTTTGCAAAAGTGATGAGCAGAGTCACCCTCTGAGCTTCCAGTGCGGTGGTGAGGCTTCTCGCTCATCCGTGTGCGGGTGTTGCCTGCTCGTGTAGGGGATAGCTGTGAATGAAATAACCCAGTGTTTGGTTTTACAAGGAATTGATATTGCCAAGGATACTCTCTCAAGGAGGAGAATTTTCAGTAAGTGAGCCTGATTTGCTGATCTGTGCAAGGAGGTGCTTCTACACCTTGATTAACCCTTGGTTTAGAAACAGCCAAGACACCTAGAGGTGTTACACCTTCCTCCTTGCTAAATCTGTAATTATTTGAAGTTCACACGTCCTGCAGAGCTGAGCTGTGCTTTGGGCTGGGGGGAGTGAGCTGAGTTGCTCAAGTGCAGGGTTTGTGCTCTGGGGCTGGCTGTGTGTGAAAAGGCTGGTGCTGTGGGAGCAGTTCTCTGTGTCTGTGTGAAAAGTTAATGTTTTCAGAGTCTTGTTCTACACGATGCCTTAATCTACCTTGCTGTCCGGTCACTCTTCCTCCTCGTGAGCTGAAGGAAACAAGCTGGGGTGGTTCTCCCGAGGGCTGTGGAATGGGCTATTACCGTAAGCAGGAGCAGTGGGTACCTGGATCTCTTACCGCTGCTGTTCTATTAATAATGCTGCCCTAAAGTACTGTTAAGACTGTTGGAGTGAAAGTAAACTCAGATTAGACTTTCCAAGAAGCTTCTCGTGGCAGGTTTCAAAGCACTCCAGTTATCCACTTAAGTGATGCTCTGTGCTGGGGCTGCTGGAGCTTCCGTGCTAATCTGGTGGATCTCTCTGGCGTGTCCTCTCCTTGCTGTGACAGATATTGGCCGGGCGTCAGTGATGAACGGCCCAGGCTTTTCTGCTGGCTTGGCCTTCCTTGAGAAAGCACTGGCACTTGCTTTTGCCCTGCAGAGGTGATTCCTGGTGTCCTGCTTTTCTTTGGATCCTGAGCATTACTATGGTGCTCGCTTTGGCTTTCCCTGTTGCACGGAGCATGGGTGTATAACCTGCCATGGGTATATAACCTGTCTGCCATTCCGCACCTTCTCTGTCAGAATTTAGCAGACAGAGCTAAAGCACAAAGCTGACCTGGTCTCGCTCTGATGGGCACATTGGGGGAACAGGGCGATGCTAGAGAGCTGTAATTTCTCTTTGTTAATGAACTTGGTAACTCCTCTAAAAAAAAAATTACCAGCAAAAGGGGTTTTTTCCTAATTTACTGGTTCTTTGGCTTTGCGGTGGTTGAAAGCATTGTTGCAATCATTGAGGAGACTGATCTGTCTACAATAAAACTATGCAAAGGACCCTTTAAACACCAAAAGAGTAGTTGTGTCAGCTGGAGCCACTTGAGCACACAAAGCTTGATTATTGGCAGCTGGAGACGTGGGGTGGCTCTTGTCCTGGGATGTTTTGTGGCATTGTTTCTGTAAGAAGCATCTGGGCTGCAGAACAGCGCTCGGCCTTTTTCAGAAAGGAAGACTTCACCTTTAAATTGCAGAAATAAAAAGGAAGGAGGAGAATAACTTGCCCTGGGGTGGCCATAGAGCTGTGTCAAACCCGTGGCTGTTGTCTCCTTCCACTTGCAGGCTCTATGAGCAGTTTTGTGTAAGGGCTCTGATTTCTTGCAGTCTTTGCTAGGACTTGGGAAAGCACAGGACAGCGAGAGCTGTAAGCGTTAGCCTGGACTTCAGACTGTGTCTGGAAGCACAAAAGGGAAGTAGATCTTTACGGGGGTCTTGTCTCGTTTCAGCATGCCAATGAAGACGTGGAGAGGATGCTGTTAGGAAACAAGTGTGACATGGAAGATAAAAGAGTCGTCCCTAAAGCAAAAGGCGAACAGGTAAGTGTTGGGCAAAACCTGGCGTATCAATGTAAGCACATCATTGCCAAGCCCTCCTGCCATCTCCAGGTGGCTGAGATGCCACAGGGGGACGTGCCGGGGAACACCAGGATTTGCGAATGGTCTGTAAGTCTGGGGAGTGTTTTCTCAGAAGTTGCCATGAATGGAACAAGTTCAGCTGCTGTTCCCGCTTTCTTTGATAACTAACATTTTTCAGGCATCCTTGAAGGTACTTCTCATGCGACAGACTTGTATGGTGTCTGTCGTCTTCTGTTCAGAGACTGACTCGTGATTTAATGCACTTTAATTGCTGTTTCTGAATCATTAAGTTCCAAATCTCCCTTTGTGACTTTAGTTAGTATTTCTGGTGCCTGCTATGGCTGGGAGGGTATTAGGTGTTTATAAATGCTGCTAATCCCGAGGGTACAGCGGCACCAATGGAGTAACTTTACAGTAATGCTAACCACCTTCTTTCTTTCTCTTTTTGGTTTAGATTGCTAGGGAGCATGGTATTAGGTTTTTCGAAACTAGTGCAAAAGCAAATATAAACATTGAGAAGGCATTCCTCACATTAGCAGAAGACATTCTTCGAAAGGTAGGTGCTTACAGGGTTCCTTTGAAAAAAAGAATCATAAAATTTCAACTCCTCTGGCTTTTCATGTTCACCTGAATTGTTGCAGCCTTTGCCTTTGGTGTGCCAAGAAAACAAGTCACTGAAGGAGGGCTGTTGTGCATCTGAAGCTCTTAAAGCTTGTTTGAAGTTCCGTTATTGTATCTGGAGAGGGTGGTATTCATCATAGAGCCAAGGAACTAAACTTGTAGCTGTTTGGCCCTTAAACTCCTGGTTCATTTGGTGTGGAAGAGAATTGTCCTTTCCCTGTCACCATCTCCATCAATACATAGCATTGTCTAAAGGCTCTGAAGGTGGGAAGAGTTTAGATGTGGTTGATAGAACAGATGGAGATCTGTCACTTCTGCCCCGTTTCCAATGATGAGCCCTCTCAGCCTCTGCCTTTTGGTGGAGGTTTTGTTGGAAGGGTGTATCTCAACTGGGAGAAGAACGTGTATCACCAGTTCTGCTGCTGCTTGGCTGCCCCTCCTGACTCGTACAGTGTGCTCAGAGCTTGGAGCTACCGCTGTTCTTGCATCCCTGAGTAGACAATCCATTGCCTTCCCACAGCTTGTTGAGGATTGAGCTGGGCCGGCTTCATGGGTGGCTCCAGGGCTGGTTCCAGTTAGCTGATGTGCTCCTGTAGCCAAGGGCTTGCTGGACCCAGTAACCCCTGTGCTGGCACATTCCTGCTTAGGGCCAGGCCGTGCCTCTCACCTCTGGATGCTCCATGGAGCTTGAGTGACATGGGTTGGCCAACCATAGCTGTGTGCTCAGTTCCTAAACCTGTGTGGTTTGTCAGGTTTAGCAGTAGAGACTGCCCCGTATTGAGACCCCCTTCACCACCACTTCTTCTGAACGCCATTGATGGTGTCATCCCAGTTAATTGGTTAGAAATTCAGTGCAAGGTCAACGCTGAATATTTTCACAACCCTTCTGAGTACACATCTGCTCGACGACGGCTGCTTCGCTGCTGTAGTTCCGACTTGTTTCTTAACCAGTGTTCGACAAGCTTTGTGTGAGAAACTGGGTGAAAATCCGGTTTTTAGCCTCCATAGACAGGAGCTCGGGGGAGCGAGTCGCACTGACTCTTCTGACCTTGAGATTTTTATTATGGGCCTCAGTGTATTTATCTGAAGAAGGAGGTGGGGGGGTGCTTTGGTGAGGCTGTGCTAAAGAGAAGGAGGAAAGGAATTTGGAGCCTAAAGTGCAGAATTCTGGAGAGTGTTTAGGTCGGTGTCTAAACAGCTGGAAGTGGATGTTCGTGTGTGATCAAAGCCACCCCGCTGGGGTTTCTGCTCTGGTCTGGCCGAGGTTACATCCCCTGGCCAGGAGGAGCCCTTTCTGTCCACTCTCCTGGTCAGCTGGAGGGCGGATGCTTTGGAACAACCCCTCTTTATCCCTAAATTGCTGGGTTTTGAAGGTCATTAGTTCACCTAATTTACCTCCAGCTTGTGCTCGTTGTAGGCTGTGACCCACTCGCTCCACCAAAGCCCCAGTGTGGGCTCTGAGAACAGGATCTAGAGATGGTTTGAGTTTACTTTGGGGTGGTCCAAGTCAAGAAGCTGGGTTTTTCCTGGATTTCTGGTTCTTGTGTGTTTAAAACAAAAAACCCAACCGTAAATTGGTTTTGCTGGAGGGGGAGGAGGGTTCCCTGCATTTCTGGGGAGCTCTTTGCCCGTAGTTTATTCATAATATTTTGGATGATGGAGTCTTTCTTGTAAGCCGCTGTCTCTTCAGCTCTGAATACTTTATTTTGGGATGTCTGGAGAGTCCTCTAACTCGTTGTTTTTCCCTTGTTTCCTTGCAGACCCCTGTAAAAGAGCCCAACAGTGAAAATGTAGATATCAGCAGTGGAGGTGGGGTGACGGGCTGGAAGAGCAAGTGTTGCTGAACCTTCTCCTCTCTCACCAATCGCCATCCACCGCCCCTTTTTTCTCGCTGCAAAACAAACCACTCTGCCCGTTTTTAACCTTAAACCGATGTTTTGTTCCTCATCTTAATGAGCTCCCGTCTCCCTTTGTTCTCCCGGTTAGGACAGCTTGCCTACTCTCATTTTCTCCACAACATGTATAGGAAAATCATCTCCCTCACTTCATTTTATTTTTTTTTCATGTACCTGCTCAACTTACCACAACGTTTTGGTTGTATTATAGTCCCGTTCCTCCTGACATTAAAACATATAGCAATCATATTCAACTCTATTCTGCAAATTGTATAAGAATAAAAGTTAGAATTAACAATTTATTTTGTACAACAGTGGAATCTTCTGTCATGGATAATGTGCTTGAGTCACCATATTCTCTAGATGCATCAGCAAAAGAGCCAGGAAAACACTCATTTTCGCCTTGAGTCTGTGAATGGGGTTTATTTTGTCCTGTGCCTTATGTGGAAAGGAACTTTTGTTTTCATTTTTTTTAATTTTAAAAATTTCTTTCCTTCTGGTGGAAGCATGTGCAGGAGACATACCATCCATACTTGACCATTTTTAAAATTACTGAACTCTTTTTGTGATTGCTTTCTGTAACCGTTGGTGTAATGCATCGAGGACAAAGGGTGGTGCAAAAAAAACAAAAACAAGAAAAACAAGAAAAAAAAAAAAAGAATGCCATTTAATCTGCTGTGTCTCCTTTTTGGTGATCTGGCCATTCGGAACTCTTCCTGCTGCTGGTTTTTTTTTTCTTTCCCCTCACTCGCAGCTCTTTCCTTTCGCCTGCATGCTGCTTTTATTTGCATTTCTTCATGGTGTGATGTGTTAATTAAAAGGATGGCAACCTGGTATGTTTGCCAAAAAAAAAAAAAAAAAAAAAAAAAAGACTTAATACAAAGCACTGATTTAGCTTTCAAGGTTAAAAAAAAAAATAATGAAATAAAACTCATCCTGTTGAGGATCCCTTACTAATTCCCCTCTAGGCGATGTCCGTTCACTAGTATATCTCCTCTCCTCCCGCGTAGCCCCTGGGTTCCTGCTCTGGACGAGTACTTTGCATGCACTAGTTCTCTATGGAGGGTGATGTGGTTGTCTACTTTATGTGTATGAATATAACATGCGACCCCCCCCCCTTCCCAATCCCCCCCTTCCCAACTGACAGCCGGCACCGGGGGCTTCTCACTTCCCTCTCTGGCCCCCGCCCGCTCCCCCCGAGTCGCCTGGCAAAAGGCTGAGCCACACGTAGAATTTACAAAAAAA
>JAOQGM010000023.1:116282953-116299523 GCA_027564225.1 Gallinago stenura | reverse complement strand
GTCTCCCTGGAGCCTTCTCTTCTTCAGGCTTAAACCCCCCCTCCACTCTCTCAGCCCCCCCTCCCAGCAGAGAGGCTCCAGCCCTCCCAGCATCTCCGTGGCCCCTGGGTCATTTGGAGGCAGAGAGAAAACCCCACCACCCCTCAGGAGATCACCAAGGCTTCGGTTTCAGCACCTCCAAGTTCAGCTTCCAGCCACTGACTTTTCTTCCCTTTTTGCTGCTGGGTTATTTTCCCATTGTGGCAAATCACTCCTACATCTAATCAAGGTTATTAAAATGACTGAAGTTTTCCTAGCTGGAATTCTCTCAGCTTGAGTCCTTCTGTAGCTTCTCTGCCCCACTGCACACATTAACATTTCCCAAAGTGCTCTCAACTCCCTGCTGCACCTTGCCTTGCCAACAACACCCTGGACCTTAGACCACCTTCTTCCCCTTCCTATCTACCCGAGGACCACAGGCTCTTTGGTCAAGGCTTGCCCTGGGGGCAGAGAATGAGCTGTTTCACACTCTGAGGAGGAAGCACGTGGCACTGGGTACTCACCTTCTCTGGCCTCTTGCTCACAGCAGCGATTTGGCTGATGGGGAGGGCAGAGGTGTTGCTGGCGAAGATGCAGTGGGCAGGGATCACCTGTGGCAGGGGGTGGAAGAGTCAGAGTCAGATCCAGAGTGTGATGTGCAGAGCTCCCAGAGACCAGTACCAGCACCCAGCAACCCCAACAAACAAGACAAACTTGATTTTCTCCACCGGAGCAGACAGCATTAGAGGTTAATTCTAATTAAGCCCAAGTCAGCCAGGTCTGAATTCCCCTGAACTCTTCCCCAGGTCTGCAATATTAGTCTCAGAGCCCTCACGTTTCTCCAAGACCATTGCAACTGCATTAGACACTGCGTGGAGGGACCTCAGGAAGGTGCACGGGCAGCTCTCTTACCACACAGCTATCTCCCCAAATGTGCTCTCAAACAGAAAACAGCAGTGGCAGCAAGTTAGAGGTATTAAGTAAAGGACTGTAAGTTGTGGAGACACCAAAGGACATTATTGTCACATCAATGTGCTCAGAAAAATGGAAGGCTTTTTTGGAGAGGCTCCCAGGAGCCAGGGAATGTCAGAATGTGGCTCCTTACTGAATAGTGAATATCCTTAGTTAACAAGAAGGCTGCCCACACGCCAAA
Source organism: Gallinago stenura (assembly GCA_027564225.1). Lineage (NCBI taxonomy): Eukaryota > Metazoa > Chordata > Aves > Charadriiformes > Scolopacidae > Gallinago > Gallinago stenura. The sequence continues at coordinate 116,298,352 of JAOQGM010000023.1, read as the reverse complement.
CAGCAGCACAGAGAAGATGTGATACTCACAGCCTCCACCTCCTTCAGCACTTTGTGCTTGATGTTAATGTCCTCGAACACAGCCTCGATCACCATGTCTGCCTTCTCAAAGCCCTTGTAGTCCAGCTGGCTGGTCAGGTTGCTGAGAATGGAGTCCCTCTCAAACGATGTCAAACTCTTCTTCTTCACCTTGCCGTTCAGCCTAGGGAAGGAGGAGTCTATCACCGTCCCTGGGCAGGCCAGCCCAGACTGCTACTGGTGGCACCACAAACACCAAGGGCATCCTTAGCTACTGCTAAATCTCGAAGCTAAAGCAACGGTCTGTTAGGTCATCTACCTACCTAAGGAGCTAAGGCTGAATAGACTGGGCCTATTTCGTTGCAATATCCCAGCGCACTGCATAGGGCAACCTTAAAAGAAAGCATTTCTGTGACATCTGACAGTAGAAGACTCCAAAGGAACACAAGTGTCAGGAGTTCCTGACTGCCTGGAAGCAGGGAAGTATTTGGACTAACAGCAGCCCCATCCTGTGCCAAGCAAATCCCTTTTAACCCACGTACCCCTTGAAGACCTGCTGCTGTCCTCTGTCCAAGCCTTGCTGTGTCGTGTCCTTCAGGATGGTCTTCAGTCCTTTATCCACTGAAACCTGAGCAATCCCAGCTCCCATGAGCCCCGCTCCCAGCACTGCCAGCGTCCTGCACAAAAAAAAGACCCGAGAGACACACTCAGAGCTAGAAACAGCTGAATTTCCAACACTGCTGTCAGACCCACACGGATCCTGTCCACCCAGGTGTTATTTTTAGTGAGATCACACAAGAAGATCTCACTTGTGGGTGAGAGGCATCCAAACTGAAGAGGACTGGCCTCATGGAGGCTGGAAACCTCTCTCCTTTTGCCACACTGATTTTCAGGCCTCCAGGTCACTTGGTCACAAAAGCCTTTCAACAGAGGTCCCCAAACTGCTCCTCAGGCATGCCACTTACTTGACCTCTCGCTGAGGTGCTCCAAACTTGTTCTTCTTGCAGCGCACCTGCCCGTGGTAAAGTCCGATCAGTGCCTGGGACTCCTTGGTCATGGCAAGTTGGCCAAAGCTCTGGAAGAAAGGGGAGAGGGAAGCGGAGAGTTTGGCATTTAACAGCCATCCCCCTTCCAGCAAAAGCACGGCGAGGGGAGAGCCCGGCCACAGACTGGTGACATGGTTAGAAAAGGAAGAACGGACACAGGGAATATGCATCCTCTGCACAGAAGCTACTTCTGTGCTAAGCACAGCCCACTTGGCTCCACCACCTCCCAAACAGGCTGCTGGAAAGCAGTAGGAAACTGCTTCTTCATTGTCCTTTCCCATAAAAAATGTAATTTAAAGCATGTGAAATAGCGTGCATCTCTAACACGCTGTCTGGAGGGGCACAGGGAACAAGAGTAGCCATGGGATTTCCACATCCACCTCCTTCCTACCCAGGAAATCATTCCCAGTCCATTTCCACCCTCCCAGCACAGCTTTGGGAGGAGCATTCCCTGGCTGGTCACCGGCCTGAGGGTAAGCCAGAAGCGAGCAGGCTCTCTCAGCTGCTGCGGGGTCCTACGAGATCAATGCAGGAGCCACTTCTGCTTCCCCTTCCCCAGGGGCAGGACCACATTTCACTGACGTGGGACCCCTTCTGTCCCCTCTGCACCCTGCAGTAGCTGGGGCCACCAACCCAGCGGCTCCCAGGTGAGAGGGCTCTGCCCTCAGACTTTGAGTTAAAAAACCCTAATCTTTAAACAGGCCAGTTCTCACTGAGTGATACTATTTTCAGAGGACCAGGGACAGGCAACAAAACCAAAGGCCTGCACCACCCCTCAGCACTCAGGGTGAAACGGGAACACAGTCAGGAAGACAAAAAACAGCACAAAGTGATAGAAAACTGAGCCAAGTCAGATCAGGAGCCGCCAACGCGCCGTAGTTTAGAGCAGGCTCTATCTTCCTCCGTCAGCGAGAGGCTTGTTAAAATGTTAAAATGTCACCAACACAAAGCCTGGAAGAGAATCTGCAAGTCTCCTGTCCTGGGGGACGGGGGGAGGCATTAGAAAAGACACGACACTGACACTTATTATTCTTTAGAGGCTTCTGGGAAGATCTCCATCCTGCTGCTATTCTTGGGGAAAAAAGAGCCCCAACATTCTTTCTTTTCTGTAAGGAACAGAATATCCCAAGCCTTTTATTGAGCAGCAGACTGGTCGTGGGTGGAATGTGTAACCAGCAGAGACAGGGCGTTCCCAGGAGGTCACTGGTAAGGTAGGAGGCAGACAGCTCCATCTCAGACCGGGACCTTGGCACCGAGAGAGAACAAAAGGAGCTACAAGACACACAGAGACATCAGAGTCCCGGCACATGAAACCCAGATCGGTGAAGTCCACCTGGGTATTCCCCACCTAAAAAGACACCACAGAGAGGAACGAGAAAAGGCACAAGCTGTTTTCACAGATGAAGGATCCTGACAAACAGCTCTGTTGTTGAGGACAGGCCTTTTTCCTAGGGCAGGGGCAAGACACTGCTTTGAGCAGCCTGTGACAAATATTGTCCTTTGTGTGTGGTTAAACACGAATCCCCCCCCCTTACTGACTACTCATCTCCTTACCTGGGATTCGGTGAGGTATCCAGCGTCACGCCCCTGATCAAGACCAGTCTTTACGACCTAATCAAAGAACAACAAAGATACGCTGCTGTTAAGTCTGTGTGGGCTGACAGCTACGCTTTAACGAGACCCCGTGTTGAGCTGCACCTCCTGTTTTCACCACTGACCCCTCCCCGATAGTCCAGGCACAATTCAGGCTCTCTGGGTCCTGTCCATGCTGTCTGAAGCAGAGCTATGGGTCGCCCTGTCCTCCCAGCACACAACAGCTACAATGGCAAGGAGTTTTCCATCAGGTTAATATTTTTACAGGTATCTTGTGGCTTCAGGAATTGTTTACAGTAGGACTGTGCTCCTGTCATGTCACTGCTCTCAGAGGGGGTTTCATTCATTCACAGGTTTTAGAGAAATCTTGGCAACAATTAGTGAAAAGTCACTTTAAAATAAGGATTCAAGCGTGGACACTGTCTGCAATTAATACAAGGCCTGGGTAATTCAGGGGACTAGCTTTTCAAGCATCGCGTGGTTATTGCCACCAAAACAGCAATTTATATTTTTTGCTGGCTGCAAATGGGTTAGCCCAACTCCTCAGGAGCTGTTCAGGAAACCTGGAAAAACTGCAGCTGAGAGTTGAATGGACAAAGTATTCCAGCTAAGCCTCTCCTCCACTGGGATCCTGGATCTTCCCCTTACCGGTACCAGTACCGTATGAACTGGTGATGATATCCTGGGAAGCTACTCTGAATTTTACCACGCTTGCTCAATACACCACACAGCCAGCAGTCACCAAGACTGATCTTCTGTGAAGACCAGGATGTGTGGCCTTCAGAGGAAGAAAGGAACCACTCTCCCTCTGGCCGTTGCCGTGTTATCCCTCAGATCCACCTGCACTGCCGTTCCCTGGGCCATGCAGGGGGGGTTACCTCAATGATCTTCAGTGGAGCAGGGTAGAGCCCTTTGGTTTGCTTCTGAACTTTGCCCTCCACCGTCTTGTAGACCTGCTGCCTCACAAAGGGAAGAGCCATGGCATAGTCGGTTATCTCTGCAAGATGGGACAAAACACCTCTCAGCACAGTGCTATACGCACAACCAGTCCTTAAATGATTAACTGGAAAGATAATGAGTATAGACTTGAATATTGCCCTTCTGCAACAGCAACATGCACCTCAAACCCAGCTAGATACATGTAGCATGGTCTGCTCAGAAGGGCATCTAGGGCTTGTCCACGATGAGTCTCATTTATGGCTAAAATATCCTAACCCATCCATTCACAGACCAAGCTCTGTGGAGCAGAAGTCACACAGAGATGTCATCATTTTTGGGCTCTGCTAAAGAGGATCAGAGCAGAGCAGACCCGTAAGCCTCTTCCCCCTTGGTGACACAAGTTCTAGTAGCAAGTTCTGTATCAAGCTTTGAGGATGGATTGTCCTCTGGAGGTGGCTGCTGCTCTCTCCTCAAGGCCTGGCTCTCTCCTAGCACATTTCAGGAGCCACCATGTGCAGCTCTGGCAATGCCACCTGAAAATCAGGTCTGCAGAGCAATGTTTTCTCTACCAACCCACCTGGCTCAACAGACAATTACACCATGAAACAGCTTTGTTTTGAAGATGGAATTACATAGGAGGACAAACATAACTGAGAAGCAAAGTGGGATTATACTCACTACAATCCCTTGGGATTTGGCTACGATGGCCACAGACTTACTCTGCATTAGTCCCTTCGATCTCTTGGCAGACACAGTTCTGTTGGCCAGTCCTCTGGCAAAGCCAATTGCCACCTCCTCCAGGTACTCAATCGTTCGTGCTTCCGGAGTCTTCACGCCTGGCCCTGTGAACAAAAGAGAAGTCTTGAGGAAATGCAGCAGAAGATGAACTTGGCCTTGTTGAACCTCACGAGGGTTACATGGCCCATTTCTCCATCCTGTCCATGTCCCTCTGGATGGCATCCTGTACCTCAGGAATGTCACTACACATCTCAGCTTGGTGTTGTCTGTAAATCTGCTGAGGGTGCCCTCAATCCCACTGTCCTTATCACTGATGTCATTGATGAAGAGTCCCAGTGACTGAACAGTCCCAGTCCCTCTAGTCACACCTCTCCTTTCTTATGCAGCACAGTGAGGCAGCACAAAATCACAGAATGATGTGGGGTTGGAATGGACCTCTGCAGATCATCTAGTCCAACCCCCTGCCAGAGCAGGTCCACTGGAATGTGTCCAGGTGGGGTTTGAATGTCTCCGGAGAAGGAGACTCCACCACCTCCCTGAGCAGCCTCTTCCAGGGCTCTGCCATCCTCAAAGTGAAGAAGTTCCTCCTCATGTTGAGACAAAACTTCTTATGTTCAAGTTTGTGCCCATTATTTCTTTTCCTGTCACTGGGCACCACTGAAAAAAGACTGGCCCCATCCTCCTGACACCCTCCCTTAAAGTATTTCTAGGAAATCAGATCAGATCCCCCCACCCAGCCTTCTCTTTTGGACACAGGCCTCCAGATGTGGCTTCCCTAGGGCAGAGTAGAGGGGGAGGATGACCTCCCTCGACCTGCTGCACAACTAAGTTGTACCAACACTGCTGCTACTAAACATACAGACAACACACAACCCCACAAAATGGGTTTTAGCAACCTCTGAGGGTGGGTTGCCCAATTTCCAAGCGCGGGACTTGTGCCAGCGGCACAGGAGGATAGAGACAGGGCTGAAAAGGCAGTTGTGTAAAGCCGCTGGAGGCAAACACAATGAGTCACCCATGAAGGAGTAATGCCCAGTGAGTCGGCACAAGGAGCCTTACCATAAGGAGCCTGCAGGTGGACGTGCAGCCTTGGGCTGCCCTGAACTAGCCCAACAACCCTGATGAGGTGACAATTCCATCCTTACAGCTGGGCAACCTCGTTAACCTTCACTATAAACTGCTCCAACCACACCCTGACGCTGCACAAAGTCCCCAGAGCAAAGAAAACACCACCGCAGACTATTCCCTGGGACAGGAGACACTTCAAGAATAAAAACAGAGAAAAGCTCCTCCTTCTTTCCCCTCCAACTACTCTCTCCCTCCACCAAAACCTGAGATCTTCAACTTTAAGGCTTCACCTCTCTTGGGATAAAATCTCGACAGCGTTTACTCAGCAGCCCCCAGACACCACTGCCCGTTGAGGGGTCTCTCAGCAAGAAGCAGACAAAGAAGCACGTAAATTTTGACCAGCTCACAAAAGCTCAGTTAGGAAGTCTCACCCGTACCCCCTGCAGTATCTCACACTCATTCTACAGGAAAAAGTCCAAACAAAACAACATATTTCATTTTACCAGCAGCTCAGAAAACTTAACCCAGTACGGCTGCATAATCCGCATTTCAGCAATGCCCAGTGGATTTTAGAGAATATATTGGAAATTTGAGAGCGTTTGGGATTTCTGAGCTCAAACCTTGCCAGTTCCAAACTCGCTTCAAGGCAACAGGTCCAAGACCTTCAGCTTTATTGCCCTGATGTGCTACAAGATGCCAACACCTGATTTCCCCATTCTAGTACTTTGGGCGTTCAACACCAACAACCACTGGACTTTGATGCTGCAGCTGAAGAGCAAACCTGTTCATTTGTTAGTCTGAGCTGTAGGAACTATTCACTCAGGGGGGTCAAGCCCACATGTGTGGGTTTATTTGACTTGTGGTTACCTCTCAGCATTCTGTAGTCTCCAGACCCCAGAGCTCCAAGCTGCTGACTCACATCTGCTTCCTTACATATAAGGCACACACCAGAATTAGATCTGGGCAGAGCAGTAAACAGATCAAGAGGATGCTGCAGAGCTCCCTGCTGAAGGAGAACTGATTGCACCCCACGAAATTGCCTCCTGATTAATGCTGGCTCTCTGCTTCAAAGCTCTCTATAATCAGTGAAAGCATCACCCCACTTAAAGCTGCTTTCCCCGAGACGTTGAGAATGAAAATGAGAATACTCAGCAGAAGGGCTCCTGGCACTGCCTGCTATTTGAATGAACCAGCAACGCCTCTAACGCTCACACAGAATTTAGCTTTTGTGTTCCTCCTTATGCACTTATCTGCTGTGAGCCAGGATTCCAAACAGCTCTGCAGAAGGTTCAGGTTTCCTTTAAGCAAGCCAGCGTCATCACTGGTATAAAAAGCCACATTTGCTGGCTCTTAATAGCCAATTCATATTGAAGTGAGTAAACGGTGGTAAAGCTTATTCAGGCAATTTTAGCTCAAGCTCGGGTACCACCGATCCAGTTTATAAGCGAGAGCACAGCTAAGGGTATCTCATCCAGCTGAACACTGGCACGTGACACAGTCTGACACAGGGCTTCCCTTGTGCTTCTCAGGGTAGGCAGCAGCACCTTTTTTTTTTGTTTTGTTTATTTTATTTTATTTTCTTCAAATACAGGAGCTAAGGGGACACCAGAGTACTCTGGCCATGCTCTGCCCAGGGTAACAAAGCTCAGCAGAGTACAACTGTGTGGCAGGACCAGCTGGGACAGTGGTTTCCATCCTAACTCCTGCCTGCTCAGACCTTTCAGAGGAGGCTGGGGAGGGTTTGTTCCTCTAGTCACCTTCCAAAACAGCCCTGCCTCGTGAAGGAGCAGCAGAAGCAAGAAATTATTCGCTAGCTCACTCAGCACTTGGAAGTACAAGCTGGTCTGCAGTTTGCAAGGAATTTCTGCATCCAACTTGAAGTCAGATGGCAATTCAGCTGTGGGGGCTGGCTGCTTCTCAAGATCTTGTCACAGAGATTAACATCTGCAGGCGGCATAAACACAGACATCGGTCACCTATTCTCCTTTCATTATGGGCTGCAATCTGTCCCTCTGACATGATAAATGAGGAATGCAGGTTCTTATCTGTATAATTAGCTGATGCAAGAGAGCCAGCAGGCCTGCCCTCTGTGCTAACCTTTCCCTACTCACTTCACTTCAGCAGGAGCCTGACAATTCAAGGTCCCCACGCACATTCCTCTAAGGTGGGAATGGAGATTGCACTGCAGAACATGGGAAGGACTCTGCAGCGGTGGCTTCTCCACCTATTTCAGTGAGGTAGAAGGGTTAACTGATGGGCAGCAGGTCAAGCAAGCAAAAGGCATCACGTCTGACCTAGTGGGTCCACCAGCTGGTCAACCAGACCCATCTTCTTTGCTCTGTCAGCACGGATGTTCCTTCCAGTCAGCATCATATCAAAGGCAGCAGGAAGTCCCACCTGGAAGGGCAGAAAGGGGGTCTCAGAATGGGAGCATGCCGTGCAGAAGGGGCCATCAAGTAAAGTTTTCCTCCTACTTACCATTTTTGGCAGCCTCTGAGTACCCCCTGCCCCTGGCAGGAGACCCAGCATCACTTCAGGTGTTCCCAAGACTGTTTTCTTGTCCTTTGTCGCTATTCTGTAGTGACAGGCGATGGCAACCTTAAAAAAGGAAGAGAAAACTAAAGGTTTCCCTGAGAAAGGCCACAGAAGAACAGGACAGCCATCACTAAAGTCTCTTTTATGCACTGCCTCAACTTTCTTCCTGACCCTACCCCAATTCCTAAATTCCCTCTGCTTCATCCATCAAGAGAAGTGCGCAGTGGCAGATGACAGCAATCAGCTACAGCGTGAACGTGAAACTCTCAAACTGAGCCAAGCTACTTTAAGATCTCATCTAGAGCATCAAGAGCCAAATTCATTCACTACACTGAGAGCACGGTCCCATTTACAGATCAGCCGTGATACTTGGTTTATCTGGATCACCACGTTCACATCCGTCACCACAGTGCCTGTAAAAAGTGGTGACCGCTTGAGAAATCAGTACCCAACTGAAGAGACTCTGTTCTCACAAGTTGTTCTGTTTTAGTAACAACTTTGCTCTGGGAATTAACCCAGATTCTTTCAGTTTGCAAAATCCTAGATGGAGATTACGAAGCAAATGCTGCACCCAGCCAAAGCGACAGAGCAGAGTACGCAGGCCAGGGAGGAGCCTGGCCACGTTCCCCACACTCCTCCCTCCCACAACAACCTCTAAAAGAACAGGAGTTGCTGGGATACGAGCCTCAGTTCATCTGAAAAGCAGCAATTTCCAGCCTGGACTCTGCCAGCAGCATTTATCCAGCTCCAATGCCTGCCGGAAACAGCCGGTTTTCCCTGGGCCACTCATCTAAATATTAGCCTGGCCCACCGAGATTCATATTTGATTAGCAGAAGCAGGAAAAATTAGCATGGCAGAGCCTTGAAGCATAACCAAGCCATTAATTTGCCACAGACTCATTTGAATGGATGTAACGAGCCCACGTCAGGTCTCAAATCTCTCACGCTGAGTAGTCCTGCAGGCATCGTTGGGATAGTTTATAGAGACCCAGCACTATCGACCCCCACTGCTGCTTGCCAGGCCCAGAAGGGTCCAGTACCTCCAGTCCCCCTCCCAGGCAGGAGCCGCTGATGGCAGCCACTATGGGCTTTGGAGACTGCTCAATTTTTTCTAACATCTTCTGTCCGTCCTGGGAGAGCTGAGTCACTTCCTGAGCAGTCTTGCAGGCTGCAATCATGCTGCAAGGGGAGGCAGAAGGGCTGATCAGAATTGGAAAAGCACCGAGAAAACACCGAGAAAAGCACCGAGAGAGCTTCAAGGAGTTCATTCCCCTTTTCCCACAAAGCTCCAGGGACTGACAGGCAGGCAAGAGCTATTTAGTCCCTGAGTCTTACACTAACAGACAACACAGAAAGACTACTAAATTCAGGGGGGGTAAGGGACGGGGGCTGCGCCTGCAGGCGCTGAATGAGCTTCCTTGTGTCAGAGCTGTGAAAGCCTTTGGGGGAGAGGAGGAAGGGCCAGAGGAAGCCTCGAAGTACTTGCCAGGAAGGGTGGAGGGGAGAGCCCAGGATCAGTTTTTAGAGGAGCAGATGGCCAGCGCTCTGACATTGCGCTCCGCCAATTAGAGACTCCCTGCGCTAATTATTCTTGGGGAGGCTGGCAGCATTTCCCAGGCACTATTCAGGAGGCTTGTGGTGTTGAGACCAGCAGACATCTCTTAAATGCAGCTTGTCCTTTTGCTCTGCTCACCAGGCTACTGCCTTCTTCCCACTATAACATATATCAAGTCTCTGCCCCTGAATAAGGCCAGCCAAAAAGGTCTTGAAGGGCCTATTTGTAATTCACCCTCTTTCCTCAGAGCTTTCTGGCTTTTCATGTCTTTAAACAACTATTCTGTCCCGGGCAATGGCAGGACTAGAAGCAAAGGGCGCTCCAGGTCCCAGTGAGAGCACCCACAAGGGTGATCCCACACCCCACAAGAGCTCCCCAACGCTGAATCGCCTGGGAGGCTGCTGAGATGCTCCATGGGGCAGAGAGCCAGATCCTGCCTCATCGAGGGGCCACGCTGGCGGGCTGCCAGGCCCTCAAACCTAGCCTAAATGAAGCCCTGCATGTAAATTATCCGCTCTTGTCGTCTCCCAGACCAAAGGACAATGCTCACCCCGCAGCCAGGAAGGGTTTCCTTGGCTGCAGCCCAGCACGCAGGAAGGAGCGACCAAGTGTTACAGCCAACTGGGGTTTAACGACTTGCCATGTTCCTCTTTATCAAGGTCCTAACTTCAGCCGAGCAAGTGAGGCACCCTGCGCCCACTGATCTCATTCCCAGCCTCTGCCTCACCCCGGGGACACGTGGGTGACAAAGTGCTCAGAATTCACAGCACACCAGACCACTGGCCCCAGGAAAGCTCTAATGTCCCTGTACTTACTCAATATCCGCTCCAGCAATGAAAGAGCCTGGCTTCGAAGAAATGAGGACGGCACTTTTGATACCTTCATTGGCCCAGATCTCATTCATCACCTCAGTAAACTCTGCGCTGAGTTGTTTGGATAAAGTGTTCACCTGAAGGCAGCGAAAAAAAGGGGAGCAGCATCATAAATAGGGAGCCCAGCAGACAGCAGAGCTTAATCTCTGATTAAGTTCTGGACTCAACCATCCCATCATCAGAAAACATGCACAACATGACTGACAACAGAAAGACAAAGCCAACAGTAGGTCTGGATGGAGTTTCCAATCTGTCTGGAGCAGCAGTAGCTCTACAGCACTTCAAGATTTGCCTTCTGCAAAAAAAAGGAAAGAAATCTGCCCAACAGCCAGGCCTCTGTGTGGTACAATTATAGCACTTCTGGGACACTCAAATTCAGACCAGATCTGCCATAAAAGTTAGATGACCTTGTGTCGTAATATGGTGAGAAAAACACTCCAAGATGAAACCTTGGTGCAGGTCATCAAGTTATCTGTTATTATGAAGTTCCTCCTTAACCCCACCAAAAGCAGGTTTGTGACCTCAAACACAGATTTTATGAGCTTGTAAGCTGTTGTTTTTTTCTGTAAAATGGACACTCTCCTTAACCACCTTGAATCCAAGAGCTCAATAAGATTTAGCAATCTCTTGTGTCAGCGAGAGACAAGTCACTTTAGTACATACAAATATTTCCAGGAGACATTTTCAGATGTCTCATTAAACGCTTGCTCTCCTACTTCTACTTTGTTGGAAACTTTGCAAGGCTGCAGGTCAGGAAAGTTCTTTAGTCTTAAATTAGCATTTTCAATGCCTTCCCCGTCCAATTCCTGCCGTTCCCACTGATGCCTATTGCCCGACAAAACGGTACCTTTGAATTTGGGGTGTTGAAGCGCACAACAGCGACGTCTCCTTTGATGTCATAGTTAACGTGGGTTCTGTCTGCAAACAAACAGAAATATGTTATCCATTTATGCCCAGTGGGGTTGAAGAAAGAAAACCAACTCCCGTAGAAAAGCTTTGCACTTACTCTGGAGCGTGGTGGAGGTGGAGATGTTACGGCAAGCATAACCTAAAGAAAAGATGTTGCAGATGTTAAAGGAATTCTCAGCTTAACTGTCCTTTATTAACACATCCTCCCCTCCCCCCTCATTAGCACAGCGTTTAGGAAAATCCTGAATATGAGCCAGCTCCTCCTCTTGCAGCTTGGCCTGTGCCACCACCAGAGTTCAGTAGACTCCACGCTACCGAAGTGACCTTCACAGCACAGATTCCACACCGCAGCGGCCAATACCAGCAATACCAAACTGCGGGCAAAAAACCAAAATCAAAGCCTTTTTCCCCATAAAGCTGACAAGAGAGGAACCAAGCAGCACACGGGGGTGTTTTGCCTTTAGTATGCCCAGTTTAACGGCGCTTCACACACTAAGCCAGAGACCTGGCTGCACTTTGGAGAGTTTCAAGCCTGCAAATTAACTTTTCTGCAAATCAAACACAACCACCCGAGAATATTTCTCTACAAACACCCTCCTGCACCAGTGAGTGGTGCCACCCCCAGTGTTTCCTCACAGATCTCGGGGCGTACATCTGGTGAGCCACCAAAAGAGCACACGGCGTGTTTATTCTCGCCTCCAGCTACCCACAAAATGCTCGATCTGCCTCTACTAATTACACATGGGAGCACCCAGACAAACTTGTCTTGTTTCAAAGCGTTCAGACCGTGGTAGGAAAAAGTTCTTTTTTTCTGCAGAGAAAATGTATTTGGCCTGATGATCTCTCTACGCCCGTAAATCTCAGTTCTATTCAAGCGACCTTGATCTTGACCGAGAGGATCCTCTAACACAGATCCAGGCTGAATCCCTGCCAAATGCTACTTCAAGTCTGAAACCTGGTAAAAGCGTTACTTCTTGAGCCCCGTGGGCACGTCCACCACCTGGAACCCAGCCATTTAGCCAGGGGAGGTTTTACTGCCCAACGCTGATCAAGTGCTCAGGAATGAAACATTCCTGTTCCCAGCAGCAAGAGGGCAGAAGAGCCAGTGCAGGGAAAACAAGCTCAAACCCACCAAGCCTGCACCTCACCAGGAGGTGTTTTCCCCCTCCCACGGCCCCGTGACACGGGCTTGGGGCTGCACTTTGTCCCTCTTTCCACCTCGTCCCCGGTGCTGGCAGTGGGGCCTGACCTTTGCTCTCCATTCCCCAAGCCCAGGATACACGGGGCGACGCTGTGGGGATGGAAATTCAGTGTCAGTCTGTCCCGGCAAAGAGGTCTGTGTGCCTGTCATGTGCCCCCAGCTCCACAGAGCCTCAACTGCTTTCCACTCTTGGAAAGTCCTACTTTAAAGCCATTTTTGACTAGGACAGTACCCAGACTGTGACTGCTGTACCCAACGTTGATTTCCCTACCTTTTTGGTATGCTCAAGTCGAGTGCTCCTGAACATAAACACCAAGGCTCATTTCCCACAAAACTCAGCCTGGTCTGACAACACTTTCTCTGCCCACAGATGCTTCTCAGCAGAATATGACGCGCTTTTAACAGCAGTATTTTAACCTGATAAAAGCCACACTTTAAAGCTCCAGTACTTTAAAAAGAAAGCAGGGGCTGAACTGATTTACTGAATTCGTTCCCTTCCATCCGGTACTGCCGCACTTGGCTGGGCACAGCAGGGAGGAGCTCCAGACCAAACACATCTCTGCTGCAAGGCAAGTGATAATGTTTTCCTTCCACAGCCGCAGCCAGGCGTCTGCTGAGCCTGGGACGTGGGAAGGTGAACAGCACATCAGTAAAAACTATAACACATGTGAAAAATACAATCTCCATTAGAAGTAAAAAAAGAATGGCTTAATTAATTTTTTTCTCCTACAGTCTAACACGCTCTCCCCTCTGTCATACCAGTTCCCAAACAGCCTGCTTCCACGAAAACCTTGAATTCCACTTTGCCTTTCATTTCTCACAAAACAAAAGATATGAAGGAGGGAAACAATACTAATAATCAAGGGCATGACTGAACAAACATTACTACATTTTAACATAAATTGTTTTGGGAAAGGTACTGCCACCAGCGTAACAGCTGCTTAATATTTGAGCGAGGTTTCTTCAGCCTGACAGTATTCTATTTTACAGCCCAGAATACTTGTGGGAAAACACACGTGAAACTACAAGCACATTTCCTTGGTGGCAGCCCCAGCACATCTGCTTTGGATGTTTGTTCATTCAGCAGCGCGGTGGTAACCTGCCAAGATCGGAGCCACAGAAACCCCCCTTCACAACCCTGAAGGAAGCAGCAGCCCAGATGAACGTTCTTCCGCCATTCCATCAGCATTCTCTCTAGAATTAAAAGCCCTGGGTATCGATTCCATTTTCACTACTTCACTCTCTCCAATTAAAAGACCGTCTAGAGACAGAGACACCAACACTTCAGACGGTTGCTCTCAGCACTTTGCTGAGAACTTGGATGCAGCAGAGGACAGAGGACACCCCTTCCCAAAGCCCAGCTGTGGCCCGTGCCTTCCCACTTTCTCTTTTCTCTGTCATTTCCTTAGCTACTTCCCCACCCGGCACTTCTCCTTCCCACCCTTCCACTCACCCCGACGTGACATGCCACTTGAAGTGGGAAGAGCATCCATGGATGGGTCAGGAGAAAAGCCTTCTTGCAGCCCTGGACCAGGCGGAGCACCAGCTGAAGCTCAGGACGACTGTCCCCGCTGTCAGCCTGTATCTGATGGCACCGAGCGCCAAACTGCCGGCCGGGAGATGGGAAACTTTGTCAAACTGAGCTTTCTTATCCCCTCTGGGAACCTGCTAGCGCACGGCACGTGGCCCAACAGGTATGGCCAGCTCTAGAGATCACACCATTTTCTGCCTCCTTGCTGCCTTCTGCATGCTTTTCAACAAGGTTTGCATCTGATTTAACAAACACTTGGTTACGGCAGAACAACGCTATTAATTATACTGAGTGTCAGCGCCCTCGCAGCAGCTCCAGGACGGTTTGTGAGGAAGAATACTGCCAATTACAACAAGAAATCTGAGCAACGACAGCCCGAGTGATGGCTGGAGTTACCACAGCTCTGCTCACGATGGATTGCAGAGCTCTGCTGCTGGAGCAACCGGCTCATGTAGGAACACGCTCCAACCACTGCTCGTAGGACAGGCATTAGGTCTGAACGAAACGCTCCTAGATTTCAGCCCGACATTGACAGCAGACGCTGAGGCCCTTTTGAAGCACAGAAATAAGAAGCAGTTTCCAGTGCCTCTGAGCTTTCCCTCAGGCCTCCCACGGGGCAGCTGCTGACTCCTTGCTTCAGCAGCTCCGCGAGGAAGCACCACGACCCAGCGCTGCAAATGCAGCCCGGCTTGGCAGAGCACAAAGGAGCACGAGCCAAGGGCTGAGATGCCTGGATACTGAAATAAAGACAGACTGTGGGGCACCTGGAGGCACAAACACACCTGGGGGTGTTCTCTCCCCTCACACTGGGATACCCCCCCTTCCCACAGACACACCTGCATGTCTGGAGGGCAGCCCTGGGATCCAGATGGCCAAGGACATGGGGACACCCCTCCCAGGCACAGACACAGGGCACTGGGGACACACATGTGTGTAAGGACACAAGGACACCCTCTTCCCGTGGCTCAGCTCATACGCCGAGGACAATCCTGCCTGAAGAGCCCCACAGAGGGTCACAGGGACTCCCAGAACCATACACAGATTCCCAAAATATGCCCATGTGCAAGGACACAGGGACAGCGAGGGCCAGCCTGCCTCGGGGTCTGTGGGAGCACGTCACCCATGGGGGCACACACAAACCCACAGCCCCCAATGGGCCCCTAGAACACAGAGGCACAGCCCCCTGCCATGGGAAAACTTTGTGGTGAAGGGAGGCAGGGACATATCAGGGACCCCCCAGCACGATCCACAGGCCGTGGGGACCCCATCCTGGCGCGGGACACAGGCGGGGACACCTCCCGAGGCCACAACGCCCGACCAAGAGATTGCTGTATGTAATTAAGAGCGTAGTGTGATGAGACCACATAGGCTGAGGTTCTAGCCAGCATTAACTGT
>JAOQGM010000023.1:116269727-116281862 GCA_027564225.1 Gallinago stenura | reverse complement strand
TGTTGCTTAATTGTGGTGGGCCCGGTGCGGGCCCCTGAGTGTGTACCTGGGTGGGCGGCTTTCCGTGCGTGGCGTGTGTGCGGTAGAGTGGGTGCTGTGGGCAGTGTTTGGCCTGAGGAGAGTGTGTGGGGTGTGGAGGCGGGGGGGTGTCTGGGGAAGGGGAGGTGAGAGAAGCGGGTGTATGGTGTGTGTGGGTGTAGTTTGTGCGCGCTCGGGATACCCCGGGTGGATGAGGGATCGAGTGCACCTTCAATAAGTTCATAGACAGCATCAAGCTGGGCGGGAGTATGGACCTGCCTGAGGGTAGAAAGGCTCTACAGAGGGGTCTGGATGGGGTGGATCGATGGCACAAAGCCAGCGGTGTGAGGTTCACCAAGGCCAAGTGCCAGATGAACCGTGGGGTCACATCAACCCCATGAACGCTCCAGGCTGGGACAAGAGTGGCTGGAAAGCTCCCCGGTAGAAAAGGACCCAGGGGTGTTGGTTGACAGCCAGCTGAATATGAGCCAGCAGTGTGCCCAGGTGGCCAAGAAAGCCAACAGCATCCTGGCCTTTGTCGGGAACAGTGTGGCCAGCAGAACTGGGTCAGGAATGGTCCCTGTGTTTTGGGCACTGGTGAGGCACCACCTTGAGGTCTGGGTCCAGTTTTGGGCCCCTCACAACAGGAAAGACCTTGAAGTGGTGGAGCGTGTCCAGAGAAGGGCAACAGAGAAGGGGAGGGGTCTGGAGGCGAAGACTTGTGAGGAGCAGCTGAGGGAGCTGGGGGTCTTCAGCCTGGAGAAAAGGAGGCTGAGGGGAGACCTTCTTGCTCTCTCCAACTCCCTGAAAGGAGGGTTTACCCGGGGGGGGGTCGGTCTCTTCTCCCCAGGAACAGGTGATGAGACAAGAGGAAACGGCCTCAGGTAGCACCAGGGGAGGTTTAGGCTGGAGATTGGGAAGAATTTCTTTATGGAAAGGGTTGTGAAGCCTTAGAAGAGGCTGCCCAGGGCAGCCTCTCTGGAGGGAGTCCCCATCTCTGGGGAGTGGTGGAGTCGCCATCCCTGGAGGGATTTCAAAGCCGGGAAGACATGGTGCTGAGGGACATGGGTCAGTGGTGGGTTGGGCAGTGTTAGGTTGATGGTTGGACCCGCTGATCCCTTCTAACCCAGATGATTCTGTGTATAGTGTGGGAGGGTGTGTTTGAAAGGTGTTTGGGATTGTACAAAGGTTGAGGGTATTGTGTGTGGAGATGCTCTGAGGGCTGACTGGACTAGCTGGTCTTTAAAGATCCCTTCCAACCCAAACTTTTCTATAATTTGATGATTCTTTTTTGCCAGTTCGATAGGGAAGATTTGGGGAAAAGCCTCAGTCAGGTGTCGGGGGGGAGCTCTGCGCAGATGGAGGAAGAGCACTGTTGCAGAGAAGGATCCCGGAGAGGAGGAGGTCTCTTTTCTGGACCTTTACGGACACGAGAAGACTGGGTTTGGTTTGTGGGAAGGCAGCGTGGCTGGAGCAAGGGGCGAGTGAAGAATGCTGCGTGGCATGTCGCACGTGCAGAGCTGCAGGGTGTGAATGTAAACGTGGAAGGGGGTGGCTGGCAGCTTACACTGAGTTTTGAGAAGCTGTAGAGAGTTGCAATACCCGAGTGGGCTGGGCTTGGGACTGCAGGTGTTTCTCTCACCCTTTGGGGAAAACGTGTGAATTTGGGAGAGGAAGTGCTGTTAGCCTGAATGCTAAAAGCATGAATGAGTGAGGTGAATGCTGCTGTGAAGCAGCCAAAGATCTGGAACCGGGAGGACCATTTTTTGCAATGAAAACTACAGATGAGGATTTTTTCATAGGGAAGCCCTGTTTTGCAATGAGCTTTGGGGAGGCTACAGAGGAAGTTTTTAGGGTGGTGGATACCAACTCGTTCTGCTTCCCATGGGGGTATGCAATGGTATTTACTGAGGCTGGCATCAACAGTTAAAACAACGGGTGATGGCAGGGCATTGTGCCAAGGAGAGTGTGTCAGGAGAGTCAGGCTGGCAGCGAGATCAGCTGGGCACAGGGACAATTTTCCAGTGGGGAAGTGGTGGGACAGTTATTGGGAGGGGAATTGAAAACTGTGCTGGCTGCTGTTAGCCTGGTGCTGCTGGGTCACTGGGGAGATGAGTATTTATTTACAGGAACGTTTGCAGGCCACAGTCATAAGCCAGACTCCTCCTGTGTTAGGTGCTGCTCAAAAAGAGTAATAGGAAATAATTCTCTGTGCTGCTGCCCTTGGCGTGTCTTCTATTTTTTCACTTTTTTGGCTCTGAGCAAAGCAGGCAGATTGCTTACGTTGAAATTGTTCTGCATAGACCACATTGGACTAATATCAGTCTTTCTCCAGCTCTCTAGATAGCAAAATGACTTCCATGCTGAGCCATGCCATCAGAAACCTCCCTGCTTCCTCAGCATGGGCTCCCAGGCTCTGTAAGTATCTTTACATTTATTAAAAGTTTGAATTGGCAGGTCATAAAGTTCTGGTTTAAGTGTTGGGTTTGGAATGGCTGCTTGTACCTGAGTCTCTGTTCCATTGTCATCCTAAAAAAGAAGAGAATGTTGCGTTGTTTTTTTTTTTTTAATAACTAATTCCATTGTTGCCATATTTGTCCCTTCCCACATCAGATGTGGGAGAAATCTTGTGTTAACGGGTGTTACGAACTGTGTTCATAAAAAGAACAGAGTAAACTAAAAAAAATCTCACAGATGTTCAGGTGCAGTTTTCTTACTATGACATTATCTTATTTTTAGTTTTAACAGTCCTTACTGAAATGAGAAATGTTTTTAACATTTCAGGTTTGATATATCCTACTTTTTCGTGTCTTTGTTTTTCAGTTGCTCGCTCGCTCAGCTGCTCTTCTCAGTTACAAGCTGCAGGTAAAGTTGAAAACTCTGGGAATCTCAGTGGGTCTGTGCTGGAGAAGACTCTTTTTGAAGCTGCCTCCCTTTTCCAGAGTTTATTTCTGAGATTTGTGTAGAACAACTGTGCAAACGGCCTTAGTTCCAGAAAGCTGCCAAAAAATAAAGCTGCAGAGAAACCACTGGTCACAGCAGAGTCCTCTCAACCTCTGAGTGTCCCTTGCTCCCAGCAGCTCTGCCCAGTCCAGAGCTCACGTCCCGCTGTCACCTGATAGATTGCTATTTCTAGAATCTAAACACAGAGCTCGGGGTTTTTAAGCTGCTGGGGCCTAATCAGAGGGGAGGGGACTGTCCCTGGCAAGGAGAAGCTTGTGGAATTAGCTTTAAAGTCTGGTGAGACCAGTAAGAGGCTCAGGTCTCAGTGTAGTGGCTGAGCACGCCCTGTTCTGGGGGTTGTTAGTTTGGATCAGGTGTTCTGGGTTTCATCTGGGGGGGTTGCTCAGGTGACTGTAATGCTTTGAGCTGCCTGGGTTTTGGAAACAGCAGCTTCCCCTTGGCTTTGTGCAGAGAACGTTGTGTAACTGGGGGTTCACCCCATAACTTGCTCCAGTACAGCATTTAGCTGGAGTTAATCTGCTTTTGTAGGTCTTTGTCCTTTTCTAGCTTGTAAAAAGCTGCCCCATGCTGGCGGAGATGCTCATTAAGATTTGCAGGCCTGATTGCATTAGGGAATTCTCACTGAATTCCGTTAATCCTCGCTCCACGAGAGCTCTGCCAGGGGCCTGTTGAATGCTACTGTATCGTGACATGCTTTGGCTTGAACTTGAGATGCTCAGACACCTTACAGAGAAGGAGCAAGTTACCCACAGCAACTACATGCACTCTTCTTCCTCCTGCTTTCCTGTGGGAGTGCACCTCACTTGATTTCTTGAACTGTGTTTTAATTTCCCTTGAGTTATCTCGCCTTTGCTGCGCAGTGAGAGCACGTATTTAGGCAGTTACTGCGGGAGGTGGATTGCTGTTTGCAGTCCCTGCTGCCCCCCAGGTGAGAGATCTTACTCAGGCTTTGAATTTGGGCTCTCTCATTCATGTTGTAAGCCGTGCAGCATCTGTAGAGGTTCCTGCAGTAACTCCTAAGAGTTATGTGTCTTTGTGCCTCAGCGTGGCTATAGATAAATCTCTCTGCTGATGGGGGACGTACTGAGTCGTTAAGTCATTTTTCAGACCAGATAATTAGCCAGACAGATACAAGATGTCAGCTCAGGTGTCCTCCCTACTCTGCTTTTGACTTAGGCACCAAAAGAAACCAATTTCCCTAGTTTTTTAGTGGTTTTTTAGGGTCTGATTTGAATCTTGCTGGTATTCTTGTTAACATCTCTTCTCTCTCAGCAGTCCAGCCTAAGAGTAAGAAGACCTTGGCCAAAAGTGGGGTGAAGAATATCGTTGTGGTAGAGGGTGTCCGTATTCCATTCTTGCAGTCCGGCACCTCGTAAGTATAAAATAAAATCCAGGCTGACTTGGGCAGTAGTAGAATCTTTCAGTGAAAAAAAAGTTGGCTTACTGGTTCCTTTTCATGTAGTTATTCTTAACCTAAAAGTACTGAAGCAGCAATGAGTTGGGCTGCGAGGGTCGTTCCAGCTTACCTAAGGGAAAAACGAGGTTTGAAGAAGATTGCCCGTGGATACGAATTCTGAGAGGAAGGAGAATTTATGCTGCACGTCTGGAGGAAGCTGGTGGTGGATCTAGAGCAGATAAAGTGACAAACTTCACAGAATTAGCAGGAGAGGCACAGAGAATCTGCTCTAGGCTCTTCTTACTAGCCTGTTACACCACCAAATTCACAGCTGAATTAGGAGCAGACCCAACTCCTTAATTAGGATGGATCATTCTATCACTGCTGCTTTTTAAGTAGCTGACCTATACACACGTAGTCTTCACAACCTGGGGTATGAAACATTTGATTTTAAATGCAGTGGAGCATTTCTGGTGGGTCAGCAGTTCCTTGCTGCTGCTGCTACGTGCTTATGGGGTTGAAACAGATGTCTGGGTTGTCTTCTGACACCCCTAAATCTCTGCCTCTCCTCTTTTAACTTCCAGGTACGCGGATCTTATGCCCCATGACTTGGCGAGAGCAGCACTGCAGTAAGTACATCGAATGCTGAAAGGGCCCAGAAAACTTGTTAAACTGCTGGGGTCCCCACGTCGGTGCGGTGGCTTCAGCAGATTTGGAAGCTGAGGCTCTAGTTTTGTCTCTGAATGATCCAGGAGCTTTATTTTTCGTGGTCCACCATTACTTTAATAGGTGGCTTAATTAGAGTTTATAATCAGCTGGTGTTGAAGTGCATCATTACACAGAGGTTGCTTTGTTGTCCCGCTTGATGAATTTTAGTTAATTTGAGTTCTGACTGCACGCAGTTTTCCTAAACACAGAGACTGCAGCTCCTGTTGAGGTGAGCTCACAGTTCATGGGGGGAAAAAAAAAATCTGGGCAGAGAATTTATTGATTAAGGTGCCTTTAGTTTCATTTTTACCTGGTGCTTTGTGGCACGTGAAGCTGGGTTTGAATCCCAGAGGCGTTAAGTCACTGCCTGCTGTGGGGTGTGCCGCGGCGGCAGGTTTGTCAAGGTGTTCTGCCAAGTTGTGCAATATATTTTGTAATGAACGCTGAAAACACACTGCTTATTTTCTGTGTGTCTTTACTGAAGATTTTACATGCTCCTACACCAAAGGTGATGGGCTTTTTTATCTCTTAAGGCCCTCTTCCTTTCATTTTGATGTCTGAATACTCCAAATTGGGGAAGATTGGCTTAGGGGTATAGTGTCGTGATGCTTATTGTCAGTGTTGGGTTGATGGTTGGACTCGATGATCTGAAAGGTCCCTTCCAACCTGGACAAGTCTATGATTTGAAAATAATAGCAACCATTTTGGAGTCTTGGTGGTGTAAAGTAGCTGCTTTTATGAAATGCTGTAATCATTTATAGCGATATTATCGCCACGATTATTTGCAGTCTGTAGTCAGTTATGCTTTTCATGAATTCCATATACACACAAAACTCTTCCAAACTGGGGGCAGAAGATGTATCTCCATTGCTGCCTTGTTCTCTTGGTGGAAAGAGGATGTCCGAGGACTGTGACAAGGTTATTGCTTACAGGGTGTAAGTTCGTGTTTGTTTTGCTCTGCTCCTGTAGGGGGTTGCTGAACCGGACCAGCGTCCCAAGGGATGTTGTGGATTACATCGTCTATGGCACAGTTATCCAGGAGGTGAAAACCAGCAATGTTGCCAGAGAGGTGGGTCACGTGCACCTGATTTCTGCCAGAAGTATGAAGGTGACAAACACCTGCCAAAAAAAAAAAAAAAAACCCAAAAAAACAAACCAAAAAAAACCCCAAAAAACCCAAACAAACAACCACCCACAAAGGAAAAGGTTCATTTAAATGTGATTTGGGAGTATGAACTAGTTGTGCAGTATTGTCTGAAATAACTGTGTGGGTTGCCTCCTGGTGAAATCTGCCCTACACCAAGCGTATTTTAGTGCTGTGAAGCCTCTGCTTGATTCTTCCCTGAACGGGAAGCTTTTGTTAACGATTGCTGATTGCTCTAGCTGCCAGCTGGACTCAAATGCTGGCTCCTCTAAACTACTTGAGAGGACAAGAGCATACTTTGGTCGAATACCGCGGTATTTATTTATTTTAGCTGACTGATCTGATGCAGCTTGTGAATGGTTTGAAATGAAGGAGCTTCCCTGCCCCTTTCTGTGCCGGGCAGAAAACAGAATTCCTTATACACAGAAAGAGGCTGGTCCCCTGCAGTACTGTTACAGAGGTGGCATGTGATTTTTCTATAATCTGTGTTATTCTCTGGGACCAGGCAGAAGCATGACGTAACCTGGGCTGGAAAGACTTTGGAAGTTAGGAGGTTCTCCAGTTCCACGGGTGGTTTTTAGCCTCGTAGATGCAAATACTTGCTTTGGTCACCTGCCAGTCAGCTGAGGCCGCAGTGTAATTTTAACTCGAGAACAAGTGTTGAACTTTAAACTAGTTGGCCACGTGTCAACTAGGGAAGGTCTTGCTGGGAGCCGTTTTCCTGCCACGGCAGGCTCTTATCAGCTGGGTCAAACAAAACTCCTGCTTTCTGTGCTGCAGGAAACGTTGTCTGTTCCATGTAAAGCAAATCCTCGTACTGAGGGGTCTGAAAAATTCCTTTCACATGCTGCCTTTGCACGTAGGGTGAAGCAAAGTTGATGTCAAGTAGTTGAAATTATGAAGTGTGTGATTAGTTTGTCCCTTTATTAATGGGGGACACTATCCATAACGCAACTGAGAGCCCTGGAGGTGCTGCTTCCTGTTTCCAGGGGCCGGGGAGGGGGGATGAGCTGCTGCATTAATTGCCCGGATGGAAACTTGACGTACTTGTTTTCAGCTTGGTCTGCAGATGGTGGCTCTGACCCCGTGGAGCAAAAGGCATAGGTGTTTCAACAGTCGTTCTTTGTTGCTCACAGGCTGCCTTGGGAGCGGGTTTCTCTGACAAAACTCCAGCCCATACAGTCACCATGGCTTGCATTTCCTCAAACCAAGCTATGACCACAGGTATGTCGGCTGGGAAGAGCACGCCGTGGGTTTGGGTTAAGCAACTCCCCTACATCCCTCGTCTAACAAGCACTGCTTAGGGAATACAAGTAAGCGTCTGAAGGAATTCTGGAATGGAAAAGAAGTTTTTGAACCAGCAAAATATAATACAATATGCTGTAGGCCAGCAGCTGGTCACCCTTTGCATTCAGTGATAGTCTCTCCTCAGTGACCCTATTAACTTGGGAGGAAAAAGCTCCACCATGATAAGGAAGTTGCCGCCTTTCAGGCTACTTTAATCTTTGACTTAGCCTAAATGGAGAAAAATAACTGAGACCTGGTTACTGTCCTGAATCCCTGGGGATATTCTTGCAGCTGCTGTGTGAGACAGAGAGAAGTGAAAGTTAGAAAACTTGTGCAATTCAGAAAATGTCTGTTTCATCTGCTCGGCCTCTGTTGAGCCTGTGCTGTGTGACTCAGCCACAGCCAGAGCCTGGGGAAGGAGAGAAAATGTCGTAGTATCTTCTGGTGGGGTCGGCCTTGCTTCTCCCCAGAGCTCTCACGGGAACTCTCTCATCCCACAGGTGTGGGCATGATCGCGGCCGGCCAGTGCGACGTCGTGGTGGCAGGGGGTGTGGAGTTAATGTCAGACGTCCCCATTCGGCACAGCAGGAAGATGAGGAAGACCATGCTCACCCTTAACCGAGCCAAGACCTTGGGCCAAAAGCTCTCCCTGATTTCCAAAATCCGCCCTGACTACTTTGCTCCAGAGGTAATTCTTTCTTTTTTTTTTTTAGGCATTTAGATATTTAAGCTAAATTGTTGCAAGAAGAGGTGTCAAACAGGTTGCCTTAGGTAATTTTTGTAGTTTCAGCAGAGAGGACTTAAAAAGGGAGAGCTGGCTGCCTGGGGTTTGCTTTTATTGGATCCCTGTCCTGTGCTTTCGGTTAAAAATGCAGTTGATTAATGCATCTGACAGCAGTCGTGACTCTGCTTTGTTTTCTTGGTAAACCTAATTTATTTCCAAACCTCCCTCTCCTCCTGCAGCTCCGGGACAAACTCTGCCGGGGGCTACAACGTAGAAGCTTTTTTTTCACAAGTAGAAGCTTGTGAAATGCACGAGGGGGTCGGGTAAAACCCTGTTTTTTGTGTTTCGTAGCTCCCAGCTGTGGCAGAGTTCTCCACCAGCGAGACTATGGGGCACTCGGCCGATCGTTTGGCCGCCGCCTTTGCCGTTTCCCGTTTGGAACAGGATGAGTATGCCCTCCGCTCACACACGCTTGCCAAGAAAGCCCAGGACGGCGGCTTGCTGCTCGATGTGGTGCCTTTCAAAGTGCCAGGTAAAAGCGCACGTGTTCACTACAGGGCAAACTAGTTCAAGAAAGAAATATTTCATTTAGAAAAGGAAGGGGAAGTACTGGCGGTCAGATTCGTGATGGTCTATGTATCTGACACACAGGGTTTTAACTCTCTGAAAAGCTGCCTGATTTCTGCCTGGGAAACTACTAACACAGGAGCATGTTTTTAAAATGGCATTTCTAAATATAGAATCGTAGAACTGTCCAGGTTGGAAGGGACCTTTCAGACCATGGAGCCCAACCATCAACCCAACACTGCCCAACCCACCACTGAGCCATGTCCCTCAGCACCACGTCTGCCCGGCTTTGAAATCCCTCCAGGGATGGGGACTCCACCACTGCCCTGGGCAGCCCATTTCAAGGCTTCACAACCCTTTCTGGGAAGAAATTTTTCCTAATTTCCATCCTAAACCTTTCCTGGTGCAAGTTGAGGCCATTTCCTTTTGTCCCATGGCCTGTTCCTTGGGAGAAGAGACCGACACCCCCCTGACTACACCCTCCTTTCAGAGAGTTGGAGAGAGCCAGGAGGTCTCCCCTCAGCCTTCTTTTCTCCAGGATCAACACCCCCAGCTCCCTCAGCTGCTCCTCACCAAACTTGTGCTCCAGACCCCTCACCAGCTCCGTTGCCCTTCTCTGGACATGCTCCAGCCCCTCAATATCTTTTCTGTCATGAGGGGTCAGTGCAAGAAAAAGGAGAAGCATCGGGGAGTAGCCAGGTCCTGCTTGAGACCTGGGTCCTGCTTCCTCTCGGGGGCAAAATCACTTTTACACCCAAAACCAGCTGGGTTTGGGGTGGGGTTAATCCAACTGTGGCTCCAAAGGACCCCAGCAGCACCCATGTGGCATTTACCCCTCCGTTAACCGGTAGCCAGAGCATCCAACCTCCTGGTGGGCTGGGGGTGTTCAGCCAGGGAAGCCTTTGTCCTCGCCGCAGAGACATGGGGGGACATTGCAGCAATGGGAGGGACACTCATTCCCAACTTGGCCACTCCGTGGGGCCCCACCAGCTCAAGGACACCTTTATGTTGGGATCCTGCCCCTGCCTCTGCAGTGCTGCCAACAGGAGGGTCTGGGAATGCAGGAACATACCTAAAGGTACTTCAGTGATGGTCGAGGTGGTTCTCATGGCCATCAGGATTCCTTCCAGGATCTCTGCTTTTGTCCTTCGGGCCGGAGGGCTGGACATCCTCCCATGCTGCAAAGAAGACCAGGAGGCTGCGGAATCTCCTTTCCACCCTCCAGGGTGATGATCCTCCACCTCCTTTTCCTGCCCCCTCTCCCACATTACCCATGTTTCTGCACGAGCTAGGCGAGACAGTCTTTTTTGGACCAAGCTGGTTGGGTTTTGACACTGATTGAAGACTATAGGTGCATTGAGCAACACCAGATCAGCTTTTTGTGACCCCAGAGAAGCACAGTGGATTCAGGTGCTGTAATTCTACTACAACCCATCCCACAGACCCAGCTGGGAGGCTGTTTCCTCTGCTTCCCTCGGGATGGGACTGGCTTTCTTCAGGGTGTTGGTGACAAGCGGTTTTCCTCAAGCTCCCAGCATCCACCCAAACATTTGGGTTATTCCAGATACAGACACAACCGATCTCCCTTTGGAGCTTTACCTTTTTCTGAGGCATGTAGGACTTCTGCACAATGTCCAGTGGTGGCTTGGCATCCCGGTAAACCCGGGGGGGCTTCAGGATGTCGTACAGTCCCTGCATGTTCTTCTGTATCCCTGTGAACCAGAAGGAAAATGGGACAACAAAAGCCTTTGCTGTTTGCTTCTTCAAAGTTTTGAGGGGGAAGGGGGTCTTTGGGATGGGGCTTTGAGCAACCTGCTCTAGTGGGATGTGTCCCTGCCCATGGCAGGGGGGTTGGAACTCAATGGTCTTTAAGGTCCCTTCCAACTCTAACCATTCTGTGATTCTTTCTTGGTCAGAGTGGACCAGAGTGCTCATCCTTTCGAAGCAGGAGCTTTCTGGTATCTTCACTCACCAACTGGCTCAATAAAATCTTCACTGAGTTGCTCCTTGTATTGCTCTGGAACCACCTGAGACCTTCCTCCTTGCCTCTGCTCACTCCTCTTCTCCACCAAAGGTCTCAGCAGGGATCTGGGCACATCCTCCACCTCAAAGCAACAAAATAAAGGAATTCACAGCAGCCCTTTCTTACCAGTCAAGCTGATGGAGTCAGGCAGAGCCTGTCCTGCTGTGGCCAGAGGTCTCTCCCGGTGGCACTGAGCCACACAGCCACCACCTCATCCCATCTCTGCTCAGCAGAACCAGGCTCAGGGGAGAGAGGGCCCATCCCAGTGCAGACTGTGGTTTTTCCCTGATAATACCAAGATTTTCAGGGAAATCAAGTCAAAAAGCTGTCCTGGTGAGCTCTAGGAGGCAGTTTTCCAGCAGATGTTGCAGGGACAACGCTGGACTCATGAGTTCCTGCAGTTAGAGCTAGCCACCAAAGCCAGCACAGCCCTGTGCCACTCTGTGACACAGGCCACCAATTCTTGTTCTTGGTCACAACGTTGCATTTATTCTTGTTGCTAGTGCTTCCTTTCTTAAACCCCTTGCAATCAAAGGAGGGTTATAACCACTGTTAGAACCACACCACGTGCACGTTTCATTCACTTAGGAAACGAAGATTCATCTATGGACCATTTCTGGTCCAGCCCTGCAGTCCTGAACTTCCAGCCTGACCTCACCTGGGTCATGAAGAAGGATGGAATGTTCTCCTCGGCTGGGCCAGGAGGAGGCCTGGAGTCACCTTCCCCTTCATCTAGTTCTGGGGTCATGGTGCTGATAGGGTGCAGCAGCTGGGCCAAACTGGGAGGTGCCACATCTCTTGCAGTTTCCACCGCAGCTGGGAGCTGTTTCCAAGAAAAGGTCTTGGCTGGAACTTCCAGCATCAGCGGTCTCTTCTTAACTTTGGGGAGATGCGATGTGACCTGAAGGGAACACAAGGGATGTCCAAACACGCTGCCACAAGTGTCATTGTGGGGTCAGGTCTGGCAGCTGGGGGCTGATTGTTGAGGGACACAGAATTCTAGGGCAGCCCTAGCTTCAGGGACACTCTGGTAGCATCTTCTGTCCTACAGGATCCCTCAGCCAAGGCCAATGGGCCTTTTGAAGCCAAAAACCCAGTGACAAACCCTGCTTGGGGCAGCAATAAGGGAGTGGTGGGACTCCCCACCCTCATCCTGAGCAAAATATCTCCAATCCTTTCTACCCTTTCACAGAATCACATGGGGTTGGAAGGGACCTCTGGAGATCATCTAGGCCAACCCCCTCCCAAAGCAGGTCCACCCAGAGCAGGTCACACAGGAACGTGTCCAGGTGGGGTTTGAATGT
>JAOQGM010000023.1:116240259-116251473 GCA_027564225.1 Gallinago stenura | reverse complement strand
GTGGCAGAGCCCTGGCAGAGGCTGCCCAGAGAGGTGGTGGAGTCTCCTTCTCTGGAGACATTCAAACCCCGCCTGGACAAGTTCCTGTGGGACCTGCTCTGTGTGGATCTACTCCAGTGGGAGGGTGGACTAGATGATCTAGGGAGGTCCCTTCCAACCCCATATCTTTCTGAGATTCTGTCATTTTGTGATTCTGTGATTCAGTGAATGGGGGCTGTGGTCAGATCATCGCACCTTGTCTCTGCCACTCCTTCCTCCTCAGGGGAGGACTCGTCACACTCTTCCCTGCTCCAGCGTGGGGTACCTCCCAAGGGAGACAGTTCTTCATGAACTTCTTCAATGGGGTCCTTCCGGCAGGCTGCAGTTCTTCATAAACTGCTCCAGCATGGGTCCTTCCCTGGGGTGCAGTCCTTCAGGAACAGACTGATCCAACATAGGTCCCCTGTGGAGTCACAAGTCCTGCCAGGAGCCTGCTCCAGTGTGGGCTTCCCACAGGGTCACAGAATCCTTTAAGCATCACCCTGCTCCAGAGTGGTGTCCTCCATGGGCTGCAGGGGGATTTCTGCTCCAACGTGGACCTCCATGGGTTGCCGGGGGATACCTGCTCCACCGTGGACCTCCATGGGGTTCAGGTGGGTATCTTGAGAGATCCAGGAATGCCCAAGGCTGGCTGGGGGTTGGAGGAGATGACCTCTAGAGGTGCCTGCCAACCCCTACAATTCTGTGATTCTGTGAGATCCCCAGGTCATGAGGTGTCCCAGGCTGGGCTCCAGCAGCCAAGTAGGAGGAATCCCTGGGCTCCAGCTGCTGGAGAGAGGCCATGGCCTCTTATAATGTACTTTTAAAAGGTCTGTTTTTCTTTTCCACAGCCATGGCTTTACAGGACGACATACTAGAGGATGATAAAAAGGCTAAAAAGCTACTGGCAGAAGCATGTGAGAAGGAAGGGCTGGATCACACATACTGGCTCCCCAAACTGTCGGAGAAACTGGGTGTCAAGTCCAGAGAAGCCCTGAAACACCTGCAGTATGAAGACTACCTGAAGCTGGAGTGTGAAGTACGGTATCCTTGGGAAAAAAAGGCGCTCAGGAAGCTCCTGGAACTAACAGACACCAAAGGAAGCTTTGAGGAGATGCAGAAGGAGCGCTTGGAGATGACAAAGAAGAGACAAGAAGAGGCCAAGCAACTGCTGAAGGAGCTGAAAGAAATGTGCAAGAGTCGCAGCCACAGCGAGGACGTCAGAAGACCAAAAGAGGAGGCTCTGTGGAAGGCCATGGAGATTCCCAAAGAGTACTGGGCACCACCAGACAAGTCATTGCTGGATGTGCTGGAGAGCATCCAGAAGCAGCTGGAGCAGCAGGAGTCGTCAGTGGGCAGGGGTGAGAACATCTCGGAGATGGAGGTCCTGAGGCGGGCGTCGGGGGGGCTGGCGCTGCAGGGCATTTACAAAACCAGCAGGGTCGATGATGTGCTGGCAAAGCGAGAGCAGATCATCAGGGTTCCCGATGGCTTCAAGCTTCTGGGTCCAGAGCAAGGGTCTCTGCTTGAGAGGAAGGAGTTCTCCTCCTCTGCAGCAGAAGCCTCTTTCACCAAGTCCATGGAGCAGCTGGGGTTCAGCATCAGCGTTTCTGCCAAAGCCGGGTTCTGGGGCTTTACCACTGAAGCTGATATGGATTATGGCAACTCCTCGAGGTCGGAGGCCACCCACCAGTCCCGCTCTGAGCAGAGCTACCTTTGCACCACCAAGTACCGGTACATCCCGCTGGCCTCCTGCTACTTCCAAAAGCACCAACTCTGCCTCTCGGAGGCGGCCCTGCAGGTGCTGCAGCGCATCGAGCGCCTTCTGAGCATCACTCCGGAAGGGGACAGGCCCACCATGCTGAAGAGCAGGTGCGGGAGCTTCTTCAGCAGGTTTGGGTCCCACGTGAACCAAGGTCCCCTGCACTTTGGGGGGATATTCTGGTGGAAGGCATCTATGGAAGGGTTCCGGGCCGAGCAGCGGGAAGAGATGAAGCGACTGGCGTCAGAAGCCCTGAACAGCTACATTGGGGCCAGCTACAGCGGCTTCACCATCAGCATGATGGGGAATGTGGAGGTGTCAATGTCCAGTTTGCAGTCTTCTGTCCAGGGAAGAGATGGAAAGAGTGCCCAGACGGCGGTCCAGCTCTACGTGACCAGCACCGGGGGCCCAGCAGGGACGGATTCTCTTCCTCAGTGGAAATCGGGGCTTGTGGCAAATAACTCAACCTGGTGTGTCATCGACCGAGGGTTTCAGCTGATCCCGGTGTGGGATCTAATCCTCTTCAATCACAGCAAGGACTTTGAGTCTGCCTATCGAGTGAGCAGCAGCCTCAGGGCTGCCTACGAAGCGCTAACGAACCACAGTGCCAGCCCCATGTTTGGAGAGGAGCTGGTCAGCGCGGTGAAGGAGGCCAGGGATTTTGTGGAGTATGTGAAGGGCTGGGATGTGACGGTGGATGAAAGGAAGCTGCTCGAGCTGAACACTTTCAAACAGCTTCTGAACGAAAAAACCAAGAACCATAGCGTCTGGATCAACGTGTGCCTGTCGGACAAAGCTCTGCAGGAGTTCCTGGGGAACGTCGTTGTGTTTTGCAAGAGGTCACCTCCAGAAAACACCACCTATATCAAGTCTCTGCTGAGGTGCCTCCTGGATCCTCACATCTACTCTGTCAAGGACTTCCCCAATTCTTCCTCCATTATGCAATGGATCTTCCATACCGAGAGAACGCTTCCCGAAACTCCCAACGTTTCTGAGCTTGAAGATCTCACCAAGACACTGCTGCAAATGAAGAAGCACATCCAGGAAGTCACCTACGCGCTGGAAACCTCTGCATCTGCCGTTCATGAAGCAAAGATAAAAGCCACCTTGACTGCAAGCCTAGCGATTTACTCCTTGCTCCAGTGTCTCCAGGAGAGGGCTCAGAAAGACGTAGAACTGTTGGTGCTCCTAATTACGACCAGCATGGGGTACCGGGTGGAAAGCAGCACTTTTCAGTACCTCCTTGGATGTCCGGAAATTAACTTCATGATAACTGAAATGGAAACGGGACACCAGGAGTATCTGAATCTGAAGGAGCAAGACCTTTACAGAGCCCAGGCCCACCTGTTGCTGACGGGTCTGACTGTAACACCCGAGCATAAAGCGGTGTCCCCAGAGCAGAAGAAGGAGCGTTTAGTTTTCATGGAAGATCACATGAAAAACTTATGGTCCGCAGAGATAACAACTCTCCTCGAAAAGCACCGTGCACTCAAAGACTGGGAGATGCTGGAAAGTGGCTTGCAGTCCCTCATCAGTGGGCACCTGGATGACACGTGTGACGAAGCGAAGAAACACAGCATAATCAAAGACATGGAAGACACTTTTCAAAGAGTAGAGCCTTCCAGTCAGCCCAAACCCACACCAGACACCGGCAAATCCAACGCAAATCAAGCCCTTGCAAACCCAGAGTTCCTCCACTTACTCAAGCGCCTTGGACTAGAAAATCACTATCCCAAAAAAATGGGGACGGAAGATTTCCACATCATATACGAGACATCTTTACATAACAGCCAGCCCAGCAAGGACAACGAACTACCGTTTTACTTCTTACAAAAGCTATTAATGGTGGACTATCGGGTGAGGTACCTGACTTGCAAGGAGGAGAGCAACCCAGGACCCACAGGCGGGCCAAACCCCACAGAGCAAGAACAGGAACCCTCGGAGTCCTTTGAGAAGTTTTTCTTCACTGATTCGGAGGAAGAAGCCCCCAGACCTGCAACTGGGGAGAGCCCTGTGCACCCCATGGACCTCCAGATGGCAATTTTTCATTGCGCCGACGATTTCATGAGACAGTACATCTTGACAAAGCTTGCTTTCTGCCAATTTGCGCTGCCTCTGCTGGTACCAAACCCCTGCACTTCACGGATCGAGTTCCCCATCTGGTCCCTCAGCCAAATCAAAAAGAGCTGGAAAGGGGCTGAGAAGTCGGGAACGCAGGGGAGAATTAGCAGTTACAAAAACAAACTCATCTACCAGGCAGAGACGCCCATCGTGTCCTTCTTCCGCATCGGCAGTTCTTCCTCCTCTTCCAAGTCTCAGATCCTGAATGCTCTGCTGAGGAAACAAAAGCACGACACTTTCTTCCACCGGCACTGCAAAGGCAGCACCAAAGAGTGTCTGCTGATGAAAGGGCTGGTGGAGATCTCCTGGTACTGTCCCCGGGGCAGCGACGACGACAGCTTTGACTCCTGCGTGGCTTTCTGCAACCTGCACGGAGATGCGAGGGACCACGAAGAGCAGCTGCAGTTTTTGCAGGAGATATCTGCTGTGAACGTGGCTTTCGTATCCGAGTCTGACCAGAGTGACAAGAGAGCCGTGAAAATTTTGCGTGACCTGTGGCAGTCACAGATGCCTTTGGTTTGTCTTTTCACTGAAAAAGAGAATGTTGCCACCGTCCGCTTCAGCCAGAAAGTAAAAATAAGTATGAAGAACAGAAATAAAGCAGAATTAATAGAGGAGCTGGGAAAAGCAATCAGGGATCTCCTGGAAAAGTCTAACACCCTTTTCAGCCTCGACGCCTGCCTGGACAGAGCGCGCAAGCACGGGTTCATAGTCGATGAGGATACCGACGCGTGTGTGACAGCCAAAGGAAAGGCTGAGGCGCTGGTGAAGCTCCTGAAGGAAAAGAGGTTGTCTGAGATCAAATCCCAGCTGCTGCCTCTTCAAGGAAAACTGTGGTACATGTGGTGCAAAAAGGACAAGGAGCTCACTCGCCTGCAGGAAAAGAGGAACAAGAGCATCGAGCACCATCGGAGCCAAATTGAGTCAGAGAAGGCAGCCATAAGAAGAAAGCAGCTGGAGAAAGCATTCCCCCTCAACCAGCTGATGAAATCGATCCTTTGCTTTCTCCAGGTGCAGCCAGAAGCCAGCAAGAAATACTTCCTGCAGTGGATGAAGGTCTTTATGGACGACCTGTCCTCCGACCGCCTCGACGAACTGAGGTGGCGATATCACCACTTATGGTCTGAGATCCTGGCAATAAAGAAAAACAGCGAAAAAATTGATATGAAACCGTTGCTGATGAGTGAGTTAGAAGCCCTCTCGAAGGAGATCAACGATTCCTCCATTGGCCTCGAGCATATCTTGAGAGAGGTAGGGCAGATCTATGAAGCTCTGGAATCAACTAAATCAAAGGAGAAATATGTCAACAAACTGCCTGAAATGGCAGCTGCTCTCATGGTTTCGGGGTATCCCATCGAGCTGATGGATGGGGATGCTTCTTACGTACCACTGCGATGGGTCGGGGCGATCTTTGACAGTTTAATCGAGAAGCTCGGAGACAAGCGAGTGTTTGTTCTCTCGGTGCTCGGCATCCAGAGCACAGGGAAGTCAACCCTGTTGAACGCCATGTTTGGTCTTCAGTTTAATGTCAGCGCAGGGAGATGCACCCGGGGCGCGTTTATGCAGCTAATTAAAGTGGACGAGAAGCTGCAGCAGGAGTTGGACTTTGATTACATGCTCGTTGTTGACACAGAGGGCCTTCGCGCCATCGAGTTGGCCAACAAACAGTCCTTGAATCATGACAACGAGCTGGCCACCTTTGTCATTGGCATCGGCAACATGACTCTCATCAATATCTTTGGAGAAAATCCGTCAGAAATGCAGGATGTCCTTCAGATCGCCGTGCAGGCTTTCCTGAGGATGAAGCAGGTAAATCTTTCCCCGAGCTGCCTCTTTGTACACCAAAACGTGGGAGAAATAACTGCCAAGGAGCAGAACATGGAAGGACAAAGGCGTCTGCAGGAAAAGCTGGATGAAATGACTGTGATCGCCGCCCAGCAGGAATTCTGTGATGTCTCCTGCTTCAGCGACGTCATCCGCTTTGACGTCAACACCCACATTCATTACTTTGCTCACCTGTGGGAAGGAAACCCCCCAATGGCACCACCCAACCCCACCTACAGCCAGAACGTCCAGGAATTAAAGAGCAAAATCCTCCTGGCTGCCAAGAAGGAGGCGCAGGGCAGCGTTTTGAGGCTCTCCAGCTTGAAAGCTCGAATTAGTGACCTCTGGAACGCTTTGCTGAATGAAAACTTCATTTTCAGCTTCAAGAACTCGTTGGAGATCGCTGCATACAAGAAACTGGAAACCGCCTTCAGTAAGTGGACCTGGGATCTGAGGAGCCACATCTTAGACTTACAAATGAAACTGGACAACAAAATTCGGAACGGGGACTTGCAGAAGGTCACCACAGACTACCTTGAAAAACAAGTGCAAGAGACAAGCGATGCCATCACAAAAGAGATGGAAAAGTATTTCAGTGAAGACAGAGACTGTGAGATCCTGGTCCAGTGGAAAAGCAGCACGGAACTGAAGCTGAAAGAACTGAAAGACTCTCTTCTTCTCGAAACGAGGAAGAAGTGTGAGAATCTTATTGAACTGAGGAAGAACCAGTCTAAACTGGATGAAAGGAAGTCAGAATATGAGAATGAGCTCCTGAAAAAGAGCAGGGAGTTGGCTCTGTCTCTAAAAGGTCAGAGACTGAGTGAAAAAGAGCTGAGAAGGAAATTTATTTCTCTGTGGGCAGGCTGGGTTTCTGAAGTCTCCTCTGCTGTTCCCCCTCTTGAAGAGGTTGATATCGATGCGGAAATAGAAGCTGTCCTTCTAGATCACTTTAAGGAGCCAAAATTTCATGAAAGAATCAGGACATTTCCCAAATGCAAAGAATTTTCTGTTGACTTGGAGAAACATGTTGCTGAGAAAAAACAATATCTGTTCTTCAATAGGAGTATCAATGATGCCGACAGCAGCACAATGCACCGCATTACAGAGCACATCATAGACTGCGTGAAGGCAAACATTGAGAAGAAGGAAAAGGAGAAAAGGGATTACAGCCAAAGTTTTATTCACGAAATACTAAATGAAGTACAGAAAGGTATAAACTATGTCCCTGACAGTGCAAGTTACAGTTTTAACAAAGAATACGCGATAGATTTGTTGCTGTATCTCTGCAGAATGGCTGCGGAACGGTTTAAAGCCATGCGCTCGGCATTCAGGAAAGCAAATGATCCCAAGATCTATCTGGAGAGCAAGAGAGAAGATTTCTTTACCTGTTTCCAGATTTCCTGCCAAGGAGCCACTTTTGTCACAACATTTGCCATTTTCCTGTGTGAGAAGATTAGCCCAGCTCTCCGGCAGGCGGTCTATGAGAAGACAGCTCTTGCCATAGCTCGAGACATGAAGGGTAAAGTCCCGGATTTCAGTGGCAACAGAGCCTCCCTGGAAGTTTGCCTGCTGAGGTACATGGCAGAAGAAGAAAAGTTTGAGAATTTCCAGGGGTACCTTAGTAGCCCACGTGACTTCTTACAGAGTTACATTCGGAAGCGTGTTGAGGAGTACTGCTCTGAGAACAGGAGGCTGGAGAGGTTTTTAGAGGACTCCCTTACCCACTGCTCCGAATGCATCCTCTCAGCCGTTTCTGCAGCAACCAAGGTTGTCAAAGACCGAATAGACAGAAATGACAAAATCTCTCTTTGGCTGGATGCCTTTTGCCAGGAACTTGGAGAGGTGCTAAGCTTGCCCAGAAGGGACCTGAAGGGCATCGAGCACCAGGAGGTAACAGACATAGAGTTCCTGGATAACGCCATGACAGAATCGCTGTCTGCCATGAAGGACCAGCTCAAGGAGGAGCTCGCTAATGCGAAGATGAGTTCCTTCGAAAGGCAGCCTCACGAAATCCTGGCGGAACAGTTTTCGGGGTGCTGGAAGCAGTGTCCCTTTTGTGGGGCTCTCTGCACAAACACCATGCCAAACCACGATGGGGACCATCAGCTCCTTTTCCATCGGCCACAAGTTTTGGGGGGATGGAAGTGGCATAACACGGACAATCTGGTCATCGATATTTGTTCTAGTCTCGTCGCAAGTGAATGTTATTTCTGTACTCATGAAGAGAAGCAGTACCCATGCAAGAGATACCGGGATGCAGGACCTCCTTATTCCACTTGGAACATTCTTCCTGATCCATCCATGCAAGCGTACTGGAAATGGTTTGTGTCTCATTTCCGGGCAGACCTAGAAAGATTGTACAATGGGAAATTTCAAGGCAAAGGAGAAATCCCTGATTCGTGGCAGAGGATTACAAAGCAGCAAGCACTTGACGAACTGGAGAAGCATTAGGCCCACAACTGTGAAGGAAGAACCACAACTGCTTTGCTTTTTAGAAGAATGTGGTACAAATCTATCCACAAAATATTGTTATCACGGCTATGACCCCAAGCCACCAGAAGAAAACGATGTCTCTTTGTTCACAAAGTTGGGTGAAATAAGGTGAGATGCTCCTGCCATCGCCCAGAAACTCTCTTCCTTCATCCTGAAGTCAACACCCTCTTCCTTTCTTGCCATAAATATTTACCTCTGCTTTGTCTTAGAGAAAAAACCCCCAAAGCCCTTCCCTGCAGCAAGCAGTCATATGGCCAAGGTGCAGGCCAGGTGGGAGATGAAGAGCTAAGAAGCACTCCTTTGCAGGTCTTTGGGCCTGGTGAACTTTCCTCCTGCTCTTGGCCACGGTAGTGGCTGCTCTTGCCATTTGCTTTGCTGTTGAGCAAAATCCTCCATATGGGAAATGTGCAGTGGTTGTGTCTTTGCAACTTCCTCAGCAGCCATCGGTGGTGTGTGATGTTAGTGTTAGAACATGGAACCAGCTGGGACGGCACCGCTGAGGTGGTCGGTGGCCTTTGCTTCTGGCAATCCAAGAGCCAAATCCTTCCGTAGAGTTGCTAAAGTGGCAATTCCCGTATAATCCCTTGTAGTCTTTGCTAATAAAGTAGTTGAGTGGGACTGGACTGGTCTCTGTGTCCTTTATTTTCACGTTGAGCGTGGCTTTGGGGTCAGTGTGGTGGAGACAGGCGGGTGATGACTGGGTCGGTGGAAGGGTGTGTGGAAGGAGAGTGTTTGCTCCTTTCAGGGGGTCTGGTCGAGGACCTTCTTTGGTGCCTCAAGGGATAATGAGAAGGGGGGGACACCATCAAGAACACCTGGTGAAACAAATCTGCCTGAGAAAGGGTCAGGGGGGCAGTGGTGGGAACCAGGCCTGGTCGGTCACACTGGCTGAGGAGCGAGAGGGTGAGAAGGTTTATTCCAGGGAGGTGAAGTGATCAGGAAAAAATGGGGGAACCAAACCCAAACTACACCCAAGACCCAGACCTGACAAACCAGACATAGAGATAACGTCAGCTTCTGCAGTGAGTGGGGTCCCAGAGCAGGTACTGGGGTGAGTGGGGGTGCTCAGTGTCAGCCACTGGTGTGATGGGGTCCCAGCAAAGTCCTGGAATGATTTAGGGGAAATGAGGGGGGCGGTTGTCCCAATGCAGCTATGGAGAAGTGACAAGCCCAAGCTGCTACCTGGCAGCTTCTGTGGTTGCATTAAAATATGCTCAATACAGAAAAAAGACAGGGCCTGTTGTTGTAGGCAACTCCATCCCAAAGGGCCCAAAAGGATCCCTTGTCTGCCCCACACTCGCCATGAGAGCCATTAGTACCATGAGGTACTGGAGTGACTGGGGAGGTCCTAAAGCAGCTCTGGAGAAGAAGCAAGCCCGAGCTGGTACCTGGCAACTTCTGGGGTTGGAGCCAGCTGAGGAGGCTTGGGCTGGACCTGGCAGCCCCAGCAGAAGATTGAAAGGAGGTGCTGGAAGAAGCAAGGAGCGGGTGAGCATCACCTGGGTGCATCACAAGGGACTCTGCACTGTAGAGGGCTGAAGGACCACCAACTTAGGCACAGAACAGCAACGGTATCCTCAGGGAAGAGGACCATGGTGTCTGTGTGCTCTGCACACACCACTTCTGAGGCAGCTTCCCTCATATCTGTTTTTTAAGAGTCCCCTGGGAAGGCGGGGGAGTTCCTGGGGAGACACGCCAGGCAGGAACGTGGTCCCACAGCCCCCCCATCCTCTGAGTTACCTTCTTCAGCCTGACAGAGAGAGGACGGAGAGTTCTCTCGCATTAGAACTTCTACCCTACGAGAAAAGGAGAGGAGGGTAATCGTTATTGGTGATTCCCAGCTGAAGCACCTTGGCCTGTATCAGGAACAGCGTGGCCAGCAGGAGGAGGGAAGGCCTAGTGCCTCTGTACTCGGCCCTGGGGAGGCCTCACCTCAAGGCCTCACCTCAAGGGCCCCTCACTACAGGTAGGACATTGAGGTGCTGGAGTGTGTCCAGAGGAGAGCCACCAAGCTAGGGAGGGGTCTGGAGAACAAGTCCTGTGAGGAGAGGCTGAGGGAGGCAGCAACCCAATCATGGCAGGAAGGGTAATTTGCTGTCTGTGGAAGTGCCGCCAGGGTTAAGTCAAACTAAACCCAGCATCAAAACACACTCAATTCAGAAAAAAATAAAAAAAGAAAAAAAAAAAAAAAGAGACAGGTCATTGTTGTAGGCAACTCCATCCTGATGGGAGCTGGAGGCCCAACATGCAGACCTGACCCACTTCTCAGGGAGCTCTGCTGCCTCCCCCGGGCCCGGGTGAAAGACAGGAAAAGCAAACTTCCCTCCCTGGTAGGCCCCTCAGGTTATGACCCCTACTCCTTGCTCAGGGATGAGCTGTTAACACGAAAACCAAGGGCCATGGAAAGAGGCATCCGGGCCTCGGGACAAGTGGTCAAGGGGTCAGGAGTGCGGATCGTGTTCTCCTCGGACATCCTGGGGGCAGGGAAGCACGAGGGAAGTAACCAGAAGAGCCAGCAGGCCAATGCCTGGCTCCGAGCCTGCTGTCAGAGGCACAGCTTTGGGCTTTTTGAGCACGGGAAGGTCTACATGAACACCAGGCCTGCTGGAGACCAACGGGGCACACCTGTCTCAAAAGGGGAAGAGGGTCTTTGTGCAGGAGCTGGCAGGGCTCATCAAATGGTCTTTAAATGAAGTTTGAAGGGGGAAGAGCGGGGAATCCAGCAGTGGAGACACAAGGGCCATCGATGGGTCAGGAACTATGGCTGTGCCTGGGAATGGTCAGGTAGTTAGGCCTTCCTACACCCAAAGGGTGGTGGGACTGGGAGTCCAGCTGAAGGTCTTTTACACTAATGCAGGAAGCATGGGCAACAAACAGGAGGAGCTGGAAGCCATTGTGTGGCAGGAAAGTCCAACCATCAACCCACCACTGACCCATGTCCCTCAGCACCACGTCTGCCCGGCTTTGAAATCCCTCCAGGGATGGGGACTCCACCA
>JAOQGM010000023.1:116188971-116202306 GCA_027564225.1 Gallinago stenura | reverse complement strand
CTGTGGGACCTGCTCTGGGTGGCCCTGCTCTGGCAGGGGGTTGGACTGGATGATCTCCAGAGGTCCCTTCCAACCCCTGCCATTCCCTGATTCTCCCAACACACCCCGGGGACTCCAGGCCATGCCAGCTCACCACCCTGAGGAATCCTTGCAGAGGAACAACTCCTTCAGGACCAAGGTCATGCCTGGTTCCCTGAGTTCCTGACAACAGACTGGAAAGAACAAACTGCTCCAGAGTTTCACAGCCTCTGCCTGGCCTTTGGGAAGCAAAGAGCAGCTTAAGCACCCAGCTCACAAGGTCAAGGACCAGCCCGTGCCTTCAGCAGAACTCTTTCCCAACGGTTCACCAAACCTTCAGCATCTTTAAGGGTAACACTTGCTCAAAAAAGAGAAAACTGTTTGTTCTGCTACAGAAACCCCTGCCATCTGCTCCAAGGATGGGAAGGACATTTCCAGGACCACTGTTTCCACAAGACACCATGGCCAAGCAGCCTCACTCATCCATCCCAAAATAGATAAGATTCTATCTTGGTCAAACTTTGATGCCCCTGAGCAACACAGAACACTTCAGCCTCTCAAAAGCAGGTCTGGAGGCAGCAGAGGGCGATTTGAAAATACACGGTGGTGACAAAGAAGCATCCCAGGCCATGGGCTGTGATAGCCCTCATCGGATCCTTCACAGCTCCAGAGCAAGGCTGAGAAAACAAACAGCGGTATCAATTCCAGCAAACACAGTTATTAGTTAGAGCTGTTATTTTAAAAGAACACACTGAGAAGTTTTCCCTTTTCCAGCTGCTTATTTTGTTTTATTCAAACAAAAACCATGGACATTAATTTTAGCTGTACTTAATTGAATAATTTCTCTGGGGAATAGTTCAGGGAGAGTTTTAAAGGAGGCTGCTTCCAAGAGCCATTACTAATTGGCATATACCACAGGGTCAGTGTGCCAACCAAAATAGTACGCTTTAATGTTACTGGAACTATTCTCAGTCCAGATGTGTTGAGAACTCGCAGTGATATAAGGCAGCAATAACCATATTCACATGATAGAGGATTTTGAGTATCCTTCCCCAGTTATCTGGAAGAAGAGAATGGTCTCCTTCACTAGCAGTACTGGAGTGAAAAGCCAGGTCATTTGTTCTCCCCCTTTACTCCTTTCATTTTCTTTACCGTATTTAAAGCTGATCAGCACAGTTCCCTAGATATCAAATGGACATTAATGTTAAAAAAAAAGCACCAGAAACCCTCTTGTAAGAACTCCCAAAGGTTGCCCCCAGTTCACAGCACCCACTGAAGCCAACATGGTTCACTGCGGTGACGCACCGAGCCCACAGCACACACTGCCTATTTTTATTTCAATCCAAAAATCTACGTGCTCTCACAACATGAACACAGAGATTTTTAGGGCAGACTATCAAAACTCGCAGCCAAATCTTCAGGTTTATAGTGACAATGTCATTAAACTATTTTTCTACATCCTTGACTTTGGGAGAAAGCAAGGAAATGCTGTTAATAGATAAAATAATCATAAATTCTGCATCTGTAGGAAATCCCGGAGCACTCCGACACCAGACACGTACCTATATTCGTGTAACAAACCCCCGCCAATCAAAGCACTTTTCCTGTTGGGATATGTTTGTTTTCTGCAAACTTATAACAGAAAATGAAAGGACAGAAGCTAATTCAGACTCTGTTTGTTTTCCCTTTATCCAAAAATCTATGCAGGGTTTTTAAAATATTTCAGAGATTCCTCATAATATTCATCCCTGATTTCTTTTAGGAACTTTAATTTTCCCCAGCTTTATACACCATTGCAATACTTTTCCATAGATATCAATAGCTTTAATTACGAATACATACCAGTTGCCATAATTACACTAGGGCAGAAGGTATAGCAATTCCCTATAAAAAACCACTTGGCTACTAAACCCTGCAAGTTCAGGTTTCCAGTCCATTTCTCAAAAAAAAAAAT
The DNA here is from genome assembly GCA_027564225.1 of Gallinago stenura. Classification (NCBI taxonomy): domain Eukaryota; kingdom Metazoa; phylum Chordata; class Aves; order Charadriiformes; family Scolopacidae; genus Gallinago; species Gallinago stenura. The sequence goes on along the minus strand of JAOQGM010000023.1, from coordinate 116,200,334 downwards.
AATTTAAAAATAATTGCTTAAGTTATAGCCCATGCAGCTGTTGTCACTTTAAGATCTCCCTGACAATTACTATTTCTACACTTCTTAAACTGCGGACTCATCACAGCAATGTAACGTAATTACTAAATCATAGAGTGGTTTGGGTTGGAAAGGACCTTAAAGGCCACCCAGTGCCACCCCCTGCCCTGGGCAGGGACACCTCCCACCACACCAGGTTGCTCCAAGCCCCATCCAACCTGCCCTTGTGTGTGCTTCTCCCCCTGCCCAGCTCAGCTGGGGGGTCTGGAGCTTCGGGGCTCCCCAGGGCTGGGGCACCCGGGACTCACCGATGCAGATCTCGTCATCCGTTTCGGCGTCGCCGATGCAGAGGAATTTGAACTCATTGAGGGAGTCTGCAAACTTGCGCTTGGCTGCTGACAGGTCTGCCAGGAGAGGGGAAAAACACCCCCGTCAGAAGAGGAAAAAGCCCACCAACAGCACGATGCAGACAGATCCCAGCTGGAGGGGACATGTCCCCATGGAGGGGACAACCACGGTGCCACCCCCAGCACCAGGGAAGCCCCAAGAGCCCTGCCCTTCTCCTGCACGCACCTGAGGGACAGGGCTCTGCAGGGTCCCGTCCAACACCCACCAAAACCCACTCCAGGGGATGCAGCCCCAAAACACCACGAGACCCGGCGGCAAAGGGTGATGCAGGGGGGCAGCGTCCCCCGGGAGGTGGCACCTCTGCACCCCCTGTCCTGCTGGAGCGAGGCACCACGTAGGGGTGATAATGCCGAGGTTGATTGCTCCCCAAGCTGCAGATTCTCTCCGAGACCTGAATCCTATTAAGATCTTACTTGCAGTGACCTGAGGGACCCAGGGCTGGCGTTTCAGAGCGGCCCCACACAGACACACACGCTCCGGCCGCTGGAGGCCACCGGCTCCGGGGGGACCTTGTGCTGGAGCAAGGCGAGGGACGGCGTTAGGGAGACGTAATGCTAACTCCCTTGTGTATGTTTTCACTCAAAGTCCAAAAAATCAGTGGTTTTTTTTTTTTTCCCCTTTCTGAGCACAGGTGGAAAATAAGGCGTGTGCACACAAAGGCCATTTCCTCCTCTCGGACACCCACAGCCAAAAGAAAACCGCAAAAGAATTCAAGTGTTTTGCTTTCCCTGGGGGATCAGAGAATCCAAAGCTTTCTCCGAGCGTTAGAGCTGCTCACGGAGTGTCCCTGCTTAGACATGGGGGCTGATCCTGCCCCACAGCTCAGCCCCACTCCAGGGGTGCAGCTCGCCCCATGCTGGGGCAGCCGGAGGGCTTGGGGACTTTACCCCTGTCCCTGGAGCCGGGTGGCCTCCTGCCTCCTCCGGAATAATAACCAAGATGACGTTAATGACTTAAGGAGCAATTTCCTCTGCCTTGGCTCCGTGCTGAGCATCAGCCCGGCTCTCCCCACCGCGCACCGTGGCCTCACCGATCCCCTGCCCACCATACACACCGCAGGGACGAAGCCAGGGATGAAGCCGAGGAGCCGGTGGCATCCACCAGCAGTGGCTCCCAGGGCTTATAAATAGGCAGGGGGGAGGCAGGGGGAGAGGGAGATAATTCCCCGTGCGACAGCGATAAAGGAGGCTCGCTGGCAGCCGCTCACCAGGCGACATGGCCGAGCCACAGGGGCGAAGCCAGCCCTAAAATTAGCAGCAGGATGGGCCAGGGAGGGAGAGAGGGGCACCCACCCCTCTGGGGAGCAGCGAGGGGCCCCATCGTCCTCCCTGTGCCACCGTTAGACCCACCCGCACTCCCACCATCCTGTTTTCCTAAAAGCTTGAACCTCTCATCTACATTTTGGGGAAAAACCCCTGCAGTGGAAGCAGCCAAAGCTCCCAGCTCCTTTGCATGGGGAAGGCAGGGCCCCTCCACGGGACAAGCTCAGCACCCGAGGCTTCTCCTTCCCCAGGGCTGCGGACGAGCAAACCCCAAATCCTACCTCGTCAGAAACTTCTGCTTCCTCTCGTGCAGGAGTGAAACCACCCAGACCCCGCGCCTGAGCCACCGCCGGGCTGTGCCAGCTTTGATCCCGGGTCCTCCAGCACGCTTCATCAGCCAATGGACAAACCCACCCCTGACCCGTGTCCCTCAGCACCATGTCTGCCCCCCCTTTGAAATCCCTCCAGGGATGGGGACTCCACCACTGCCCTGGGCAGCCTCTGCCAAGGCTTCACAACCCTTTCCATGGAGAAATTGTCCCCAGAATCCATCCTAAACCTCCCCTGGCATAACCCGAGGCTGTTTCTTCTTGTCCTATTGCCTGTTCCCTGATAGAAGAAACTGACCCCCCCTGGCTACCCCCTCCTTTCAGGGGGAGGTAGAGAGCAAGAAGGTCTCCCCTCAGCCTCCTTTTCTCCGGGCTGAATAACTCCAGCTCCCTCAGCCTCTCAAAACAGGACACAGTACTTGAGGTGGGGCCTCACCAGTGCCCAGTACAGGGGGATGATCACCTTCCGAGTCCTACTCCCCACACTGTCCCTGATCCAGGCCCTTCTTGGCCACCTGGGCACACTGCTGGCTCATGTCCAGCCAACTGTCCACCAACACCCCCAGGTCCTTTTCTGCCAGGCAGCTCCAGCCATTGTTCCCCCAGCCTGTAGCGCTGCAGGGGGTTGGTGTGACTGAAATGCAGGACCTGGCACTTGGCCTTGGTGAACCTCATCCCGTTGGTCTCAGCCCAGCCAGCCAGCCTGTCCAGACCCCTCTGCAAAGCCTTTCTACCTTCCAGCAGGTTGACTCTCCCACTTAGTTTGGTGTCATCTGCGAACTGACTGAGGGTGCACTCCATCCCCTCGCCCAGATAATTTAGATAAAGATGTTAAAGAGAACCGGCCCCAGTACCGAGCCCTGGGAGACACCACTGGTGACCAGCCACCATCTGGACTGAGCTCCATTCCCCACCACTCTCTGTGCACAGCCTCCAGCCAGTTTTTAACCCAGGGGAGAGTGCTCCCATCGAAGCCATGGGCAGCCACTTTGTCCTGGAGGATGCTGTGGGACACTGTATCAAAGGCCTTGCTAAAGTCCAGGTAAACAACACGCACAGCCTTTCCTTCATCCACCAAGCGGGTCCACTTTGCCCAGGTTGGCCAGAGCAGCTGTGGCTGCCCCATCCCTGGAGGGGTTCAAGGGCAGGTTGGAGGGGGCTTGGAGCCACCTGGTGTGGTGGGAGGTGTCCCTGCCTCACATCAGGGCAGGGGGTGGCACTGGGTACTCTTTAAGATTCCATTCTCCCCTAACCATTTTGTGATTCTGTGAGGTGACGAAGCGTCCCCTCCCCATCGCCACCCCTCTTGTCCCTTGATATCCCCAGGATGTGGCTGTCTGGCTGCTGCCATCCTGCCCCAGAGGGGTGGCAGGTCCCAGCCAGGTTTGGTCCCCCTGCAGCTGAGGAACCAGGCTGCCACCCTGGGCACGGGAACTGGGGGGAGGCCACGGGAAAAGAGTCTGGGACTGGGGAGCAGTGGGGAGCCAGATGCAACGCAGACGTGAAAGTTGACTTTTATTGACTGATTAAAACAGTAGTATCCTGAAAACTTCCCCCAGATCTCCTCAGTCAGTTGGTGAGGGTCTTGCACGCTGGGAGCGGGGAAAGGTGGCTTCTCCACAGCCGAATATTGCAGTGAGCTGAGAAAAGAGCCCTTCCCCAGTATACAGGGCAAGAAAGGCTCCAGCTCCAACACCTATCAACCCAAACTACATAAACCGAGAATCCAGAAGGCCACGGGGAGCTCACACTCCAGGGGCCAGGGGCTCTGGCTCCCTGGGAGGCCCCGGGGATGTCCAGCCACCACCACCTCTGTGGTGTGGTCAGGAACCTTTGGAAGGTGTCTGAGCTGTTGGACATATCCCTGCCGCTGCCAGAACCATGGGGAGGGAAGAACCCTAGGGCTCTCTGCAGGGCTTTGGTGGCTGCTGGGGCGCAGGACCTGCTGTCCCCTATGGTGGCATGAGCCCCTGCACCGGGGGACATGACCTCCAGAGCCATGAGTGGAGCAGGGACAGTGCTGGCAGCGGGGACAGGCATTGGGGCCGCTCCGTGCTGTCTCCACACTGGTGGGGCTTGCATCTCCTCAACCATCTCAGGTCCCCGCTTCATCCTTGTTTCTGAATGTCCCTCCAGTGACAGCTCTGGTTGCCCAGCAGTAGCCAGCTGGGCACCTCCACAGCCCCGGTGAGGGATACACCATCCCTTCAGCCCCATTTCTCTGGGACTCAAGCCACAAATGGGACCCACAGAGAAGGAATGCAAAGAGGAGGGTCAGCAGTGGCAGCAGCAGGGAGGAGATGTCCCCCAAGGTGGGGAGGAGAAGGGCATGGGGCCGGGGGAGGTTGTGCCGTGGGGCTGGGGACATGGGAACTTCATGCTCCCAGCAGCTTCTTGACCATGTAGCCTGGCATGCTGTAGAGGAAGAGGGCGATCATGATGAGGAGCAGCAGGGCCAGCACGATTTTGATGATGAGCCACTTGTAGCGCGTGCAGATGAGGTATTTGATGGACTTGAGCGGGTTCAGGAACCAGATGAAGGATGTGTCCGGGCGGCTGCAGGGGAAAAAAACCCACATCATTAATGTCATGGCCACGGAGAAGGTCAATGTTTGGACTTGATGATCTGAAAGGTCCCTTCCAACCCAGATAATTCTATGATTCTAAGGGATGAGTGGCAGGCAGCGCAACAATGGACGTGGTGGGCAAAGGGAGGTGCAGGATCTCCTCCCCTGGGTAAACCTGCACAGAGGGAAACAGCCCTATCAGGAGGACCAGGAGGGTGGAGAAGGGGACGTGGGTCAGATGGAGTAATGCAGGTTTGTGAAGAAGCACAAGGATTCCAGTCGAAGCTGGAATCTGGTGATGAGGGCAGAGGGGAGGAGGTGGGAGGCCAAGGAAAGGGGATGAAGCCAAGGAGAGAGGCAGAGGAGGAACAGAGTAAGCAAAAATCAGTGGGGCAGTGAAGAGCAGGCAATGGGGGGGACCAGTAGAGACAGCTCTGCCCATGACCCTCATTCCTCCATCCCCCAGTGTGACCCCTCCTAACCTCCCCACGCCTGGCTCCCTCCCCGGGGACCACCCCAAGCTGGTTCCTCCTTACTTGGGTTTCTCCAGTGGATCAGGCTCATTGCGGGCTAGTCCAGCAGGGGACTTCTCTGCCTCCTCTGCCGTCAGAAGGTGCAGTTCAGCCTCAACTTTCCCCTGCAGGGAGCAGAGAGTGGTGCTGAGACCTAGGTCCCCACCTCGGCCCCCCAAGACAGAGGGGACAGAGGCAAGCAGTGGAGGGTGTCAGCAAAGAGTGCAATCCCTCCCTGTTCCCCATCCTTACGGTGATCTCCAGCTCATCATTCTCATCTCTGGCCACAAATGGCCACCAGCCCTTCACCCGCTTCTGCTTGAAGATGGAGACCATGGGCAGCTCTGCCTCGTTCGTCACCATCTCCAGGCTGCACTGTTTCGACGTTTTGGCTCCCCGGGGGAAGCGGTTCAGGTCCAGCTCGATGGCCCCTGGCAGGAGAAAAGCGGAGGACAGGTGTTGGCACCCCCAAAACACTGAGTCCTTGGCTGGAGGTGGCTTGGGTCAGCATCTCCTGCCCTGGAGAGGAATTTTGAACTAGGTATGGGAACCAAAAAGCCAACACCTTTGCTGCAGGAGCAGCAATTGAACACCAGCAGTGGGGACGAGGGCTCTCGTCTGACCTGATCTTACCAGCAGCATCTAAAGAGGGTTTGTAGGGTGTTGTGGACTTAAGGAGCAGAGCTGCCCTTCCAGGTTCTGTTCTCTATAGGCTTTGCCTTATCCCACGCTGCTCCCTGCTTGTCCATCCATAGGCTCTTGGCTGCCCCATTGCCCCAGCTCAGTGGACCTTCCACTTACCAAGGAAATCATCGGCCGAGAAGTGGTCAGCATCCCAGACCTGCAGGGTGAGGCGAGCCGGGATCTTGTACTCGGTCTCATCCCAGGAGAACATGGACTCCTTCTTGGAGATGACGATCCTCTCCTCTGCCATCAGGTAGTCAAAGGGGAAGATGTAGCGCCAGTTGAAGTTGCCTTCACCGGTGAGGGAGTGGTAATGGACGTCTGTGTCTTGCTTGTCCTCCTGCTGACCCTTCAGCCACCTGCAGGACCCAGAAGGGCAAGAGGGGTGGCATGTATTACAGGAGGGAGGAGAGGACACCCCCCCCCCAACTCCAAGACCACCCTGGGAACCCCAGGAGAAGCAGAGGAGGTGTTGCTGGCACACCAGACTGTACGTACCCCCTGACGAAAATGTCACTGGATTTCTCGCCAGTGAAGTAGTCATCGTCCTCCAGGATGACCTCGTCTGTGTTCCACACTATGACTCTAAGCTCATATCTGTCAGGAGGAAGGGAGACAAGGAGGTGATGCAGGGGAAGGGGCAGGAGAGGATGAAGGTGACACCACCAGAAACCAGGACCAGGCACAGAGATGGCAAGGAACTGCTCACAGAGACCTTATCTGAGGGATCATGAGGGCAAGGTTGGACAGGGATCTCCACATGAGCTCAGAGTGAGCAGAGCAGCAAGGGGGAGGCTTTACGTCCCTCTGCTGAGAACCTCTACAAAGCCCAAGCCAAAAGCTCAAGGAGACAGCCAAGGCTTGGTCTTTAGCAGATTCGTTGCTAAAAGCAGTCTGAGCCTCAGCACCACATCTAGTTCAGCCTGCCCTGGGAAGCCGGTTCCAGTTCTTGGTGAGCATGGGGCACTGCTGAGAGTGGCTGTCCCAGGCTGTCCTGTAGACAGCCCTCTGCTAATCCAGTCCATGATGGTATCTGGACCTTGCCCTTGGCCTCAGCTTTCCCCCAGTTCAGACCCCATCCACGGCTCACTGGGATGAAGGGACATTCTCTCCATCCAAGGCATCGTCTGCTGGGCACAGAGTGCAGGAGAATCCCACCAGGATGCCAGGTGCCGTCCCTGTATCCTGGCCCTGGTGGTGGGAAAAGGGGCCCAAGGACACAGACCGGCAGGGTCAGGCAGGGCTGGGAGGGATGCCAAGGGAAGAAATTTCTTTCTTCTTTCAAAATGAGCTGGGAGAGGGCAGGGTGGGGAGGGAAGGACTCTTCAAGGCACTGTCTGTTGCCTGCTCTGTCCTGCTTGGATTGGCCAACTTTGTCCCAGCAACTTTCCCTGCCGTGACCTCTGGGAAAGGGCCCATCCAAAGTCCCCGGGGATGCCCTGGGATAACTCTTCCCCTGCCCGGGAGGGAGTAAGGGGAAAGGGGTAACTAATTAATTTCCTAGTCTACTCAGACGAGAGCTGGGGAGCTGCAGGGGATGGAACTGGTGGGATACTGCCCTTCAGGAGCTGCTCTGGAAGGAGAAGACATCTCTTGATGCCTCCAGTCCTGGGTTCTCTGGAAATGCCAGCATGGGGAAGGTACCCCGGCAGAGGGTTGGGCTGGGCCATGGAGCAGCATCAGAAGAGGGTAGAGGGAGGGCTCCATCCCCAGCCTCTGGTTTTCCCCGGGATTGGTGGGCCAGGAGGTTCCTTACTTCTTTGGTTTCCTGGGAGAAATATCAATGGCGGGGCCAGGTGCTGGCATGTCCATGGGGAACATGTCCACCCACATCTCCAGGCGGCCCTGCAAAGGTGAAGAGATGCAGTCAGCTGCCCGGGTCCCTCCTTTGCCCCCCACACTCGACAGGGTCCCTCCCAGCTCCTCTTGCCCTTCAACATCAGTCTGGTCATGCCAGATGTGGGGTAGGGCCTTCAGAACTGAACCCTGCCAGATATGAAGCAAGACGGGACTCCTCCATGCCATGAGCCCTTTTCCATCCCCTGAAGAAGTGTCTCATGGCATGATGTGGTACCGAGGGGAGTCAGGGGACCGAGGGACTTGGGGGGTATGGCATGGATGAAGGCTGGAGCAGGAGGGGCACTGAAAACTTAAGTCTTCTGGGGTCAGCAGGTGACTGTTAAGGACTGGTGATGCCCAAGTGCCACTTTGCAGGGTGCCTCCCCCATCTCTGCTGCCCACGACAAGGTAGGTCATGGCTGGTCTGCCCAGTTGACATCTCAGCTCCCTGCTTGGAGGCTCTGCAGCCTCCGCTCCTGCTCTGGGGCTCTGAGGACCTGCTCGATGCCCGGCTTGTCAGGGTTCAGCAGTGGGCGCGTCTCCACGTGCTCGGGGACCAGCTTGCAGCCTGCCCGGGGGATGTCCTCCCAGTGGCGCAGCACAGTCAGGGCCAGGTGTTCATCTGTCTGCTTCTTCTGACCTGGGTGAGCAAAGAGAAGGCTAAGCTTGGAGATCTGGGCAGAGAGACACCAGGGACAGCAAACAACCCCGTTCCTCCACCCTTACTCCAGAGGGGCAGACCTGCCTACCTGCTGCTTCTCTCCATTCCCTTGTGCCCACACTTTGTCCTTCAGCCAATACCTCCTCACTCCTCTCTTTGTCCTCTCTCTAACCCATGTCCTTGACACAAGGTCCAGCTCCCCTGCCAGTCTGCATTTTCTCAGGCTGAACCAGCTCCATAACTACTGACCACGTTCTCCTTCTCTTCTGCACCCCTGCTGGCCTGCCTTCATCTTTATTGAATGTACATGAGTGTGTTGGGACACCACAATGTTTGGAGGTGCAGTTACATGGGCAATGGCTTCCTAAACCCTGGAAAGGCCAGGGTGGGCTGCCTTCATTGCTCCTTGGGCACACGCTTCCAGGAGGAAGTTTTCAAAGGTAGCTTTGGTGATGCTGTGCCATGGATGCACATGACTGATTCCGAGAGCAGCCCTCAGGCCTGGGAGGTCTCTAAGATTCTCCACATACTGGAAGGTCCATTTAAGGAGGTGGATGGAGAGTGACTGCAGTGCTGCTTTAGGCTGATGAGGCCACTACATCTGTCTCCAATCCTGGGTGACGAGGGGACACCCCAGACCCCTGCTTCCCTCCTCAACCTTCAACCCATGCGTCAAGTACCATTTTCATCCTCGATCTCCGTGGGGCCGGTGAAGACCCTGTTGGCAACTTTCACTCTTCCTCCTGGCCCGAAGTGTGGCCCATCCACCTTGCCCTCTTTGCAGAGCTTGGACAGGATTTGGGAGGGCTTCATGGGGTCACGCCAGGTGTTGTAACCATGTCTGCAAACAGGAGGGCCAGGTCAGTCGAGTCATAGCAAGATATGGAGGAAAAAGGGATTTCGTTCCCCTCTGCTGGCAAAACAACTGCTGCTGCCGTGAAGGACCCAGGGTTTACAGGGGGAGGATCTGCAGCTGAAAGTGTAAACCTTCAGAGCAGAAGAGGTCCCTCTGTGACCCTTCTCTACACTCTGCTCGTATCCTTCCACCCCAGCCCTGACATTCCCAGCACATCCCACTGGACTCCTTATGCTCATCATCTCTCCTTTGGTCCTGCTGCCATTTCAGCTCTGGTGTCACTCCTCTACCCAGTCCCACCAGTGTCCCTCAGTCCCTTCCTCCTTGCCCTGGGCTCCTGACAACCCACTGCACTGCTGCCCTGGTCACAAAACCTGTCTTAAGAGTGAGGACATGCACATATTCCTCCACCAGCAGGCAATAAAGGGGGGAGACTCCTGCAGAAGATCTAGGCTAGGTGTGGAAGATGAGACAGGCAGAGGGTCCAGGCAGAAGGTTGGGCAGAGAAAGCTTTGCTTGTACATGGAGTAGGTCTGTGACACCCCACAAGTAGCTCGGTGCTTGCTGTAGAAGCGGTTCTCCAGGTCAATCTTGGTCTCTCCAATGAGGTCGTCGGTCCCCACCAGGTCCCAGTCGTACACTGCCACTGTCAGCATGGACTCCATGGGGAAGGTGGCCTCAATGTCAAAGGATCTAGGCCAGGGGGAAGAGAAAAGCTGTGAAGTGTTTGGATGCTACTCAGGACACATGGGTGAGGTGGGTCTGCTCCGGGCTGTGGACCAAGGTGCAGGTAGAAGGGCTGGCTGAGGCTTAGCTCACCCCTTCCAGGTGCAGACAGGACACAGGGCTGGAGGCAACTCACTTTCCAAAGACGGGGTTCAACTGCTTGGAGATGTAGTTCTCCTTGTCTTTGATGTCTGTCTTCCCCAGCTTGATGGCAATGTAGGGGTCAGCTTTCCCGTTGATGTCAGCTGGGTGAAGGTCCGTGGCCTGCAGAGAAGAGATGAGATGTGTCCGTGGCATCCACAGTAGCAAAGAATTCAGGGGCAGCCCCATTCTCCATCCCTGAGACCATCTGGCCCTGCCTGGCCACAGGCATGCAGCTGAGCACTTTCTTCCCCTGAAACAGACTGTCCTGGTTAAAACTGGGGATAAATCCTGCTTTGTGTTAATCCCTGTCCTGATTTGGGGAGGGGTTGGGGCTGGCTGGGTCCCCTCAGAGAGACATAACCACAGTCTCCTTTGGCATCTCTTTCATCAGTGGAAAGAAACAGGCTCCTCTTAAAGCCCCAGAGCAACAACCTGACCAAGACCTTCTCCAGAGCACACTCCATATGAAGAAACACGCATTAACTCAGTGCACGTTCAAGGATGTGCCATGCTCTTCAACTAGGCCTACTAGACCTTTCCAGCTTCCATTCAGCTTTGCATGTTCTTCACCAAGGTGTCATGGCTGTGTAAAGCACCTGACAGTCCGAGCTGATCCAAACTATCCAACTTGAGTTAAGCACTAGGACAGACATGCCGGTCCATCCTACATACCAAAAGAAAGGTCTCTGGGTCTGGCAGGAGCTTGGATCTGGCTTGCTCCCAGCACTTGGAGCACACAGCTATGGAGACCGCATTCAAGTCCTCATCAATGAGTTGCTTCAGCCCTTGTCTCAGTGCCCTGATGCACTCAGAGCTGAAAACCATTGTTCCTACAGCTTTGGGACCAGTTCCTGGGTGTGCACCATGCAAGGGAGTGCAGGATCAGGCCATACCCTACTGCTCTACTCACCCGTACGATATAGACTCGGACCAGCACATTGATGGGGTCGTTGCTGGGGATCCCTTGGAACATGCCGAAGTTGGGGTCATATCCCGCCTCCTTGGTGATATCATCAGGGAGAGGCACTTTGTAGACGCACATGGAGCCCTGGGCCAAGGGAGCGCACAGCCTGGTGAGGGTCCTGCTGCCCAGGGGGCTCAGAGTAAGCAGACCCAGCCCACACCACCCTCCCTGAGGACACCCAGTCAATATCCTTGTTCCTAGACAAGTGCTGGAACAGACAGGCCAGATCTCAGAAAAATTCCTCCACTGCATGAGCCTTGAACCCCTCCAGGGATGGGGCAGCCACAGCTTCTCTGGCCAACCTGGGCCAGGCTCCCACCACCCTCCCCCCAAAGAACTTCTTCCCCACATCTCAGCTCCATCTCCCCTCTGTCAGGGTCCAACCCTTCCCCC
>JAOQGM010000023.1:116142562-116171757 GCA_027564225.1 Gallinago stenura | reverse complement strand
TGGTGGAGTCCCCATCCCTGGAGGGATTTCAAAGCCAGGCAGACGTGGTGCTGAGGGACATGGGTCAGTGGTGGGTTTGTCAGTGGTGGGTTGATGGTTGGACTCCATGATCTGAAAGGTCCCTTCCAACCTGGACAATTCTACATTTCTGAGACCTAAGTGCTCTTCAGAAATAAACCTCACCCCACAGAGACTAGAAACCAGCACGCCTACTGACCAAAGCTCCCCACCACATCGACAAGATCCAGCTCATGAATCCCCTTCCCTGCCTGTCTGAATCCTGCTCACCAGCTCCCTCATGCAGGACTTGAGCCTCTCCCGGTCCAGCCTGGTGCGGGAAGAATGGTGCTGGTCCTTGTCAGCCAACGTTACGAAGCGCCTGGTGGGAAAGGAGAATTCAGTAGCATGAATCCCCATGGGACCCCACAGGCTCTCCCCAAGGAGCCGTGTCTGGATGGGTGTCTGCCAGCAGGAGAGCACCACCCTGGAGGAAAATGTCCTCATTCCTCCCGAGCCTGCAAGGCAATCGGGGCCAAGTGGCCTGCTGGCACCCAATGTTGAGTGTCCTGCAGGGGAAGTAAGTGCTGATCAGGTACCAGCCTGAGGAGGCTACAGGGTTGAGGCTTTCACCCCTGGTTTGGTGTCTTTGAGGTGTAGATGGCAACACCACCTCACCCATACTCCAAGCCAGAGAGCTGATAGGGCATTGTGCCAACGTGATGAAGCACTTGCCCACCATCCAGAGGGTAAGGAAAGGTGGGCTTACACTGACGACCTTGCCCAGAGCCCCACAGAGGGCAGGGGTCTGCAGTGTGCCACCTTCCCCCATCTTTTACTCACAAGCACCCACTGCTCAGCTCCTCCAGGACCCCTCGGAGCCGGCGCTCCGGGTGCGGCTTCTCCGTCTTGATCATTTCCTGCACATCATTGAGTCCTTCCTCCTGCAGCATCAACAGGGGGAAGTGGTGAGGGGGTGGTGGGGCAGAGCCCCGTCATGGGGCAAGGTGTGTCCCAAGGTCCAACCCTACCTAGAGCAGCCCTGTGGGGGCTGGAACACATTTGGCTGCAGGAACCTGGCTCTGGGTGATGGGAATGGGTCCACCACACTCCACAGGGCTGGTTGGCCAAGGTCTACCCCATCTGGGCTGGACCTGCCAGGCTCCCCCTTTGCAGATCCCACCATGACCTTGCTAACACGAAGCTGTCACAAAGGTTCCCTGGGAATTAGCTGAGACTATGGAGGAGGCTCTGTCACACAAAGTGGTTTTCCCAGGGGGGATAAAGCTTCCCTTTGGTGGGGACAGCTGGGTCTGACCCACAATAAAAAGTTCTTAGGATTTGGACATTCAAACTGTGGAGCGTTTAGCACTGGGAAACTTCTCCCTCTCTGGCACTACTTTGCTCGTGGGTGCTTGCACTCTCTGTCCCTGCTTTGTGACAAGCTGCAGAGATGTGCAGGGAGCCTGAAGGTGCCTCATATCCCAGGTTGTCTCCTTCCCTCCCCCCCTCCCCAGCACATACTGACCAGCTTGTCCGCAATCTTGTCCATGATGTTGGCGTTATACAATCTGCGGCGCTGGTCCTGCCACCAGCTCTTGATGTAGATGCAGGGTTTCTTCTCAAAGTACGGCAGGTGAAAGTAGTTCCTGCAAGAGGAGGCAGAAGAGATATTCCGTGGTGGTAACGCTCCCATCACCTACTAACACCCTGTTTCTGAATGCTGTTGAGCATCTTCTATAGCATCCTGGCCTTCAGAGAAGGCAGACATCCTGCTCTTTGCAGACCTAAGAGGTTTCCATATGCTGGTGGGATGGAGCGGTAAGAGTCATGGTACCATTCAAGTTATGCCAGGGGAGGTTTAGGATGGATATCAGGAAAATTTTTTACACTGAAAGGGTTATTAAGCCTTGGAAGAGGCTGCCCAGGGAAGTGGCAGAGTCACCATCCCTGGAGGGATTTCAAAGCCATGCAGACATGGTGCTGAGGGACATGGCTCAGTGGTGGGCTTGGAAATGCTGGGCTGACAGTTGGACTTGATGATCTGAAAGGCCCCTTCCAACCAAAGTGATTCTGTGACTCCTGCTGCACCCTCAATTAAAAAACAGCTCCAGCTCATCTTTCTGAAGCCATCAGGGCTCTTCCAGCCAGAAGATGTCAGCAGAGCCCCGTGGTTGAGCATGAGGCTCCCAGTGCCCAGGGGATGGAGACGGGGGAAGAGACCATGAGAGGCAGAGCCCAGGGACAGGCTCAGAAACCGTGGGTGCTTCTCATCCCCGTTGGGCAGTCACTCTGATGGGCAGCTGGTGAACAAGTGCGGGAAGCCCCAGGTAGACACTTCTGTCTGGAGCTCAAATACCCTCACTTCAGTGTGGTTTGCTTCATTTCCCATTTGAATTAAGTCGGACGGTTAATTCTATTAACATCTATCTACTGGTATAACACGCTTAAAACCCACTGTAAGCATATCTCATCAGGTTAAATCCAATTAGCTGTCCTTAGCGCTGGTCTTTTGTATTCAAATCCAGGCTGTGGCTGAAGCCCAGCCCAGACATCCCGAGGTGCGTGTGCTGATCCGGACAGTTTGGGGCTTCCTGATCCAGGTGCTTGGGATGGGAAGCACCCACCAGAACCACGTTTGCAGCTCTCTGGATCTCAGCTGCATTTTAGGGTGACTGCTGCCTGGACATCACAAAGCAATTTGCAAATGGACACACACAAAAGAAATTTGTCTTAATTTCACAGAATGACACGGAATCACAGATTGGTTTGGGGTTGGAAGGGACCTCTGGAGATCATCTAGCCCAGCCCCCTGCCAGAGCAGGTCCATCTCGAGCAGGTTGCACGAGAAGATGTCCAGGAGGAACCGAGGCAGAGGGAAGTGATTTGTCTCCTGACACCCAGCATCGACAGACCCAGGGTAGGACCCACTTTCCTGAGTCCAGCTTTTAAGATCCCCAAAGTGATGAAGAAATGCACCTTGTCTCAGCAGAAATTACCAAGGGTGGCAGTGATCCTAGGGAAGGACCTGTTTATAGACTGGTTCCCCAAATATACCAAACACGTGTATGGAAGTGAACCGGTTTTTCCAGTGCCCCCCAGTGATTTTTTGAATCCACTGGTTAACTTCATCCCTACTGTCTACAGGTGGAGAGCACTAACGCTACCAGAGAGCCATGAGTTTGGGTGCACACCTGGCCAGGTAGATGGAGGACATCCTTTGTAGGGTAACCTGGGAGGTGAACTCAGCCCTTACTGGACATCAGAGAATCCACAGGAATGCTCAGAAATGCAGGGAATAGGTGTGTAGGGGGCTCAGCTGGCAGGCTGTGGGATCTCAGCCAAGGTATCTACAGGTGGTACGTGGTCTCCCCTCATAGGAGATGGAGATCCGGTCCCCCTCTGCTCCCATGTCTCTGTGGCCAAATGACTCCAGGCCTCATGAGGGCACTGACTTCACCTCTGAGCTCAGACAGCCCGGGCAGGTGGGAACACCTACAGACCATGGCGGAACTGAGAGCCACCTCTCTGCCCAGTGGCACCTCCGTGGGCAGGCAGGCACGCTTACCTGTCTGTGACCAGGGGCTTCACGGGCTGAGATGAGGAAACAGAGACCAGCTCTCCATCCTCATCACCTTCATCCTCACTTGAGTTCTGGAGCAGCTCGGACTCCTCCTCCTCCCCATCCCCTCCCTCTTTCTTCCTCCGAAGCATGGGTTTGGTCATGCCATCGATCTGGTTCCCATAGTTACCTCAGGGAAGAAATGTGAAATGTGAAAATGTGAAAGTCACAGGGTTGTAACTCTGACAGGGCTCAGTCTTTTGGCTTTGATTCAGGTTGGGGAGAAGTTTTCTCTGCAGGAACCACAGTGGAGTTCAACTCTCTGAAACCATGCCCAGGAACCATAAATTAGCGATGGATGTCTGTCCCCTCTCCAGCTGGTAGGAACAGACATCCTCCCTTTGGTGGTCAGTCTCAGGAGGTACAAAGCCAGGGTGAAAAAGGGAGTAGCTCCACGGGCCACAGTGCAGAATCCATAGATAATTTGGGGCCCCACATAGCTTGTGCTGGTAAAGTGGCCATCACCTTCTCCCTAAACGGAGAACCTTGTGTGCTGTAGCAAGTACTGGTATGGAAAATGGGGAGTCAGCCCTGCTCTCAGCCTTGGACCCTGCATTCTCCACCAGGCATGCTTCAAAACCATCCTCCTCAAAAAGCAACCAACCTATTGTGACCTCAAAGTTGATGGGTTTGTCACCAATCTTCCTGTCGATCATGGTAGCTTCCAGGAAGGCTCCGAAGAGAAAGAACTCCTCCATCTTCCCAGTGCAGTTCTGCAGGAGAAATCACAGTCAGCCAGAGGGACACCAACTGGAGAAACATTTCAAAGCTTAGGATCCTCCCTCCCTCAGATATTTCTTCTGCCCAGCACTTCTAAGAGAGGTGACCACTTGAATGATCAGAAAATCTGACTTACATCAGCAACTGATGGGGCCTGCTCGACTTGCACCTCGGTGGAGCTGTTGATCTCTGGATTGGTGGTGTCCAAGATCTCCACAGCAAGACTCATCAAAAGCCTGGCCCGGAAGGAGACGCCTTCACCCAGACCCTCATTCAGCTCTTGGTGCTCATCCATCAGGGTGTAGTTCCTAGTGGAGCCATACATGTTGACCCACGCGGGGCCGAAGGTGGGCAGGAAGCCTGCAGCAGAGTGAACAGGCACGTTGGGAAGGGGATGAACAAGGAGGAGGGCATGTCTTTGTCTCAGGATAACTCCTCACTCATGGATTGGTCTATGTATAGTGACATGGGCTTCAATATGCACCCGCGTGTGCACGGAAATGCATGTCTGCAACCATGCATGGAGGCAGTTTTACCACAGGGGCAGTGATGGGGACTGGACAGGGCACCAGCCCAAAAATCAGAGGTGAGTCTCCCATTGGGCGAGTTACCCCAAGTGGGAGTTAAGACAAAAAGAACACCCCCATTAATCTCCTTCCTAGAGCCATCTTTGGTTTCACATTGCTCCTGCCCACACGTGCTGGTGAGTTCACGTGTGTGTGAATGGGGGACCCTGTCAGATACTCATCCATTCATGGCAATGAATTTTTTTGGAAGGGCAAGTTGTTCTTGGATGTCTTTGCTTTCAGGTGTTGGACTGGAGGCTTGTGATGGGGCTTGGTTTTCAGAGTGTGTGTCCGTCCAGTGACCTCAGAATACCACTGCAGTGACTCAAAGTCTCTCCAACTGGGCACCAAGAAGTAGCTATCTCCAGGAGTGGGGAAGGAGCCCAGGTTATTTTGCTTAATTCTCTGCCAAAGGGATGTCTCTCTACCATGAAGAAGGTAGATCAGCCTGCCCCCAACCTTACCTTTGTCTCCTTCGTTAGAGATCTTCCGTAAATCAATGAAATGGGTACCAATGGCCACATCATTGACTTTGTCTGAATCTCGGATCTGGATCTTTATCCTCTTGCACAACGGGGGGAACATTTCTGTGAAGATTATTTGCTCATTCCAGAGAGGCTCATAGCTGCTTTTTTGTACAGATGTCTTCCCCTACCGAGTGGGAGGAGATAGATGTTTGTCAAGGGTTTGAGCTCCCAAGCCGTCCCTCACAACCTGAACTCCTCCCCCTCCCTCACTAATGACCACTGAAACATCCATTCTGTCTTGGGATGCTCCTCTCCCACAGAACAGGTGATGGGACAAAAGGAAACGGCCTCAAATTGCAGCAGGGGAGGTTTAGGATGGACATTGGGAAATATTTCTTCACTGAAAGGGTTGTGAAGCTTCAGAAGAAGCTGCCCAGGGCAGTGGTGGAGTCCCCATCCCTGGAGGGATTTCAAAGCCGGGCAGAAGTAGTGCTGAGGGACATGGGTCAGTGGTGGTTTGGGCAGTGTTGGGATGATGGTTGGACTTGATGATATTAAAAGGCCTCTTCCAACTATAACAATTCTATGATTCAATAATTCTAAGTTCCTTTCCCTAACTGGAGAGTGCTCCAAATCCATCATAGTCTGCACAAAAAAGGGGAGACATAGTGAATAAGCACCTCCATTCCCAAGCATCTCCACAGCTACATGCCAGAACAACTGATATCGTCTCTGGCCACCCGCACAATGGCTGGTCCCACTCATGTAACCTCCTCCCAGGGTCACCCTGGAACTGCATGAAGCTTCCTCACCTTCTGCCCTGCAAAGACCACCTGGACGTAAGGGTCTACCAAGTCCTTGTTCTCCCCAATGAGTGCCTTCTTCACGTTGGCCATGATGCTGGTGTTCATACGGGGAAGCCCCTCTGCTCGATAGATCTTGATATAGAAACGAGCCCACTGCCTCTCTGGAGGGACCCCATCTGGGAGGAGGAGATTCCTGCAACATCAACACATAGGGTTGGAATCAATTTTTAACCTCTCCTGATTTTTCTTCCATGGCCTTTTAGATGCTCTGGGGACTCAGAGAGCCCTGCCCACCCACGCAGCCTGGGAAATCTCATCCAGGCCTCCCTGGAAGCGAGTGATGAGACCCCATCACACCCCATGCCATCCAAGGGCCAAGAGGAGCATTAGGTAAAGAGTGGGGCCATCAAGTTGTTTGACATCAGGTTGCTGGTGGTATAGAGTGCTCAACAACCAGAAGATGGTCTGACTTCACAGAAATGATTGGTTTGTACTCGATAGGGCCTGGATTTGCAACAGTTCTGCTACATTCTGTCTTCTCAGCAACTGATTTTGTCCTTCTGGTTTCATTGCACAAGGTAAATATGGGCGCTAGAAGGGCTGTCAGCCTCATCAGGAAGGGATATTGTCCCTATTGCACAATCCAAGGTGAAGGTAGCCAAGCAAAGCTACGTGATGCTGGCTCTGCAGATCTTTACCCTTCAATATCGTCCTCCTCGGTCTCATTGGCTTTGTGTGGTGTCTTGATGTTGTCTCCTTTCCCTACCACAGCGATGTCACACTTCAGGTAACCTTTCAGCCCGGCGGTGAGATCCTCGGGGTCAGAAAGGATGGCCCATTTGTGGTAGAACTGGTGCTCTGGAAGCCAGGGGACAAGATAGCCATTTATCAGAATGAGACATAGCACCCACTCAAGTAGGGGGACCTGCCCATATACATAAGAGACATCTTCAGCTGTGAGGAGTTCAGATGGAACCCCCTGAAAAACTCACTAGGAAGATGTGTCTCATGTTGAAGACAGAGAAGCAATGGGATGAAATGTCTGAACTGGGGTGGAGTCACCATCCCTGGAAGTCTCCATCCCTGGAGGTGTTTAAAAGCTGGACTGGTTGCAAACAGTGTTTACCTACCAGGCTGAGTATAAACAGTTCCAACGTCCATCTTGAAGGACCCTACCAAAGTCCCGCTGCGCAAGAGGTTTTTTGAGTGGATCACCTGGAAATCGAGAGGAGAAAAAGAATGATTTTCTTTATTTAGGAGAAAAGGAAAATTAAAATTTTCTCTGCCTAGGGAGCCATAAGGCTCTTTCCAGAGGTGTTCGGTGTCAGATGGGAAAGGCTCTGATGTATTTTCCTTGGTCTGTGCAGGACCTCGGTCTGTATAAGGACACTACGGGGCATGGTGGGGTCAGCAGTGTTGCAAGCAAGCATATACTTGGATTGGATACAAAAAAATGCAAATAAATTAGTTTTTGAAACAAGGTGCAGCTTTCCAGCCACTATGGCAACAAACACTGGGACATCTACCTGAAGAAAGGGACTTTAGGATGCTTGAAACCCAATGCCCTTTGTGGGAGAAATTGTACAGCTGGTCTGTGCATGGGATAGATAAGGCTGGTCCTAATTAGTGTGCGTTGGTCAGTTAATGAGCAAATCTCGTTCATCACCTTCCTCTGTGGGGGACTTAGTGGCAGACTTGGCCATGTTGGGTCAACAGTTGGACTCGATGATCTTACGGGTCTTTTCCAACCTAAATTATTCCGTGATTCTAAGTCTTTAATGTCTCGGGTGCCTTTTGGATGGTGTTAGAAAGGCTTAATCCTTCTGTGCAGTGGAGAACCAGGCTAGATGCCCCCTGAAGATCCTCCAACAATTTCCCCAACAGCCCTGTCAGTCTCATGCCCCAGGAAATCCGTTGGCAGGTTTGGGAAGGTCTTACTTCTCCCCAAGTCTAACCATGTCCTAAGACAGCTTCAGTTCTGCCTGGCTCTGAAGTACCAGAGATCAGCCACAGAAGGAGACAACAAACGCAGGAGGGGAGCTGTGTGGACCCTGCAATGAAGCTCAGCAACGGAAAGAGGTACTGGGGGCCTGATAAAGAGGTGGGACTCGTAGGACTGAGGGGGGTCTCACATCAAGGACATCAAATCCATCCCCAGTGCACATGCAAAATGGGCTGGTTTCCTCCAAAGCCCCAGGAAAAGGACAAGTCAACCCCGTTCACTTACAGACAGCTTGATGATCTTGTCGAACATGACATCTGGGGGGACGTGGAAATCAAAGACGAAATACTGAAAGGGAAAGAGCAGTCAGGAAGGCAGGAGAGCCGGGGCGAGCTCCTTTTTGGGTTGAAAGGCAGTATTTTGGGCCACGCTCCAGCTGGAGAAGCTGTGACTGCCCATGTCACAACGGGGATGGACCCGTGTGAGCCCCAGCACTGACAGCCTCTCCAGTCGGAGGAACTAGACTTAGAAAAACTGAGAAGAATTTAGCACAGATCAAGTGGGTGTACTTTTTACAAAATACCAGAGGGCAAAAGGCTTCATTTCTCCTTCTGCGTGGTTTGAGATTTCATCTTATTCTGACAAGAGGTGACAGAAGAAATAAAGAAAAAAGCCCAAGTGACAAGAAATTACATTTACTTGACTAAAAGCAAAATAGACCCCGAGGAGCGGGTGGCCACGAGCGTCACCAGAGGAGAGACCCACCTCGTTGTAGTACGGGCAATTGGTCGATTCCTTCATGGACGTGTATTTCTTCTCCTCTCCCACCTCCACACAGACCACTGGGTCCATGTTGAGCCCAACCAGCTGCCGAGCCTCAATGATGGTGATGCTGACCTGGGGAGAGGGATTTGGGTACCTTCTGAGAGCAGCACCAGATGCCCCTCGCTGCTGTAACCCCTGTCTCCCCATATCCCATTTTTTGAGCCACTTTCAGTGCCATGGTGGCACCACTAGGGTTCTACTGGTCACACCAAAGACACCAGGCTCCTTGGACCAGCCTGAGCATCCTGCAAAGTGGGGTGGGATGCAGAAGACCCCAGGTATCCCTGTTTCTTCAGCCTCAAAGCATGGGGGGCTTTGTGTAAGCTGTGAAGTCAAATGGATTTAGCAAAGCTGTGGGAGCAGAGCTCTGTTGGTGAGACCCCATCTGGCTTCACTTGCTTCTGCTAGAAAGTACAAAAGGTTGGAATAGGTGAGCGTTGGAGGTCCCTTCCTACTGAAATGTTCTATTCTATTGCTCCTAAAAGGCAGGTGGTAAAGGACAGCAGAGCCTCCGAGGGCTCTATGTTCCTCTTGGTTGCAATTTGTTTTGCACTTTCCCCCTTCTCTTCACGTTCTTTATGTTCCCCCCTCCTGAACCAAGCACGTTCGTTCCCCATAAGCCTCACAAATTCAGGCTGCAGCGGGTGCTGCGAATGTTCTGCCATAAATCTCTAACAAAAAATCATTATTTGCATTGCTCCGAGGTATCCCAAGGAAGGTGTTGCTGTGCTGAGAAGTGAGGACGTGAAATAAAGCTGAAGCGCTGCTGAGTCAGCACAACTTGGTGAAAATGGGAAGAGGAGCCAATTTACGAATCACGCTGGCACAAACTAATAAAAGAAAAGGAGCAGCGGGGACCCTCCGAGCCTTGGGAAACTGAATGTGTGGTTCTCCCAGCTCTAGATAAAGTGGCAGGAACGGAGCATCGCTGAAGAGCAGCCAGGTACCAGCCTGTTCAAGGAAATCCAGTGAGCAGCCTACGGCCAGCCAGAGCTCCCCAACCTTGAACACTGACCAGCACATTGAAGGCTCTTGGGTAGGATGAGAGGGAAGGGTTGGACCCTGAGAAAGGGGAGATGGAGCTGAGATGTGGGGAAGAAGTTCTTTGGGGGAAGGGTGGTGAGAGCCTGGCCCAGGTTGGCCAGAGAAGCTGTGGCTGCTCCATCCCTGGAGGGGTTCAAGGGGGGGTTGGAGGGGGCTTGGAGCAACCTGGTGTGGTGGGAGGTGTCCCTGCCCAGGGGGCAGGGTGCCGGGTGGCACTGGGGGGGCTTTAAGGTCCCTTCCATCTCTAATCATTCTCTAATTCTATGGCCCAGCCGAGGTGAAGCCAGAAGCCCCCCTGTGCCCCCTTCCCACCCTCACTTCCCTCCCTTGGCTGTCTCCCCAGCCAACATCTCACCACTCTGGTGCCTTCACCCGTTGCGGCAAAGAACATGAAGGTGAGGACAGTGGTATTAAATTGAAGGAAAGGAGGGGAAAAAAGGTGTGCATTGTAGTTTGGTTGGGTTTTTTTTTTTTTTTGTGTGTGGGTGTCTTTTGTTGTATTTTTTTTTTCCCCTGCTCGTTTTGATCGGTGCCTTTTAAAACCTGCTTTGGCTGGAGAACAGACGCGGAACGTGGCGGTGGCCGGGAAGGGGCTACAACCACCTTCCGGGGAGAGCGGGGTTTGAACAAAGTAAAACGGGACTTCAAACAGTTGCTGTGTTTCAGCCAAAGATTTTTTTTTTTTTTTCCAGAAGGGAAAACATGAAAGCGAAGGGGCTTTTAAAAAAAAAAAAAAAAAAAAAGCAGCTGTATTTTTGTGCGCTGATTGCGAGACAACACCGATAAAAATATCCTTTGCTAAACGACTTTCGGCAGGGATTGTGGCATCAACACAGCATTTGTTGCTTAAAAAAAATATAAAGAAAAGAAAACAACCCTCCAAAACAATATGCCAGTCAAACCCTGCCAGTTGTTCTCAACAAGAAGCCGTGTTTTGGAGAAAAAAGAAGAAAAGAGGAGCACGATAAGGTGATGGAGGGAGGGAGGTTCAAGGAGATCTCGCTGCCCTGAACCGTGGGCTGGGTGAGGGGCCTTTTTGGTGGCAGGGACAGGGACGGGGGACAGCAGTTGGACCCAGGGACAGGGGTTTTCCACCCCGAGCTGGAGCCGTTCTGTGTTAGAGGATTCAGAGCAGGACAGGGCCCTGGCTGCAAATCAGGGTTGTTTGGTGGCTCTCCTGGCCGTGACCGAGGCTGGTGCCTGGCAAGAGGCTCCCTTAAGCCCCTTCCCACCCAAACCAGTCTGGGACTCCTCATCTGGGCACTGGATCATAAAATAAATAATAGCTTCAGCTTTACATCTCAGGTCTCTTTGAGGGGCTCTGGCAGCAGCCGCTGTCCCTTTCCCCTCGTGGCTTCCACAAACCAAGGCTGAGCTCATGGGGGGAGCCCACCTTCTCCTCCATCGCTTGCAGCGTCCGTAGTTTTGGGGCAACCCCGGGCTGTGATCCCATTAAAATAAGTGTTAGCACTGATGTCAGTCTGTTTGGGTTTTCCAAAAAGAACAAGCCCCCTCCCAGCTCCCTCCTCACTAACCAGCTTGAGGATTTTAAAGCCCCATCCCCACCACATCCACCCAGAGCTCTGGGGCTATTTCCCCAGTTTGGGGGGGCTGCTGGCAGCTGGTGGTTGCCCGCACTGAAGGGCTGCAGGCAAAGGGCTCTCTGCCCCAGCACGGAAGAGGAGGGAGGATGGGGGGAAGGTAAAGCCCTGGGTTTCCTCTCGTCGATGGGAAGGTCCCCAGATTCCCCAGATTTTCCAGCAAAAGTCCCCTTGGGAGCAGATCTCAGCACCCTGGAGTGACGCGGCTCCAGCGCCGGGCTGGGAACCCACCTCAGCATCCCAGTGAGACCAACAAAGCACAGCCCTACCCCGCTCTAAAGAAGATGTTTATTCAGGTACTGCAGGCTGCATGGCATGTATAATACAATATTACAGTAATTTAGTATTGTACAGGAACAATAATTAAAAA
This sequence comes from Gallinago stenura, assembly GCA_027564225.1. Lineage (NCBI taxonomy): Eukaryota > Metazoa > Chordata > Aves > Charadriiformes > Scolopacidae > Gallinago > Gallinago stenura. Next base: position 116,159,797 of record JAOQGM010000023.1, on the reverse strand, counting down.
CTTTACAGCTCATTACAAAGTCTCTTTGGATTTTAGCTCATTGGAAGGACACGGGGCAGCGTCAAGAGCCTCTCTCTATTTACAGACCCAGGACATTTACAGACACCAACAGAGGGAGGAGCTGGGAAAGGCTTTCCCAGGACACGGGGATGCTGGGGGTGGTGGAGGAGCCGTGGGGTGCCGTGACGATGCCGGGGGGGAGGTGGCACCGAGGACAAGTGGGGCTGAAGGGAGGTGGGAAGGAGCTTCTTCACCACCCCCCCTGGTTATTGCTCGGAGCCGGGCTCCTCCATCAGCTTCAGAATCAGTTTGGAGGGAAGGCAAGGGGGAGAGCAGCTGCCTTCTCCTGCCCAACCAAAGCACCGCTCCCCTCCGGCGGGGAGGAAACATCTTCTAAGGCATCCCTCCCACCCTGCACCGAGGCATCTCCTCCATCTCCATGGGTTGAAGGAGCCCCCCAAGCCCCATCCCCGCTGGCCCTCGGGTGCCAGAGGCAGGACCAGGCTCCACCGCCCCCGAAACCAGCCAAGAGCAGCAGCCCCGATTTCTTGGGGGGTGAAAAACACAGTGGGAGCTTGGGAGGAGGGTGGAGAAACCAAAGCAAAGATGGAGAAAGGAGACAGAGGAACAAGACACTTGTTGGTGACCCCAGCTCAGGAGTATTTTGTAGTGTGACCACTCTGAACCTATTCACTTCTCACAAAGTCGAATAGAAGAAGTTCCACCTAAACATGAGGAGGAACTTCTTCACTGTGAGGGTGGCAGAGCCCTGGAAGGGGCTACCCAGGGGGGTGGTGGAGTCTCCTCCTCTGGAGACATTCCAACCCCACCTGGACACGTTCCTGTGGGACCTGCTCTGGGTGGACCTGCTCTGGCAGGTGGTTGGACTGGATGATCTCCAGAGGTCCCTTCCAACCCCATATCATTCTGTGAGTCTGTGATTCTGAAGCACTTGCACCTTAGTATCGTCACAGTTCTGATTCCAGGATCCATGAACTTGTGACACTTTGTAAAGTTTGATTTTTCCAGTGTTTGTCTTTTTCGTAATCGTTCTTTCTACAAAACTGCTGTCTCTTCATCACAACCCAGCCTTTGCACCGACACTTCCCACGTAGAGAGATTTACATTTATATTTTATCCAGGCTCGGGCTGAACATCCTGCACTTTTGCCTTCAAAAAGGATTCACCTGCTTTAAAAAATTACTCTAGGAAACCCCAACCCCTCCTGCCTACAGCCCCCAGACCTCTGGCCTCTCTAACCACCCACCCCAGACCTCTTCTCAATCAGGAATGGGGTTCAACCACACAAACGGACCGATCAGGAGACCCTTTTTTTTATTATTTCCTCCTTCTTCTCCATTTTTCCCAACTTCTTCCTCCCCAATCCAACTTAATCTCTCCCTGCTTTTGGTCCTGCCCCCAGCCATCCCACAGAAAGCTTTGCACATCCCTAATTTCACCTGAAAATGTCCCATCATAGGTTTTACAGAACGGTTTGGGTGGGAAGGGACCTTAAAGATCACCCAGTTCCAACCCCCTGCCATGGGCAGGGACACCTCCCACTAGACCAGGTGACTCAAAGCCCCATCTAATCCTACATTCCCTCTCAAATACCACATTGTATGTTTGGTTCCTCTTCAAGAGGAAACCAAAGGGAGGGACCCAAGAGGGACCCAAGAAAACCTTGATTTCCATCGTCAACCTGATTTCCATCGTCAACCTGAGAGCTCTGGTCTTTGCAAATGTCCCCCCTATCGCTGTGTGATCAATCCATTCCCGTTCTTGTCTCTTTTCCTTGTTTTTTATACTAAAAAAGCAATTAAACAGCTCTCATTAGAAAGCAAGACACCCCTACATCCTAGGCATCCTTAAAATTTGAGCAATTAATTTTGTTTATGCAATAAAGTTCAGAATCAAACAGCTCCAGCACCTCGAATGATCTGGGAATTTGAACTTTTAAGGAAGTGGTGGATCACTGCTGGAAAATCTGAAAAAGTGGAAGAAAGAAAGTATGAAAGAAGGGGGGGAAAAAGGGCTGGAAAAGGCAAATGATCTCTCCCATTGTGCTCAGAATGGTTTCCAAGCACTTTTTGGAAACGTCAAGGAACTCAGGGCATCCCTGTGAAGGAGGCAGGTTGGCTGATTACCAGAGGAGATGAGAAGGAAGCATTAATGTCAAGAGAAAACCAGGAATTATTTCCAAAGTGCCTACACAAGGCGTATTTCCCCTCAAGGCAGAGCTCCACAACGTCCAGAGTTTTATATTCCTGCTGATTTGGGGGTTTTAAGGAAAAGCCAGCTATTTGTAGGAGGTATTTTAGATTCGACCCGAAACGCACAAATAAAACCACGCTTTTCTGGGCTGGAACATCAGCAATCACTATTTGTGATTTCTTGATGTAATTTTAATTTCTCAATTTCCACGGGACGAGAAGAACTTTAATCTCTCACACCCTCCTCCCGTCTTTATTTTGCCCGACTTTTCGCAAATTCGGGTTGCTTTTCTTCACCTCACACTTTTGGGGCTTTTCCCTAAGATTATGCCACATGTGTTTCAGTAATTTGGGAATTAAAAAAATCCATTTCAAACTTGTTCTCTGGCCTTTTATTTATGGTTTCAGCCAGAAGGGAAAATCTACAGAGGAGCGAGGAGCCTATGGGATCTTCAGGACCTTGTCCCATGGGTGGATTTAAGCAAGATGGAAGCCCATGAGGTGACAACGATGGGTTTTATCATCACCCATGGGTGCCTTTTAGGGTGCCACAGCCACGAGGCACAAGGCAAGGCTTTATTTGGCAGAGGCATGATATCTCATCTGAAAAAATTATGAGTACCTGATTTCTGATAAGGAATTATCTCTCGCCTTCAGATAACGCCTCATCTCGTGCCTCCTCTTCTCCCTCTGCTTTGAAAACAGTCTGTTTTCCCCACAGATTCGATGTTTAATCTCTAAAAGTCCAGCTCTCTTTATAGAGAATATAAAAATATAAGTACTCGCATAAAAAAAAATACTACAGAATACTTTTAAAATCCCCTGTGATTTTTTAACAACAGCTGTAACACAGGATCGTAGAATCACGGGAGGGTTTGGGTGGGAAGGGACCTTAAAGTCCATCCAGTTCCATCCAGGGACATCTCCCACCAAACCAGGTTGCTCCAAGCTTTGTGGATTTGTGCTTGTAATATATATTGTAATACAATTGCAACGTATATTACAATACAAATGCAATATTATTATAGTATATATAGTAAATATATAGTAAATATATAGAGTCATTGAATCATTGAGGTTGGAAGAGACATTTAGGATGATAGAGTCTATTTTATATATATACTCTATTTTATATACACATTGTTGCATTTATACTTATATATATATAATTATATATATGTTGTATATATACATTTATATATAGATAGTTATAGTTATGTAGAAATTAATTACTTTGAGGGTGGTAAGAGCATGGCCCAGGTTGGCCAGAGAAGCTGTGGCTGCCCCATCCCTGGAGGGGTTCAAGGCAAGGTTGGAGGAGGCTTGGAGCAACCTGGTCTGGTGGGAGGTGTCCCCTGGGTGGAACTGGATGGTCTTTAAAGTCCCTTCCAATTCTAACCCTTCCGTGATTCCATGAATAGTCAAGGTAACAGAAAAGGGGGCTTCTGGGGCAGCGGTTGTTGCAGTGCTCTTCGGGAAGATCCCATGCCCAGCATGCAATGGGGACAGCAGAAGTGGTCACCTTCCTCCACTCACCAGTAGATGTTCCCAGAAACAAAGACTTCGATGCCTGTGAAAGCCACCGCACCCTACAGCTGGAGAATCTACTTCTCCCCCAACGCAAACTTGAATCGCGCTTGTGATTTTTGAAACTTTTTTTTTTTTTTTTTATAATATCTGCCCACATCCTCTTTCAGATTATTTCAGTTCTGTAGGAAGGAACCAAACATCCCCGGGGCACGTGTCCTGAAGCTACAGCAGAGTCCATCTGTTCTGCGTCCCCTCGGCAGTGATAGCAGCAACAGCCCCATCAACATCTTGAGCATTGGGTTTCTCTAAGGACATTACAAAAGTCTTCTCCAAGTCAAACCACGGTTCTTCTGTGATCTACCACATTTACAAGAAGCTCAGAGTTCCTGGGAAGTCCTGCACGTGAAGACAGTAGGATTTCTCATGAAAGGCATCGCAACACTTGGTCAATCTCAAGGCTGTCTGAAAAAAAAGGGGGTCTCCTGGGTTACAAATGGTCCTGCCTCCTCAAAATCCAGAGCTGTGAGCAGGTTCTGACACCAAACAGCAATTCGTGTTGTTAATGCCAAATACGACGGTGGTGACTCTGGTTTCCTGGTAAATGTAAGATGTATTGACCTGTGTCATGCAGCAAGTTAGAATAAAATTGGGAAATAAATAGATTTGGGAAAGATTTCAGGCTTTAAATCCAATTTTATGCTCCAAGTTGTTCTACATAAATGACCATCATCCATTCTGATCGCTGGTTGCTCTCTTGGTGGCAAATCTGTTCATTTGGCCACTTCGTTCTCACATTGAATATTCTGGTCAGAAAAATAAGAGAAGGTTAAAAAAAATTTGCCCATAGAAGGTGTCACGTCAAATGCTGTGGTTGGCTAGAGCTTTGTTTCAGAAAAAAAAGTGCAAAAGTCATCTGGAAGGATTACAGAGGGGGTGGATGGTCCCTGTCCATGAACCTTCCTGGTGGTCTTCCGTGCAGTCGCCCACTGAGACCCACTGAGCTCCATCAAGGAACTAAGTGTTCACAGAATCACAGAATTGTAGGGGTGGCAAGGACCCCTGGAGATCACCCAGTCCAACCCCCTGCCAAAGCAGGTCCACCCAGAGCAGATCCCACAGGAACATGTCCAGGTGGGGTTTGAATGTCTCCAGAGAAGGAGACTCCACCACCTCTCTGGGCAGCTTCTTCCAGGGCTCTGCCACCCTCAAAGTGAAGAAGTTCCTCCTCGTGTTTAGATGGAACTTCTTATGTTCCAGTTTGTGCCCAGTTCCTCTTGTTCTGTCACTGGGCACCACTGAAAAAAGACTGACCCCATCCTCCTGACACCCTCTCTTTCAGTATTTACAGGTGTTGATCAGATCCACCCTAAGTCTTCTTTTCTCCAGACTGCAAAGACCCAAGTCCCTCAGCCTTTCCTCCTAAGAGAGATGCTCCAGGCATCATCCCTGCTGTACCCTCCCCAGCAGTTCCCTGTCCTTCTTGAACCGGGGAGCCCAGGCCCCATCTGGAGTCCTGTGTGCAGTTCTGGGCCCCCGAGTTCAAGGAGGACAAGGAACTGCTGGGGAGGGTACAGCAGAGGACCACAAAGATGATTAGGGGCCTGGAGCATCCTTCCAGTCAGTGTTTCCTGGAATTAAAAAATAAATAAAAAGGCATACTGTTTTTGGCTGGATAGAGTTAATTCCCTTCAGAATAGTTTCATCACCTGTGATGAAAACAGTGATGATAACACAGAGATGGTTTAGGTATCACTGAGCAGTGCTTACAGACTGTCAAGGTCCTTTCCAGTTCTCACGCTGCCCTGCCAGGGACGGGCAAGCAGATGGAAGGCCATGGCTGGGACAGCTGACCAAAGGGATGTCCCGTGCCACAGCTCAGCAATAAAAGCTGGCAGGGAAGTTTTCCAGGGATGTCGTTGCTCAGGGGACTGGCTGGGCATTGGTCAGCTAGTAGTGAACAATTAGTTTATTTCATTTTTACCACCTGTTTTTCTTGGGTTTGTCTTTTTTTAAAAAAATTAAAACTTAAATTTTCTATAACTTAAATTGTCATTGTCTCAACCCAGGAGATTTTTTTAACCCTTTCTCACTTTTACCCTTCCAATTTTCTCCCCCATCCCGCTGGCAGGAGGAGCAGGAAGCAGTGTGGTGCTTAGCTGCCTACCAAGGTTAACCCACAAATTACATGGAAAAACTCTCTGGATCACATCAGAAACAGCACCCCTTCTGTTGCCCAAGAATTCTGAAAATGGAATTGAAAATTAAGACACTTAGGTAACCTTTGTGGGGCAAACAATTTAAGTGGAATGAGCATGAGTGATTATAGAGATACAGCAGAGAAATTTAACTAACATTATATTACAAGGTCTTTTAAAAGGAGATGGATGAGAACAAAAACACATCTGTGTTTTGGCCATAGTGGCTTAAAAAGAACCATTACTTTCGTTTTACTCAAGAGGGAGTAAAAGAACATGAAAATAGCTTCAAGCTATGTGTACACCTCCAACCTACTATGCTGCATTTTGAACTACTCCACACTGTTTTGTCTTTGTGCTTTTCTCTTAAAAGGAAAAATGTGTCCTGAAAGTCATGTTTAGTTTTTTTTTAGCATGCATTTCAGACAAGTAATATAAAGAAAATTCCTCCGAATTCCAATCATCAATTGCCAACAGCTCGGTTTGACAAATTTGGATTACAACAGATAGTCTGAGAAACAGAGGAACTGAAGTACTAGTATACCGAGATATGGCCTACACCAGCCTTACTAAGCAACAAACCAGGCTATTCTTCTATAAGCCCTTCAATGCTGGAACAAGTCCAAATGAATTCAGCAGGACCTCTGATAGGTGAGTCAATACTACAACCTGGGGAAAAACCATTCAAATACACAATAGTAATGTTTCACACCATAATATTTGTTGTAAAATAACATATGGTCTTTAGGTCAATTGAGCAATGTGAAAATTCGTATTTTACTCAAAGTTGCAATTCAATAAGTAGCGTCCCAGTGTGACAAAGAGAAGGTGCCACTTATTTCTACTTTGTGCAACAGATGACTCATATTTGAAAAGCCAAAAAAATCATGTCCGACCAATAAAATTCTTATAAACAATCAGGTTAGTGACAATGCTCCTTTTCGCTCAAAATTCTTTAACCAGAAAGATTTTAGGGCAGCCCATCATTTTCAGCAGCTGTTTTACCTCAAATCAGGACAGAAGCCTTGATAACGTCCTTTCGAAGAATTGTAAGAGATTGAGTCAAAGAAAGAACCTCAAAAACCCGACCCAACCAGTCCAAGCGGTATCCCAAGTCATCAATAACTGTCAGCAAACAACATTCCAGTAAAGCCACTGAAGACAGCAAAACTTCATGCCACCACAGGCTTCAAATCTTAAAGATAAGCTCGTCGTAAATACTCTGCCACATTTTGTAGTTGGAGGAGGCCCAGGGAAGTTGGTTTGCTCTCAAATTCTTCACAATCCAATAAAGATATAATGCTGGCAAAATTCAGGCCTGCTGAACGGTAGCCAACGTGAAAAGAGAGAGAGAAATAAGTTATAAACAAAGCAAGAACAGTCTGAATGCTGTGCGAGTGACACTCAATCCAGAGAGACTGTTTCTGAGCAGATGTTCCACCAGAAAAGAGAAAGACCTTGAAAGTGATAAGTTTTAAGCTGCTGCCACGTGCTTCTACCTGTTTCAGTCAGCTTGCAAAAGCAAAGAGGAACATGCATTCCCATTTTAACAGTAAAGCACCTGAAATGAAGTTTCATGCGAAGTAAGTTTTTCCACCCTTAATTTATGTAGCCTCACTTATTTTTATAAGTAGTATTAATTTGGGTCATATCTAGTTTCCAAGTTGTCCTACTTTATAATTATGATAAACCTGACAGAGACTGTGGCAAGAACCCTGTGATACGAAGCTAAAAAAAAAAAGCATACTTACATATTATGTATACTTTTATTTATTTCTGATCTTCACAGTGCAAAATTGTTTGGGGGTCAGAAGATACTTCCCCTGCAGTAGGATCTGATGTCACCCTACAGCAGAGAGAGGTTGACACAGGGCCAGGCAGGGTGTTGTCAATAGCTGTATTATCCATTTATACAGGTCAGCTTTTTACCACACCCGTGGGTAATCCCCATGGCAGCAGTACAGCAGATGACATATATGAAAGTTTATTTTTAAACAGTTCTTTCCAGCAAGTTGGAAAGGAAGTGAAAGCTTAACTGGCTCAACAGCATACTGCCATACCTTCACCCAGGAGGGCGAGAGCATTGTCTAACCACCTAGAGATAAACTCCTGGGAAACTGCCCTTTTCCAACATGCTCGAGGAGATAAGGGCACAAAGAAATCAATCTCGGTGGCTGCTCCACCAAAGCAAGCAGTTCTCCAAGCTCCTACAGCTGCTCCTTGCCTGCTCACAGATGATCACCCCCACGGCTCTGCGCTCCGTGTGATGGCAGGCTTCCAGCTGGAGCCAGGATCATTTCTGGACAGCCAGGTTAGGGAGTGATTGGTTTAAAAATCAGAAAATTTAAAAATACCTGCAGGGGCAGGTATTACAATTTATGTTAGCATCAGCAATGGTATCACATCCAACGTTCTAGATATCTGGTCAATGGAAAGAAGAGTATGCAGTTAAATAACTTTTAAGATCACCCTACATGATTAAGATTAGGAACCTGTAAAACTCTTGCCTGTCTTGCATGACTGGCTTCTACCTGTATCAATAGGAACTTCTCCAGAGCTTCATGCCTTACCTAACATTGCATTTCTTGCACAGGGGACCTGCTATCTCTAATCCCCAATGGATTCAAACACAACATTCGGGTCCATCCAGCAGAGGAGTGAGCTGAAGAGTGTTCCTCTAACAGGACTAGGACAAGGGATGCATCATGTTAACTTCTGCATAAAGTCTTGGAGCACAGAGCGGTTACCCAGATCCGCAAGAGTAGGTAAGATGATCAGGTGCCAGAAATAAAATAGGTTTTCATCTCCAGGGACAGTTTTCAGAGAAGATACCTTTGCAAGTACGTAGTAGTGAGGAAGGAAAAAAAAAAACGTAGGAATATTTGGTCTCCTTAATACATTAGTCTTTATTTTGTCCTCCCATCTACTTCTTCAGCCCATTAAATTGAGATATAAAAAAATGCTTTGGAAAAAACAACTTACATCCTTTTTATCCCCTCACTCATATTGCTTATCTGATCAAATTGAGAAGACTCCTCTAAAATTGTCCTATTTCTCAGACGACTTTCTTACAGAATAGCTTGCTCCAAAACAGTCAAAGCATGCTTCCTTACACATCTTTGCAATTTCTCCTCTACATCCCTCCTTAACACAATAATCCTCACATTTATACACTAAAAGAGAGGGGGGAAAAAAAGGGGGCCAACAGAATAGTCACATACCAGCCCCAATGAGGCAACAGAGATGCAGTTCAGATTGCTCCTGCCCTTCATAGGGAGCACAGGTACCCGTTTCTCTCTCTTTAGCCAGCAGCACATACTTGGGAAACTTCCAGGAACAATCACACCCAAGATACCTAAACCTCTGTCAAACGTACCCAAAACTGGCCGAAGAGGCCAAAAATTAAAAAATGGTACATATGATCAGCGTAATTTTCTTAGAGAATGTGACTAAAAGAGGTCAAGAAGTTATTCTGTCCATTTTTGATCCCCCTGGAGACTCGTAAATGAACATGGATGAGAGCAGCCCAGGGCAGGAGAAGCATTACACCCCAGACACATCATTTCAGGCAGGAATTCAGCTGGCATCTTCCGCAGCGCTGGACAGAAAGCTGAATGCAGGCTTTGGGAAAATGCCCTTGTCCTGAACAGGAGGACTCCGGATTGTTGCAGGCATTTGTTTGAAGAGGACTAGTTAAACATAGCTTTGTATTTAGAGATAGTTGGTACAGTTAGTATAGTAGATTCTAGTTAATAAGTAGAGATAGTGGTGCCTTTCTTTGATTACAAAACAATTTCTTGTATTGTTATTTTTATAGCCTTCATAAAATGATGACATCAAAACTGAATTCCAGTTCTTTTGTTTCCTTTCCTTTAAGGGAAGATTACATAAAGATTTGCAAGACTGACTGTCAGATTAACCTCATTACCCACTCACTTTTATGATGAGTAACTTTCTTCCCTGAAGACTCTTTTATATAATGAGCATCAATTACAACCGGTAGCTCATACATCACAGCATCTGCTTTTACTCTGTTTTTCAACTGAGTCAGAATTTGATAAATTATTTCTGTTCCTCCAAATGTAACTGAAATATGTGACCTACCAGCACAAGATTAAGAACTACAGTTAGGATGCTTCAACCAGGATACTTCCAGAAAGGCAAAATATCGTATCATTCTCTTACTGAACAATTAAAGAAAATTTAGTAATGAAGACTCATGTTCTTCTAAATAGATAACTCAATCATGTTTTTAATTAAAGAAATGAATGCCTGCACTAGTCTGTACTTTACACTTAACGTGGTCTATCAACTCCAGAAACATTAGCTACAACCGTTTATCTCATTCTGAAGTGAAAATTTATAGCAATTAGTTGACAGTAACCCCATCTTCTAAAGTGAGTTTAAACATTACCCAAAGTGTCTTAATTCCCACAAAGTGATTCACCGCTCTGTTGCCTTGCGTGACCTACAAATTACAAGTTCAGCTTTCTGAGAAACAGTGCAGGACCAAGAATTTTAAGAAGCATCAACATATTTCATGTCCCCAGGGACCATCAAGCCATATGATCTGATTAAAAGACCATGGTTTCGTCCACTGACTTATTGAGCCCAGTAGTTTCAGTTTGGTTTACAACAGCAAAATCATGCTCGAGAATGCATTGTTTGAAAATGATCACCACGGACTAGTACAGTACTAGATGCAAAATATCTGGAAGACACCTCAGGAATGACTCAGAGATTCTTGCAGCAAAAATGTTCCTGAAAAAGGAGGGAGGCAACTCCAACTGACTCTCCCAACAGCTGCTTCCAATTAAAATATTCAAACTGGATCAGCAGAAACACCCCATGACCCAGAAACAGAGAGAATACGTGAGGACATGGGATGGGATACAGGATGCCAGCTGTTTTAAGAACTGGAGAGTAAGGAAGTTTTTTTCAGTTAGATCAGCATTATTGTAATAAGCATCATTCCACGTCTCAAGTTTGACTCGTGTTTTTATTACACTTTAAACATGCAACATCTGCCAAGCTCTGCACAAAATAACATCAGCGTTTTATTAAGGTAGAACAAATATTTCAAATATTAAGTAATCGTTCTAAATTCTAAATAGTAGCCTAAAGAAAGATGAAAACAATCCCAAATATCAAACCTATCTTAGAAATTACTAGTCTCATTGGGCAATGAAACAGGCCGCCTGAACCTCAACCTCAGAACAAGTCAGAAATGCTTTCACAATAAGTCCTTTCCTTTCTCCTGAAAATAATCCTTTGACATAAACCTGTTTAACTGGGAATTAGGATTCGTAGCTTCCCATGACTTTAACCAGCAGTTAAGCCCCATTCAAGGTTTGGTAAGAGCACTTCTTTCCAAACCTCTCTAGTGCACACCATAAAAGGTGCCTGTCTCTCCCACACCCACAAAACAAATGTACTAAGGTGACTACACATCTACTAAGAAAAATAAAGAGTAGAAAACTGACTTAAGTTCTATCTCACAGCTGCACCAAACCTCCTCAAGCAAAAGGCCTGTATCTCCCAGCTTTTTGAGATACATACTGATTCAGCAGTTGATATACAAGACACTTTTCCCCCCCACTTAATAATATGCAAAAGGCAAGGTATAGCCTTACAACGATGAATTTTAGTACCACAGGATCACCAATGTGGGGTCTTAAGTTAGTGCTATTCAATTAACGACTGAGGGAAGTGCTTCAAGGGCACTTTTAAGCTAGTGTCACCAAAGACATACTGGCTACAATCATTTTCACCCTGTATTTCAAGTGTAAGCACATTTGGAAGTTAACTTTTGACTGATAAGCCAGGCATCACTCCCACTTGCACAGAGTTGCCGCTTCCAGCTATTCTGGAAAGCAACAAAAATGAAGTTCCCTTGAAGGCACTGCGCCAGAGCTCGCAGGATGAACCTCAGCAGTTCACTTTTAAGAGCAGTTCAAGAGCTCTACATTCAAAAAGTGGCTCACAGCATATCGAGTATCATAAAACCAGCTTGGTTTTTTTTTGTCGACCATACTTGAGAAGAAATCTCAACCACATCACTGTGTCCTTTCTGCCCCTGTTCGCTTACACTTCAACATTCACTGAAGCAATTTAAGGAAAACTTAAATGTAAGCATTTTGACTTGGCTTGATAAAGTAAATTCTCTAAACAAAGTCTGAAGTAGGCTTCCAAAAAGACATACTTAAAAAAATATAGGTTTGCCAGGCCAAATCCATAAATCAGGTTCTCCTCTAACACAACTATGTCATTAATTGTTAACAACCCTATATTCTTCCTTTAGTTACAAGTTCACAATGTCAGATGAGCATTTTGTAAAAAAAGCAAATATCCATATGGTCATTTTTACAGCCAGAAAGGATGACACAAGATCCGTAAATCCTAAACCCAGAACTCCACCCAAACGTGGTTTCACTGCTCCATGGGCAGGGAATTTAACTTGTGACAGAGAAATCTACACACAAATGGTATCGGCAAAGCAAACCCAAGCAGCCACTAGGCTCAGGGCAGGCTGCACTCAACGCTCAAGGATTCCCACAGGAGGGATTCCATCCATGTGTTCTGGCTGGTGGAAGCAGCCTTGTTGTGTAGGAGGCATCTCACTTCACAGCCAGACAAGTTCTGATATTGATAGCTCAGGGGGTTCATCCTGCTCAAAACCAAGTTGTTTTGCCTCATTAGCCAATCATATAGTATTATAGCGAGAACTCACATGAACACCCTTGAATTCTTTCAAGGTATTAGCATAGACAGAATGAACACAGAAACCTTGTTTGAGTAACACTCCTATGAAATTCTTGACATAGAAAAAGTTCAAGCTTTCAAATAAAGCATTTTTGAGGCAGGTGCTGCCTTCTTCCAGGTGGCGAGTGCCTAGCTGGATGAAGTTTCAACCAAAGCAGAATAGGAATACCAAAATACACTATCCTTCGTGTTTTTTAGTTAGCTTCTGGCAATGAAGGATACAGGGAATGAGTGCTTCAGCATGTGCAAGCATGTTTAGATCAAAGGCCTCAGCACAAACTTTGCAAACACACAGGAACGAACACAGGTCACTGGCAAGAGAGATCAAGAAGCAGGTACCACCAAATTCTCCATCTCCTCTTCACAAATACAGGCAAGTGTTCTCTTTCCCCACAGGCAGACTGCATCAATACACCAGCCAAATGGAACCTAATAAAATAGGAGCATGTTGGATTTTGCAGTTCAAAAAATTCCTTTCATTCTTCTAAGGAATCATCCAGCTGTAGCAAATAAATTTCATTAGTGAAATCTGACTTGGCAAAGTAAGTTACTTCATTCATTTTATGATTCTGCCATCTGTTTTACCACCCAATTACAACTGTGTAAGTACTCTTTTGTAGTATTATTGTAAGAGTGTTACTTCTGTAGCCATATTTTGTTCAAGTAACTTCTCCTCCTGTTTACACTCGATGCAGCACAAATTGCTCCTCCTAAAATCGTAATCATTTTTCTGTTTTATTCAGGGGAAGAGGATTTCATATGCATGACTCACTGAACGAGACCGGTTTGCAAATAGGCAGACTTGTGATTAACCTTTTGAGTAGGTGATTCAAGGACACAAGTGGTTGCTTGGTAATACAACATTCATGAATCTGAAACACTGTTTTAGTCTGATCCCTTCCCATTTTTAGATGCTGTTTATTCTAAAACTATTAGATGTCCAATTTGAAAAATAGGTTGATTCAATCTAGTAGACCTAGAAGACCCATTTGGGCAGCAACTGTCTTTTAGTTCCATGTGTTTGCCAATCACACGATATATGGTAGAGTTTCATGACTATTTCACTTATTATGGGCATAAAACATGCAGTGGCCAGAAACAGATGGCATTCAGTTCATGAACCTAGTATGAAATTATTAATGTTCAGGTAATTTATCAATCTCCACATTAAGTGCCATTACAAGGTGTTTTTGACCTTGTCCTGCTTAAAATCCTGATCAGACCTTTCTTGCATTGTTACAGAAGACATTTCCAAGTTAAATGTTCTCAAACTGTAAACTAGTAACTTTTAAATTGCTTTTTTGTTCCTATTTGAATTCTTACAGCTCTTATCATACACATGATAATGCAGAACATTGCAGAATTGTTAAATGACTTACAAGAAGTGTGTAAGTTCTAAGTTTTGAAGAACATTTTTTTTAGATACTTTGCTCTGTTACACAGCAGTGTACATGAAAAATCATAGATCAATTTCTGAACACAGAAGCAAGCATAACATTCATTTTAGACTGTCTGGGTAATCAAGTGAAGCAGCTATCAAAAACTTCTGATAAATAACCTAAAAAATAATTTCATAATTACACTCCAAAGGCAAAGAGTCTTGGAAAAGGCACTGTTAAAGATGGAATGCTATTGCATGACACTAGATGGGTCTTGAGCGTGTCTGTCTTCCTATGGCCAGACACATGACACAAAAGCTCAAGGCATTCCAGTGGTGGTCACAGACCAAATCCAGTTTATTTTAAAGGTCAGTGTCCCCAGGGAAGAACTACCATAGAAGTCTGTCTATAAGGAAGTCTGATATCTTTATCAACATGTAATTGATGTAGTTCTAATGATGTTGCACCACCAAACACTACCAAGTGTGAGCTGTATTGCATTTTCTTTTAAATTCCAGTGAGAAGTACCTGACCTAATACCTTCTCATGTTGTCTGTTGTAATACAGGATTTCCTCTGGCCTAACAAAACCTTTACTAGTGCTGATTTCTGAAAACATTTTATTTCCAGCTGATCACTTGCATACTTTCAATTCATCTGCAATACTCCTAATCGCATCAGTTCTTCACTGAGTCAGAAGCTAATTTTACAGCTTTTTTCCTTGAGAGATTTATTTCCTTTACCTTAATCCACACACAGTCCAAGTCATGCATGAAGTCTGGAAAAGCTTGTGTTGTTGAACCCCATTCCTGCCATTTGCAGATAACGGTCAGCATGAAAGATCCCAGTCTACTGAGGAACAGAAGTTACATTCCTGAAAATTTCCCCTTCAAACTACTGATGATCTAAGAACTATGCCATCCTGACTGGGTTAGTTATGACCATTTCAGTATTTTATCGTATTTTATTTCATTGTTCATATTTAAAAAAAAAACAACCACATAACCTAGTATTTGGCAACAAGATTGTTTCTGCTTCAGTTTCTCCTCCTAGAATTGTTTCTCCATATCTGTAAAAAAAGTCTTACCTCCTACCTATTAGAACATTTACAATATAAAACTTTGCTCTTTGAGCAATGAATGGTTTTCTTCAAATTTGCCAAACTACACTTAAAATCATTTTGCAATGCTCTTCAGAATACTACAGTCTGAAGAAACTCACTTAAACTATGCATGTTATACACACAGGCTCAATTCTAAGTCCTCCATCTTGCAGTGGAATGCTTTTGTTAGATTACTTCATCCTTGTATTTGTTTTGACTGCAAGAGCTATAAAGCTCAATTTTTGCAAGACAGAAAACCCAACAGATATAGGTTAACATTCATTTCATTTTAAGAAAAACAGATGCTCTTCTACTAGAAAAGTTCAAAACGTGCCAAACCAAGTTACCTAAAAAGATCAACTTTCCCAAGAAGATCCAATAAAAAAACCGAACAAACTTAGACAGGACAGTAAAGAAGTTTCTCAAAATAAAAATCAGGACCTTCTAGGGTTTTTGAATGATTCTAAAACCAAACATTCTTGGACAAAGAGTTGAGAAATACTAGCATTTTGGTGAGCAACTGCACTATAAAAACTTTCTTTTATGTGTAATTAACTGTAAGCCCACCAGTAAAACTAATAGCTACATGTCCAAAGTTAGCGACCGATAGGGAGCCGGTTGCATGGGAGTACATATACAGGCTTTCCCAAAATATTTTGTGGATCAGCCACTGACCTCTTGAAGAACACCATTAATCTACAAATTGATAGTCTCCCTGGCTCTGAACACGGGAAATACTAGTTGGCAATGCCTGCAATGGGATTCCTTAACAAAGCACAGAGACATTCAATGTGCAATGTACGTTAGTTAAAAGTGAGTATTTTTCCCTCACAGCAGTGGTGGAAAGGTAAAATGTTGAGATCGTGAGTTCAGATGTAAATTATTACCAAAATGTGGTGTAAGAAAGAGGACTGAGACACAGCTTCGATTAAGATACAGCGTTTTACTCTTAAGTCCAAAAGGCAGCTACAGCTCCTGCTCGACTGTTGTTACACAACCACACCTGAGACAAGTTCTTCCCACTTAGAAATATTAAAATGGGTGAAATTAAGTTTTTTTCCAAAACATATGCACCTCTGTTTTGTTGTGTTTAATTAATTGTTCTAAAAATAGTCCTTTATGTCACACTATACACTAAACCAAAACGCCTACTGACGCAAACCACGTTAATAATTCAGAGTAGTAACTTAGTGTTCTTTATCAGTCTTCATTAAACAGGGAAAAACAATCAAGTACCAGCATTTTCTGCCTCTCAAGTTGCACTGGGCATCTTCCTCTGGGAACACTCCAACACGTTGCAAAACACACTCAATTTCATTATGAAAGTTACATGTAGCCATGCTTTCTTCCTTGCAACACTAACCATTTAATAACATTTTAGAGGGAAAGCAGTTTCCTATACCTAGCCTAATTCATCCACACTTTAAATTTTGAATGACAACACTGGGCTTTAGAGAGGAATCCAGAATGCAATGTATTCTTTCTAGGTTAAATTTTCCTGATTTATTATACACTTTACTTCCAATGCTTATGAATGAACTGGAATCTCAAAGCCAGCATGTCTGATCAGAAGCAAGCAAAAAAGACACAAGCTGGAGCATGAAGGAAAGATGCCTTATTAAATTGTACTTACCCAGACCAGTGCTGTATCACTGACTTCACAATGTGAACTACACCAAGGAAAAACAATTTTCATATGTGTTTTCAAATCAGTGATGACTTCAAAAACGTAAACACTTCAGAAGTCAGAGAATTCAAGTTTCAATAAGGTGTGTGTAGCTATCAGCCATCACCATACTGGACCAGTCACTGAGAAACTGCAATGAACTCTTTATTTGGATATTGTTAAATATAAATTTTGACCTTACAGAAACCAGTTGGTAAGACTGTGTCATTTAAAGTGTGTCGTGGTTTAGCCTCAGACGGCAACAGAGGACCACGTGGCAGCCATGTGCACTCGGCAGGGCGCTGACCGCCCCTGCCTGCCGGAGGGGAAAATCGAACGAAAAAGGCAAAAACTCGCGGGTTGAGACAAAGGCACTTTAACGGAACAGC
>JAOQGM010000023.1:116105105-116118593 GCA_027564225.1 Gallinago stenura | reverse complement strand
GGTGGGAGGTGTCCCTGCCCAGGGCAGGGGGTGGCACTGGGGGGGCTTTAAGGTCCCTTCCCACCCAAACCATCCTGCGATTCTACAGGAAGGGACCTGGCACTAGGTCTGCCCAAGCCTGATCTAACACTTCTTCTGGATGACCCAAGTAAGAGTAATGTCCTCTCCCTTTTCTATGTGCTCAACTCCCACTTACACACCCAGGATTTCACCAAGCTGCTGCAGCAAATTCAGGTTTGGAGCTCTCCAAAATTTTTCCCCAAAAATATCTTTCTCTGGATTTAAAGCTGTTCATCTTGCTGCAGAGGAACTGCTGGCACTCCCTTTGTCCCAATGGTTAAAGCTTTGGACAAAACAGACAGAAAAAAATATCTCTCTCCTAAAAACATACCTGTTTTGAAAGACAAACAGCTGCTATAAAGATCAAAGCAAAAGCAAAAACCCCTTCTTCCACCAAGAAATCGGGAGTTATGATCCATGCACAGGCACTTGATTTTAGTCACAAGGACAAAATGAAAAGTGACAAACCGGGGCAGGAAAAATTATTAGAAAATCTTCCTTTTTTTTTTTTCTTTTTTCCCCAGCTCTGTATTTAAGAGGAGGTAGAGCGTCTGGACTCGCTCCAACCTCAGCTTCTCAGAGGGATGGTAGGAAAGGCTGGAAAATACAGGAGGTGCCCCCTGGAAGGATTCAGTGCATTTAGCAAAGGAGCTGCAGGGGTGACTCAAACCCCAGCTGGAAACACAGCTCTGTGGAACCTGTGGAAGGTTTTCACTGATTTCCTCCTCCTTTTGGCAAAAAAACCAAATTCGAGTCAATCCAAGTGATTCTCCGCGCTGTGCTGACCTCACCAACCTGTTTCGGATTGTTTGGAAAAAGGCAAACGAGGAACAGAGACACAGAGCCAGGTTGAAACATCAGGTTTTCACATTTCTCCAACCGCTTCGACGCTGTTCTGAAAGATTTGATTTTGAATTTTTTTTTTTTTTTAAACTGTATTTACAGGTTAAAAAATCCTTTAAAAGGAAAGAAAAATTATGGGTGTCATAAACTGAAAGATCTTTCCACACATCACTTGTTTGTGTGGAAAATTAGTAGGTGTAAGCTGAAACCAAAAAAAATTCACCCTGGAAACAAAAACTCTCTATTTAACAGTAAAGAAAATTAATGAGCAGGATGATTGACTGAAGGGCTGGAGGATCGCTCTGTCACTGGACATTTAAAAAATACTTTTATTTGGTGGTTTTTGTTTTTTTTTTCCACTGCTTGAGATAATAACAAATTCTGAGAGACCCCTGAGCCTCTCTTGTAGGAGGCCAGGAGACAGGATGGTAACATCCCTCCTGGCTTTACAATTCCTGGCTCTTTCAACCTCTTTGCTAAGACAAGAAAATAGGGTTGTTAGGGCTGGCTGGAAGCTGCCCGTGAGGTTTTTCCCAGAAAAAAACCCACAGATTTCAACCCTTCCTTCGTGTTTGGTTACAGAAAGATGCTGGTACGCCCAGAAAGTGCTTTCTGAGAAACGAGGGCAGTGAAGATGCGCCTCTGCCTTCCTCCAGAGCTGGGGGGGGATGGCTGGAGCTGGGCGTGCTTCAGGTCTGTCATGGTTTCACCTGGGATGGGGTGGACTTCCTTGCCAGCAGCTGGTGGGGTGCTGCGGTTTGGATTTGGGATGAGATATGGTGTTGGAAGACCGGTGGTTGAGCTCCCCAGGCCATCTCTGCTCCTCATCCCTCCCCACCAGCGATGGACCAGGGGGCACAAAAAGTTGGGAGGATACACGGATGGGACAGCTGACCCCAACTGACCACAGGGACATTCCATGCCATGGGGCATCAAGCTCAGTGTGCAAAGTTGGGGGAGGAGAAAGAAAAAGAAGGGAATATTGGGAATGATGGCATTTGTCTTCCCAAGTCACCGTTACGCCTGATGAAGCCCAGCTTTCCTGGGAATGCTGGACACCTGCCTGTGATGGGGAGCAGGGAATGATGAATTCCTTGATGAATTCCTTGGGTTGCTTTGCTTGAGTGTGCAGCTTTTGCTCCATCTATAAACTGTCTTTATGCCAACCCACAAATTCTTCCTCACTTTTCTGATTCTCTCCAGCCCCCTCACCAGCTCCATTGCCCTGCTCTGGACACACTCCAGCCCCTCAAGGTCTTACCTGTCGTGAGGAGCCCAAAACTGGACCCAGTCCTTGAGGTGGGACCTCACCAGTGCCCAGTCCAGGGGCACCATTGCTTCTCTAGCCCTTCTCTTTATACCCCTCTGGGAAAAAAAAATCAGGATAAGAGATGTCACCTGCTCTGGGTCTGCACCCCTCCTCCAGAGCCCCCCATGCCCAGGGAAAGGCTCCCTCCCTGCAGAGCAGCTCCCCCGGATCTCCCCATGTTTCCATCTGGTTCATGCATCTCGGGGGAGCTGTTTCCCATGGAGACTGACTTTTACAACACACTTGGAAACGCAGCTACTTCTGATCTTCTCGGGTATCAAAACCCTGGTGTTTTCATTAAAAAATAAAAACTCGGCTTCCCCCCCTTCCTCCCCTTTTCTTATTCCTTTACAAGCTGCTTCCTACCCTCAGCGTAAAGGAAAAGCGCAACCCTCTGTGCTAACAACAAGCAATTAGCAGGGAAAAGATGAATGGTTTCATTAGGAGAAGACAGGAGGTGACTTTTCTGGGGGTAGAGGGAATTAAACCAATAAAAGTACAAGGAAAACAGTCCTGAGGAAGGAATAAAAACGGAGGGGCTGCAGACCCAAGGTGCAACAATAATTCCAAGGTCAGAAAAAAATGGTTCCTGCTGCTCTTTTAGTTTATCAGACCAAGAATTTACCTGATGAAAGTTCATGGGACCCTCCAAAGGAAGAAAACCCCATGTTTTTAAGACCATCCAGCATCGTAGGGGGGAGGGAGGAAAATCAACTGCTGAAAATTAAACACACACCACTTCCTGATGTCAACAACACTGCCCAGTTTTGGGGCCTCTCATTACAGGAGAGATGCTGAGGACAGGACAACCTCATGACATACCTGAATGGCTGAATTATTGTCGTCTATGAGCGTGTCCGTCACCTCTACCTGCCCTTCCTCCACCACCTTTTGCAGGACCATGCGGAAGGTGCCAATGAGCCTACGGAACAAAGAAGAGGAAGGTCAGGCGAGCTGTGGTGAGCACCCACCACCCTTCATTTTTAGTGGGGAAGGGCCTTGCTGGCCAAGTCGCCGGAGCTTGTGTGGATGTTTTCGCTTCCCATTTGCCTTAAGAGGAGGTGGATGTGAGATGCAGGGTCAGAGCATGGCCAAGGACTCTGCCAGCTGCAGCCAGTGACCCCAGCTCAGTGGAGATGGTGGGCAAAGGAGGAACCAGGAGAGAGGCCCTTCCAAGGTAAGTCTGTTGGGGTAAGAAGAGAAGAAGACCTTGGGAATCATCAGTCTTGGACGCACCTAAGGGAACCCAAACTGGTCCTTTCCATCCTGAATATCTGCAGTTATGTCTGTGCTGCTAGTAAGTTGACCAAGACAAGAACCAGGGCACTGACTGTCCCTCACCCACCTGCACCAGGACATGGTCAGCAAAGATCATGGCACAGGGAGACCTCAGGTCAACATCCCTGGTCCCAACTAACCCACTCACCCACCCAGGAGGGGTTATCCTGGGGCAGAGAATCCCTGGAAGAGTTTGGATGTGCCTGGTTGTGTGCAGGATGGGTGGAACATCCCAGCCCAGCTGAGTTAGCCCAGGGTTGGAGAACAGGATTCATACTGGAAGGTTTACTTGGATGGACTTAGACTCAAGACGCTGCATGTGAGTCTCAAAGCTGCTCAGAGAAGACTTGACTCTCTTCTGCTAAGGGAGAACTAACTAAGGGGGCTTGAAACAACTTGGTCTGGTGGGAGGTGACCCTGCCCAGGACAGGGGTTCACACTGGATGATCTTTAAGGTCCCTTCCAACTCAAACAATTCCAGGATTCTATGATGAAGGCATCTAATTGCTCTTAGTGACCCTTGCCAGGGAGTGCAGCACCATGTGCACCAAAAGTGGCTGCATTTCTTAAACTACAGGTCCAAATAGACACTACATAGAGCGGAGAAGCCCGACGCTCTCTAATAAAAGTCATTACTTATTTGCCAGCTCATGGCTTGTCAGGGAGCTGCGGATTTATGTTCCTCATGTTCTGCACCAGAGGGACCTTCCCAACCTGAGAAGAGCCAGCTATGAATCAACAAGTGACTCCCGACAGAAAAAGCCCCCAAAGGGTGAAAGCAGAGCTGCCTGACACCGTCTGCCTTGCGTGTCATCTCCGGCACCATGATCCCAGGTGACAGCGGGGACATTCAACAGCACACCAGGAAAATGTCTGCAGCACTCCATCAGCTGGGGGCAGCCAGAAAGCTGCTGCTGGTCGAGCTTCTTCCTGGCAAACCTTAAGGCATCACTTTCCTGCCACGCTGATTTATCAAGACGTGGCTTCAGAGAGGGAGACGAGACCTCCCTGCACCGTGGGGTGGGATGTTCATGGAATCACAGAATCGTTTGGCTTAGAAGGTACCTTAAAGACCACCCATTCCCACCCCCTGCCCTGGGCAGGGACACCTCCCACCACACCAGGTTGCTCCAAGCCCCCTCCACCTGCTGATCAACCTGAGACCTTCTGGACTCACTCTTTTTAATGTGCCACAGGAGACCATTGGCCTTCTTGGCCACAAGGGCAAGTTGCTGGCTCATGGGCAACTTGTTGTCCACCAGGACTATCAGGTCCCTCTCTGCAGAGCTGCTCTCCAGCAGGTCAGCCCCAACCTGAACTGGTCCAGGGGGTCATTCCTCCCCAGGGGCAGGACCCTACACTTGCCCTTGTTGAATTTCATCAGGTTCCTCTCTGCCCAACTCTCCGGATGGTGAGAGGTAGGTCCTTTCATTGTCCTCTTGGCAGGTTTTGCAACCCTTTCAGCCTGGCTTATGTCCGTCTTCCCTCCCAGCCCTGCTCACAGACCTCACAAGAGTGTGAATTATTGGGAAGACGCCCCTGTATCAGGCTTGGGATAACGTGCTCCTTCCTTGGACTCCTCCCAACCCTCTTCCCCTGGAAGGCAAGAGCCAAGCAAGAGGGAATGAAATATTCAGCACTTGTCTACACAGCCTTTCATTTCCAAGTGTTTCATAATTCATCAAGTGCCCCGCTCCCTTCCCTGGCAGTTCTACTGATGGAAAGAGAGGCAGTTTTTCTGGGTCACTCGGAATTTTATCAGGCTGCAGGGACATCTCCTGTTTCAAGCCCAGCCTGGCTGGTTCTGTGCTTAGAGCTCCCTCAAACCTTGCACCGGGGCAGCCTGGGGCTGCTGCAGCTCCATGAGGTGCCACACTTTGCTCTTTGCCCCTCTGGCACGTGCCACCTTTCAGTGAAGCACATCTGTGTGCCTGGAGTGGCTGGGGGTGATGGTGACCCCCCCGGCCACTGTGCAGTGCCCCCTCTCCAAGAAAGGGCTCTTGAGGCCAAGACATGCATCTGGCTTTGCCAAGAGCATCCTTTGGCCCATGAAATCCTCTCCTCCCTTCCCTACTAGCTCAGCCCTTGGATACTGTTTGCTCCCTGGGCACCTTTTGCTCCTGGAGCTGGGGAGAGCCTCTGGGGTGGTGGCATCTCCATCCATCCATCCATCCATCCATCATCAGATCCTGGGAAGTGACAAAAGGCAAGTTCACTGTTTCTCTGTCCTGGCTTGGTCCCCACCTCCAGACACCCATCTCAAGGTAGGGTGGGGTAAGCAGAAAGGTGCTGCTGCAAGAGCCCAGGGGACTGGAATGAAGACTCAGCTGCCCAAGGGAGGATTCAACCTGCACTTAAAAACCTCAGGGACAGCTGGTCTCCTGTTCCTGAACCACTTGGGTTTGTTGGCTCCATCTTAAATTGGAAATTAAGTGCTGCCTGGGTTCTGTCCCTCACCCATCCCCGCTGGGATGCTGCTGCCCAGGATTGGCCAGCCCAAGGTGTGGTCCCCAGCCCATCAGGGAGACGCAGGGGTTTTCCCAGGGCTGGGCACCCCCAGGGTGGTTTGGAGAAGAGACCTTCCCCGCCTGACCATGGCCAACCCAGCTGGGGGCTCGGGACAGAAAAAGACCCTGGTCATGTCTGCATAGGGCACAAGGATGGGTAGAGAAACTGAGGCAGGCTCAAAGAAAGACATGGAATTAGGATTGTAATCTGATAGAAAAGAGGAAAACAGTTAGAAAAATAAAAAGAAAGTCACTATGCTGGTCCATTGTGAAACCCATCCCTCTCTCCTCACCTGCTCCCCACCCAAAAAAGCTACGATGCTCGGCGGGGTCTGGTCCCCCCAGCATCCTCCAGAACAACCCCTGCTCCCCTGCGCTGACACCTCCTGCACCCGCTGCCTCAAATTCCTCACAGAACCTTTTCATCTCTTAATCAAAATATTGCGTGGCACCAAGTCAAACACGAGTGCCAAAGTCTAAGTACACCCAAATTACCTCTTCAGCAACCAGATCCGTAATCTCACCCCCAATTAGTTACCTGACAGGCTACATTTCAATATGACAGGGCTGACTGGCACTCATTATGCTATTCCTCCTGTCTTCCAGGGTGAAAAGAAAATCCATTTATATTTAATGAGGATTTTTTTTGCAAGAGTTTGCTGAAAAAAAGGAAATTTAATACACTGAAGAACTTTTAAGACCTGGAGGCTGCTGAGCTGGAAGAGCTGTTGTGTCCTACATCTCATCAGGTTATCCAAATGTTAACAAAACAATAATAATTGCAGACACTCTGATGGGCTGGGTGTGAAGTGGGCAATTAGGAGGAAGTGGTTTAGGAAGCTTTAAATTAAAGAGCAGGTGATTGCAGATGAAGCTGCAATTTGACTAGTCAGGGGAAAAGGTTCTTTGTTTTGGCCCAACCTCCAGGGCTCTCATTGTATAAACTGTGAGAGCAAAGGGTTTGCATTTATCAGTGTTGCCCAAACAGGGGTTTGTACATAAATGTAAGTGTTGGAGCTTCCAAATGTACCACCAACTGCTCCAGCAACTCCCTTATGCTCATTTACTTTCTGCTTTTCCAGCCTGAGCTCCCAGAAAGCCATTGACTCTCCTTCCAGGTACCCCAATGAGCTCCATCAACCAAACAAACCCACCCAGCTGTTCATCATCATCATCTTCATCTCATCAGAGCAGCTCCCAGGTTCCTCATCACCTGTTTTTGTACCCCTTGCACCTCTCTGGTCTCCCATCCAGCCCCACCTGGTTCCAAGGCACCATAAAGCCGAGGGAGAGCCCTGGCTGGGGGTTGCTGGTAAGAAGTAAGGAGGTCCCACAGCAAAGAAACCTTTCTTGGAGGCCAGCTGCCCATAGCCTAGCCCCTGCTGCATGTCCCAGCACATGCTTTCCCACCTGCTGGGAGACAGAGAAGTTATAACTCATTAAAATACTGCAATGGCTAGGAAAAAAAATATTTTTTTTCAACTTTTCAACCTACTTTTGGCAAAGGACTGTTTGTGTTTTCAGTTGCGGGAATCTAGAAGCTATATGGAAATGACCACAACCCTTGAAGGGTCGTTTTACCAACCCAGGTCTGCAGAAGAAGGGAAGGTTTTGAGGCAAAACCCTCAGCACATGAACTCTGCCCGGGGAGAGGGATGGGACACGCCAGGGCAAGGAGGAGACCCACAGCCGACCTCCATATGACAAACCCAGTGGTGTCTGGCACATCGTTGTTGGGCTGTGGCTGGGTCTCCTCCTGAAAGCACCCAAACACAAACCCCTCCAGGCAGAGGACCTAAATTTCCAGTGTCCCAAAAAGCAACAAGTTTGAAAGCCAGCACAATATCGTTAACTTAGGAGCCACGTATCCAGCCTGCCTTGGAAAGTAATAAAAAATGACAGAAAGAGCTCAAACCTCTTCCTCTGCTCAGCCTGCCCTACACAAGCCCCATCTCCACTTGCTGGCCACGTCCAACTGGAGCTGAGCCAGCCATCCCAGCTGCCTTCTCCCCTGCTCGCCTCACTCTGCCTCCTGGGGAGCCAAGAAGGTTTGCAGCTCCTCCTGGGAAGCCTGGGCTCTGCTCCTCTCTGTCTCTGCAGCTTCTCTCCTCCACCGCTGCCAGCCTTTCGGCTTGTTTTTCACGTGCCAGCCTTGCCCTGCAGAGCTGGACAAGTTGTATGACACGGTATCCCTCACAGAAGGGACACCTGGGCTGATCAGCTTGTGTCTCTGACAAGGTATGGAAACTTCTGCCTCTCCAGGTTCCTGCCCCTGGTGACATCTGTCCTCTCAGGTCATAACCAAGCACGCCCCGTCCCTCTATCTTTTACCTTCTGCGGAAGCTGATGCTAGGAAGTCTTAATGAGACTTCAGAGCTGGTTGCTGCAGCCATCCCATTGCAAGGGGCATTGTGCAGGAGAAAGGTTTCAGGTAGATGATCACAGAATTATAGAACTGACCAGGTTGGAAGGGACCTTCCAGATCATCGAGTCCAACCATCAGCTCAACACTGACAAAAAAACCATCATACGATACATCGGCCGGAGGAACAACCAGCTGTGGATGTGCTACAGATACCAGGGGTGGGGAGAAGGGAATCTCCTGCATCCCTGACCATGCCCCAAGGTTTGGGAGAACCAAATCTCCTGCATCCCTGACCATGCTCCAAGGTTTGGGAGAACGGAATCTCCTGCATCCCTGATGATGCCCCAAGGTTTGGGAGAACGGAATCTCCTGCATCCCTGATGATGCCCCAAGGGCTGCAGCTCAGACCCTGGCAATGTCCAAGCGAGCTGGGCAGCAGAAAGGCTTGCCTGGCTGTGGTCCAAGGAAACCGTGGCATCTTCTGGTTTGCAAAAGGCAGCTCCTGCAACATCCTACCTGGGCAGCATCTCCCCACCAAGCCCTGCTCTGCACAGGGAGGGCACTCAGGTGAGAGGGGAAATCTCTCTCTGGAGTCAGCAATTTCTCCGTTATATCCTTCCTACGGTGACCCTGCAGCGGATCCATTTCTGTGGATAAATGCTGAGCACCCTGGTTCCTGCAAGTTGGGAGCAGTTTAATCCAAAAGACTTGAATTCCGCAAAGATCTTAATTTCTGGAGAAGCCAGAGCGCAGGGGACAAACCAAAGCTCTATTTTCACCCCAGCTCCATTAAAAGCCTTTGCCATTAGTCCCTTTGTCTGTCTGTCAGGTAAGGAGAGCCAGCTCCCAGCTCTTCCCCCTGGGTATCGGTTTCCTGCGGGGGGGATGTTATCTGTGCCTCCATCCCGCCTTTTTTTGGTCTTTGGCCAGATCCAGTTACTGCTCCTCCCCCTGGAGAGGAAAATGGTGACACTGAAGGAAACAAACCACCTCAAGGCACAAGCTCTTGGGTTCTCTTTGGAGCCTTCCTCATCCTTAAGGGATGGGGTCGTTGACTGGTGGTGTCCTTGTTTTATGCACAAGAAAAGCACGTGGCCCAGAAGAGGCTTCTCCAGGCTGTCCCAGCAGGAGCAGCAGCAGGGACCAGATCTCCTGCCCCAGGGATGATGCTCCATGGCCACTGGACCACACAGCCATCCTCTCTGATGTCTCACCTCCCCTTGCTCTTGCATCTCTGCCTCTCCTCCACCTCACATCACTCATACATTGTCCCACAGCGTCTTCTCCTGCTCAGACACACTCAAATCCACATCTGGGACCTCACATCATGGACCTGCCTTCTGTCCACACCTTCTTCCAGGGCCTTTCACTGTGGGACCACATGCTATGAATTCTCACCCATCTTGAAGGTATTTTGTAGCATCTTCCCAGGTGACCAGAAAAGAAAGGACAGAGATGAACTGAATTCCAGTAGGAACTTGGTATTTCTACCCAGGTCATCCCACCATGCAGCAGTTCTTTGGCTTCACCACCTGCTTTCCAGGATGGGATACATGGCGTCAGATGAAGAATCTCATGTCTGCAGGATGGGTGTGTAGGACCCATGATTATTGGTCCTTCTCTTGTGTGGAGCACTTTGAGCTAGTACATTAATTATGAGCAGGATGTGGCACTGTCCCTCATCCACCTGCACTGGGACAGGGTGTCCCTGGGGTGGTTTGGATGGGTCTTGGTTGGGTTGGAGAGTCCCAGCCTGGGGATGCCCTGCCCGGTCAGGGGCTGGACACACTGGTGGCACAAGGTGGCATCACTGGTCTAGCTCATTTGAGTGTCCTCATGAACTGTCCCCCCATCTCCATGCTCTGCCCCTTTCTTTGGGTGCTCAGACATGCAGAGGGACATCTCCGGGGACAGCCACCATCCCAGAGCCAAGAGCCACCAGAGCCCACAGCCCCCTCCAAGGAGCCAGCACACAATCAGCTGCTCTAAGGAGGCTGAGGCACCTGGCTGGGTCAGGAAAGGATTATTTTACCGGCTAATTAGCTGCATGCTGATGGCCATTGAGGCGGGAAACAAAAGCAATTCAATGAGCCGGGGTGGCCACGTCTGGGCACCAGCCCCCTCCATTATTCAGGGTGGACCTGCATCAGGTGTCACCCCTTTATCTGGGGCTTTGATAAATAGCACTAATCAGCTGGATGTGAATTATTCACAGAGACCACGGCTCGCCTTTCCGAACCCCAGCACCAGGGCTCTGCTTCTCCCCACTCCTCTCCCTCCTCTCCAAGATTTACGTCTGTCTGTCTGTCCTCCTCCTACAGCTCATTCCTGTGCAGGGAGGATGGGCTGTAGCCACAGCACTGGCTTCTGACCTTGAGCTTTAATTTGTCTGGGTTGGAAGGGACCTTTCAGATCATGGAGTCCAACCATCAACCCACCACTGACAAACCCACCACTGAGCCATGTCCCTCAGCACCACGTCTGCCCGGCTTTGAAATCCCTCCAGGGATGGAGACTCCACCACTGCCCTGGGCCTCTCCACCTCTGCCAAGGCTTCACAACCCTTTCCATGAAGAAATCATTCCCAATCTCCATCCTAAACCTCCCCTGGTGTAACTGTCATTGCTCCTTTGGGCTCCTGGTTGCCTTCTGCTTCAGGGAACTTCAGCCTTTTCAGCCCGTCCTTCAACCACAGCAAGTTCTCAGTTCCCTGTACCCAAAGCATGTCAGTCCTGGGTCAGGACATGTCTTGCTGCTCTGGGCTCTCCCAAACCTCTCTCCAGCCATGGGGGGCTCAGCTCCATCACCTAACCATGAGTACCTATTGCCATGCAGATGTCCTATGATGTCTGAGACACACACAGGGCTGGGGAGCTTTAGATCTACAGATCTTCTTTGGATCTTCCTTCCAGAAGCTGGATAGTTATGGGGCACTGGAGATCCATGTGGTCACCTGAGCTGAGTCCTAACTCCCCATGGACACCTTCGAAAGGAGATGAAGCCTCTTTTGTGCTCCTGCTTCCCAGGGAAGATGACTTGTTTGGTGTTTGCTGAAGGGTCTGATCCTGGCTCCTTTCCTGGGCTGGGCTGTGGGGAGGAGCTGCTCTGGTGGCCCAAAGCAAAGACAGGCAGCGAGGAGAGGACACTGGGCTGGGTCTCTTAATTGCTGAGAGACAGACTGAAGGCACCAGGGCCACAGACAGGCTTCAGGGATCATTCTACCACCACCCGTAAATGCCAGCATGAGGGAACTCCTTCTAACATGAAGGGCTTTTTAATTTAGGGGGGAGAGAGATAATGGGTAATTAAAGTCTGAAAAAGCTCTGTGGGGAGCTGCTGGACACTCCACTGCTGTGCTGGACATTCCACCACTGCCCTGGGCTGGTCCAGCTGTGGCCCACAGCGGGTTGAGAAGAGACTCTAACTGGGAAGGACGAGCTCCACATTTCAGTCCCTCAAGGGAGCTTATAAGAAGAAAGATGGGGATGGACATTTTAGCAGGACCAGTAGCAATAGGAGAAGGGGTAAAGGTTTTAAACCGAAAGAGGGGAGGTTCAGACTAGATGTAAGGAAGACATTTTTGGCAATGAGGGTGGTGAGAGCCTGGCCCAGGTTGCCCCGAGAGGTGGTGGCTGCCCCATCCCCAGAGGTGTTCAAGGCCAGGTTGGACAGGGCTTTGAGCAACCTCGTCTGCTTCAAGATACCCCTGCTCTGACACAGCACTGACCACCATCCCCTTGCATCCCCCACCATACCCTCACTCGCTGAGATTTCACGTTGCATCTCAGCTTCCTTGCCCTTCCCAGGAGACACCACCACCATCTCCTCCCCCTCCAGCCTCCACGCCAAACAGGGATGTGTCTCCTGCTCAAGCAGGACCTCCCTCTACCCACCGCAGAGGACCTGGTGGGGTGGTGGGAGGGAAGGACGGACCACGCTCTCACCTGTTGGTGAAGACTTTGCTGTAGTTGAAGACCTGGATCTCCAGGATCTCATTCCCATCGATATTGCTTGCCACCGGCCAGCGGAAGGTCTGTGGAGAAAGGATGGAGGGAGATGTCAGGCTTGTTCCAGGGTGATGGGGATGGAGCTGAGGCGACCATGGAAAAGGCTAACCAGCCTGACTAGCCCAGATGAGGATGGAAAAGGGCTAACTAGCCTAAATTTTCCCCAGCAAAACGGCAGCCAGGGCTGTTTTACAGGAGTCTCATGAAGAATATGCCTTGATGCCAAATACTTTTATATATATATATACAGAATCATATAATAGAATGGTATGAATGTAAACACACATTGTATGAATATACACGTTGTATAAATGTGGATATACATGATGTTTAGACACATTATACATTTATACATCTATACATACACCAAAAATATATATGCATATATATAAAAATCCCTTTCATTTCTGTGTTTTGATTTTTTTTTGCTTCCCAAGGCAAAAAAAAGGCCATCTGCCAGGATAAACCATCGGAGCTGCCTTAGGTTTCCCCAGGTGGGGGCTCCTGGGGGCTCCTGCAGCCAAGGACCCCCCCGTGGCCAGGCTGCTGTGGGGGCACGGCGGAGGGGGAAGGTGATGGCCCAGCTGTGGGGGGAGCGGGGCTGAGCCCAGCATCGCTCACGTTTGGGCTCTTGAAAGGGAAGTGCTTATCGAGCAACTTCCCAGGAAGAAATTAGTGACTCTTCAGAAATATGCCAGTGCTCATTTTTAAAGCTATTTTTGCAGTTTTCTGCAGCGAGTCAAGGAAGCAAATAAGAAAAATAAGGAAAAAAAAACCCAAACCACCGTGAAATAGATAAGAAAACTAGAAATGGCTTCACGAGAGGGATACAATTTTGCTTACAGCCCAGCATCCCCCAGCTGGATTTACTCTGGGCTCTCCAATGTGGGGATGGAACCTGCACTCTGGTGTGACTGCTCTCTGCTCCCTCTGCTTTGGTGCTCCACCAGCTGGAACTGGCTGAGTCCATAAACGAGTCCCTTAAAGAGCTCCAGGGAAGGTGGGGAGGGACTCTGGCTGAGGGAGGGGAGCCCCAGGAGGAGGAAGGGTTGGACCCTGAAAGAGGGGAGATGGAGCTGAGATGTGGGGAAGAAGTTCTTTGGGGGGAGGGTGGTGAGA
>JAOQGM010000023.1:115881662-115895631 GCA_027564225.1 Gallinago stenura | reverse complement strand
CTGTCAGGGTCCAACCCTTCCCCCTCCTCCTGGGGCTCCCCTCCCTCAGCCAGAGTCCCTCCCCACCTTTCCTGGAGGCCTGTGGTTTCTTTATTCTTGCAGCATTTATTCTTTATCCCCCCTCTGCTTCGGTGGGAGAATGGAGACTTGTCCCAGCCACGTCAACCCAGAAACCCTTGGCTTCCAGTTAGATGGCACGGGGTGATGGAAACAGCACCCAACAACGTTCTTCAAGACTACACAGCACGACGTAAATGTCATCTCACCAGCCACGTGGCCTGGAGAGCCACCTCCAGCAGCTGACATGCCCCAGGAGGTCAGCTTGTGCCTGGACTTGGGTGCTTGGAAGAGCAGTGGGATGAGCAGAGCCATCATGTCAGTAGGGCAGGTGGTGACAGCAGCGATGGCACAAGGGAGAGGATGGGACAGGCACTAACCCTGGAGGAGGAGACCTTCTTGCCTTGGTCTGCAGCTGTAGGAGCTTCATGCTGCTCCCTCACTAAAGAAAGAGGCCACCAGCAGCACCTCATCTCCTGCATCTCCTTTCTACCTGCACCAAAAGCTTCCTGGGACTGCACCAGGAGGCACTGGGAGAAGGATGGGGTGTACCTAGGAAAGATCCTTCTCCTAAAGACACCACAAAGTGGAGAAGGGGTGGAAGATGTGCTCCTGGACTAAAAAGAGCTTTCTGGTGGCATGCAAGGTACAGGAGATGACCACCACTGCGGCTACCACACATGAAGGTTGGGCAACCAGACACGACACAGGGGTCTCGCCCCAACCCTTGCCTGTGGTGATGACCAGCCTTTTGGAGGACATACAGGAAAACTGGACACCAGCTCTGGCCAGTTTGCCAGCTCGAGAGAGACCGTTCTAAAAAGGGGGTTTTCCTTCAACTTTCTCACGTGCAACTCACCCAAGGAGCTCTGTGCACGAAAGAGAGAGTTTTCCAGACCCAGACACTGGTCCATGGCCACGGCCCCAGGTCCTGGTGGCCACATCCCAGGTCAACATCACCCAGAAGCAGGAGAGGAGGGCAGGGCACCCATTTTGGCCGTTTTTGGCTCTGCCCAGGGTGGTGTCCCTTCCTTGGGCTGGGCTCTTCCTGCCCCCCCCCTGCCCACAAGGCGTTTTGAGGCAGAAAGAGCCTGTTTGGGGATCATCCATCCTGTTTTTAGGTTGGAGCTTCTTTTAAAACTTCTTTTAAAAGGTCCCCTGGGACAGATTTGTCCTGCTAAATAGGTGTGTGGCCACTTCCTACACCCACAGCTTCTCCCTGCTCTTAGCCGGGGTGTGGTGAGGAGCTGCAAAACCACAGCCAGCCCAGAAAAGGTCACCAGAAAACAAACACAAGGCTCTTCCTAAGACCCAAGCGTGGGAGGGCAGCCTGGCAGGTCCTCAGGGGGCTCTGGAGAGGGATGAACCCTCCCTGGCATGGCAGGAGCATCACAAGCTCCAGTTTTGCCCTTCTCCCTCCACCCCCTGGACTCTCTCCACCGCCGTGCTTTGGTGGAAAGGTCTCGGTGCAGAGGTTCTCCACATCCCTGCTCCCAGCCCAGCAAGATTTCTTCTCCCACCCAGGAGCTCCTCCCCAAGCCATTGGACCCACCACCCTCACATCCATGACCAGCGACTCGTCCCAGTGGTCTCCCAGAGCCATTTTGCTGCCCAACAAGCCCAGCCAGATCCCATGACCCACCTGGGAGCAGGCACAGAGACTGGTCCTTACCTTTGAATCCCCGCATCCCCACCGGACCGGGAGGGCCAAGGTCTCCTTGGTCCCCTTTCAAGCCACGTGGTCCTGGTGGTCCTCTCTCCCCGGGTAGCCCTGGAGTAAGAAGAGGCAAAATGAGCCTGTTTGCAGCAGAGAGCTACAAAATCCATATGTTCACACCCCCACACACGTGTCCTGCTTCCCAGCAGATGTGCCGAGTTCTTTGCCAGGAGTTGGGGACCATCAGGAGACACCTGAGAATCCACCCCATCCTCTCTTTCTGCACCCACCCCTGGACACAGAATGGATTTAACCCAGAGATGGGCTGGTGGTGATGCAGCTCTGGGCATCTTAAGGCTCAGGTGAAGGGAAGTGGGTTCCAAAGCTGGAGATCAAGAAGGAAGAGGAAGGAACCAGGGTGGAGCAGAGACCCCAAGGAGACATGAGGTGCCCAGCATGAGCTGCGGGTCCCTTGCATCCATGCATGGTGACCAAGCAGGTTTGTTATTTATGGGAGAAGGGTTTGGATAAAACCCCTTTATCTGAACACCCCTGAGCTCCAGGAGGTGGGAAATGGGGGCTATAGTTTGAAAGCTTGGGCTTCCTTCACCGGGGACACATCCAAACCCCAGGGGTGACCTCCATCCCTGCAGGCCAGCAAGAGGAGGTGGCTGGAGGGACCCCTGTGATGGTGAAGGGCTCTGGTGGGCCCTGGAGGGTGGTCCCACCGGGTGGATCCAGCAGAGACTCAGCCCAGGTTCAAGCCTGGCCTGGACCTGAAGGTCCTGGGGGAGAAGCTCTTCAGATGGAACCCATCTTCCCTGCTCATGCGTGGGGAGCCCTGAATTCCCTTGGCACTGCGCCTCCCTTCTGCCCCCCCGGGCTGGGCTTTTCCACACTTAGTCAATATTTCCCTCTGGTTTAACAGGTAAAAAAAAAAAAAAAAAAAAAAAAGCTGCCAGGATGAATTTTGGGCACCAGCTCCAGTGGATGTGGTCTGGGGGCTTAACCCTTTCCCTGCTGCCAATGCCTCGCCTCCTGGACCTGGCTCTGGAGCTGGGCAGAGGCAGGAGGGTAGATTCCCTCTGAAAAAGGGGATTTATCAGGGATGCTCCCCAACACCTGGATGCTCCCCAACGCCTGGACCTGACCTTCTCCTACCCAAAGGGCTGGTGTGGTGACCGCATCCAGAAAAGCACCAGAGAAAGCACCTAAAAATAGTGGCCGCTGCAGCAACTCTTCGCGAAGGTGAACCCTCCCAAAATTGTTTTGTTTTTCTGTTTAAATTTAAAAAAAAAAGAAAAGAAAAAAAAAAAAGAAAGGAAAGAAGCCAGACGATATATTTCTGATGCTTGTTACACCCAAGAAAAACAGCCATGAATCTGTCAACGCAAAAAAATATAGCTGTCGGAGAAAGGAGCGGGGGCTTTCGGAGAGCGATTGTGTTTCCAAGCTGGCTCTGCCCCACTTGGCCAGTCCCACCACCCACCGGGGAGCTGGGAGAAAGGGGCTACCAAAAATCAGAGGTTTTAAGCCCAACCCGGGCTCAGCACTGAGATGCTCAGACGTGCTGAACCCCCCCCCTACCCACTGATTGTCCTACGTGGGTGGTGTCTTCAGCAAGTCAAGGTGAAGCCAAGGTTGGACGCCCCTGGATGGAGAAGGAGGTCCATGCCCCAGGCAGGATGGATCCCCAACAAAGCAGAGCCTTGTGGAGAGAGAAACCCACAGAAAGTCCTCACCAAGGGGGATCCTCCACCACCTCTGGGCTTGGCTGCAAAGCCAATATTTCTAGGTTTGACTTAAAATTAGAACCAGGCTCCAGGCGAGTCCTGTTCTCAGGGTGGTGGGGTTTCTCTTGTTTATTTAATTGGATTTCTCTCAGAAACAATGGTTGGAATTAAGGAGGAGGGGAAAAAAAACTGGCATTCTTGGCATTGAAAAAAAATGTCCTATGAGAAGCTCCAGAGCTGCAGCTGGGGGACAAGTCCCCTCTGCCAGGCTGGAGGGTCCCCACACCAGGTCTCCGGTGTCCAGGCAGCAGGTCCAGCCTTGGTGCCTTCTAAGGGCTTGGCTTTAGAGGGGCATGGGGTGGTGGCCAGGTCCTGCACAAACCTGGGCTGGGTGGCTGTGCCAAAGGAGCCTGGGGGACATCAACCTGCAGGTGATGGACCCTCAGAGCTCTGACTGTCCTGGGGCCAGCTGGGAGATGAGGCTTTTTGCCCCTTTTTGCAGTCTGGCAGGACATGGGGCAACGGGTTAATCCTGTTGTTCTTCAAGACTTGTGCCTACCCAATGATGTCCCAAGGGTTGGGGAGTCACCAGGAGGTGTCCCGTTGACTCTACAGACTTTGGGTGAAGGCTTGAAGGTTTATGGGCACCATGGATGTGTCGTTCCTTACCTCGCAGCCCAGGAAGGCCGGGAAGACCAGGTTCACCCTCCATCCCTTCATTGCCTTGGTCTCCTTTGGGTCCTGGTGGCCCTGAAACACAGCAGGTATTTGCAGTCAGATGGATGAAGGCAGGTACCCACCCACCCTTCACCGGCTCATCGGCTCTCCAGGAACCTCTGGAAAACACAGACCCCTGCAGAGAGGAGCAAAGTGACAGTGAGGGACCTTGCCAGCAGCCTTCTTCCACAATGTATGGATTTTAGAGGCCAAACATGACTCCATCAGCCTTGCAGCTCCCTCAAGGTCCCACCTCGAGCATGACTCTACGGCAAATTCCAGTCTCCTGGAATTTCCTTTTTGACCCAAAGTTGTGACATCTCCAATGAGATCAGGTTAAGAAAGAAGAAATAGGGAAAAATAATGCATTCTGGAAATAATGAGATGAACCTTGAGGAGGGGATTTTGCATCACTGGTCTCACGGGGATCTGGCCATCGGTGGTTGCTTTTTGGTGTAAGCTCTGGTGAGCGAGCAGAAAGCTCCAGCTCAGTCAGGGAGTGTTATTCCTCAGCCTGAGAAGGGCCAAGTCCAAAAAGCTGAAAACAATTATGAGCTAAATCAATTGGAAGAAAGAATTTGAACAGAACAAAAAAAAAAAAAAAGAAAGAAAAAGCCTCATGGGATGACAGAAAATAGGGCAGAGAGGGGCCTGGAGGGGTCATTTGGTCTTTGTCCTACCACGCCAGGGTGATAATTGGAAACTGTTAAAGGCTGTTTTCCTAGAAACCCCAAAAGCCATAATCTCCCAGTGGTTGCAGAGAGCAAACACAGGCAATGTGGTAATGAGAAAGGATCAGGGGGGAAGTTTGGCAGCTCTAATTAATGAGTAAGTTGGATCTGCAAATATTGTACAGAAATTAGTGGGTTCCTAAGAAGATGAACAGCAGCAAGCTAGGCAAATGTCCCGAGCTGGAGATGGTCAGGGGCTGGGAGAGAAGCTGTGGCTGCCCCATCCCTGGAGGGGTTCAAGGGCAGGTTGGAGGGGGCTTGGAGCCACCTGGTGTGGTGGGAGGTGTCCCTGCCCAGGGCAGGGGATGGCACTGGGGGGGCTTTGAGGTCCCTTCCCACCCAAACCACTCTGTGATTCCATGATTCTATGAAATATGGCACTATCTTGCCCTGGGTTCCCTCTTCCCATGGTGATGCACATCTCCAGGACATGGGGCTGGACCCTGGAGACACATCTCCTGTTCTTGGTTGGTAAAACAAAAGGATGCAAAGAACAATGGGCACCCGGGAGAGAAGAGTACAATGAGAAGGCATTTTTTGGGTGGGAAGAAGGGGAACCACGCACAGCAGGGATGCTGCCTGGACCCTCTGTGATACAGAAGGTCCAGCATCAAGAAAGCCCAAGGTTCAAGAGCTGCTCCAGAGGTGGATGTGGGGCAGGGACCGGGTGAGGTGTGTGCTCTATGAAGATACTGGGATGGCTGGTGGAAGACTTTTCATTCCCATGGCCTTAGCAGACATTAAATCATAGAATCATGGAATGGTTTGGGTGGGAAGGGACCTTCAAAGTCCACCTAGTCCAATCCCCCCACCATGGGCAAGGACATCTTCATCTAGTCTGGGTTGCTCAGAGCCCCGTCCAACCTGGCCTGGAATGTTTCCAGGGATGGGGCATCCACCACGTCTCTGGACAACCTGGGCCAGGGTCTCACCACCCTCAGAACAAAACTACATATTCCTAAATCCACTTCCTTGCCATCTGGAGTTCAAAAAACTGAATAAACAGGCAAATAAATAAGCAATAGGAAGCACCTGATTTCACAAATAGACGGTGTTAAGTACAGCCATCGACTATCAGTGCCCCAAAAGAGCAAGAGGGAGGTCAAGTCCCTCAAGCTGGTTAAAGTGGGATAATGTGGGCATGTTTAGGTTGCCCCATATTACCCAAACCCTGCGGAAATCAAGAAATAATGGAGACTATAGAAGTAAAGAGTTAAAATAAGTCGATACCATTAATTTCAGCCTATAGAAAGCAGAGCCTGCCCGAGATGCGTGGCTTCACAGAGGTAGGTGGTGGTGAGTTTGATGGGTAGCAGTGGAAGGAACAAGGCAAAGGGGGTTTTCTACCAGCCTATCTCCTGCCCAAAGATCCCAGATGTCCCAGGATGAGCAGTGGGAACTCTCATCCCGGCACAGCAAAGGTTGGGCTGCTGAAAACCACTTCACTGAAACAAAACAGATGGCTTCCCACCACGAGAGAAACCCAACGCAACCCTGGAAACATCTGCGGTGGGAGCCACCAAGGAAAGGTCTCCCTTTCCATCACCCTGCCTTTGTCCCGAGTGTCCTCTCTGAGGGGAAGGGGTCCCACCCCAATGGCCCTGGAGCAAAACTTCTGCTGACACAGAACATCTTCTTGACCCTCTCCAGCACGGCTCAGCCGAGGGCCCCTCTGCAGGGGCAGCTCCAACAACTTCCATCTGCTCTGGTTTTATGGGCACACTGGGAAATAACCCACACTAGGGCCCCACCTCGGTTCTGTTAACCCTGGAAGGGACATGGGAGCTGCCCTTCCTCCTTAAAATCAGCTACTGCAGTGTGGCCTCCAGGTCCTCTGCCACCATCTCATCATCTCATCTCATGTCTTCCTTCCTCCTCCATCTCCATCTCCCATCATCTCCCATCTCAGAAAACCATCCCACAAGACCTTGGGGAGGTCCAGGCCGTGGACAGGCTAAGAAGAGAACTATGTTTCCTGGAAGACGACCACAGACAACAATATGTCATCTGCTCCACAAGAGCTGGAGGCTGGGAGAACTTGGCCAGGGAGGAGACATGTTGTCCTTCATTCCCTTTCCCTGTCAGAAACGGGGCTTGGGAATGGTCAGATGGATGGGCTGATCCCGTTTGCTGGCTCCTAGGTTTTGGCATTACATCCTTCAGAGCTGTTCCCACAGAGGCGAGTCCTGGGGTCCATCAACCACCAGAACATCTCCTCCTGGTTACATCCAGGCAGGGAGACATGGCTCCATCCCCAGGACACGGGGAACAGCCGGGGTGGAGGACGGAGGAGGACTGGGAGGGGTGGTTGGGACCCTGCCAAGCTGGTCCCCACCCCACACGAGTGCTTGAGGTTTTGCTCTCAGGAGAGAGAACCCCATCCTGGATGCACCCCAGCTTCATCCTTCTGCCCGCACGGGGACAGACCGCTCACAACTGCACCAACGGAGGAGAAAAACCCTCCAAAACCACAGGGGTGAGGACTCTGGTGACGTGCAGGGACCTGATGGCCAGCTGGGGAGGGTTGCAGTCACCCCACTGCGAGCCAGGACATCCCACCCAGCGAGTCCCACGGGCGGGCGGTGGATCCCGGGCATCCTCCCACCCTCATTTAAGAGCCAGGTCCCCTCTGGGGAGAGAGGCCAAACCCTCCCCGAGACACGCGAGATGTTTGGAGACGAGCCTGGGGACCTCCCCAAGCTGCCACCACCAGCAAACAGCCTCAAAAACCAGAGCCTGGGGTAGTTTAGGGTCTTCAGGGGTGGGGGGAGAAGGCAGCCCTGCATCTCCCAGGGTTGGATTCACAACTGGGAGCAGGGAGGATTCATCCAAAGATGTTTGGAGATGGGATAAAGGGATCTGGGCACGCGGCTCCTAAAATTATCCAGCCCCAGGGTCCATCGCTGCCGACGGGGAGCGGGGAGGGAGGAGGGGACGGGGGTGCTGCCAGGAATGTGTCAGGGCTTTGGTGGATAAATCAGGTGCCGGCCCCGTCGGGAGGGGATTTGTTTTGCTTTGGAGTAACGTGGTGCATGGATGCCTGGTGGTCCCCCTTCCTCGGTGGCTTTGTCCAAGAGAGGGTGACATCCTTCCCACGGCAGCTGGGGGAGAGGGGGGTAAAGAGAGGGCACCCAGGGGGTGGGTGGGCAGCCATGGAAAACCTCAAGGCTGGATGCAACGTGGTCCCAAGCAGCCCCAAACCAGGCATCGGGAGCCAACGTCCACCAAGGACCAAGGAAATGACCCCAATTTGCTGCTGGTACCCAAGGGTGATGGTTGGCCTCGATGGGGACACATAGCTCCTGTGCTTCCAACCACATCTGTCCCCTCCTGGGGGGCAGAGGGAGAGGGAGCAAGTGCCTTTGCGTCAGCCCCTTCCTTCCCCATCTGGAATTTCATCTGGAAGCACCAGAAATGAAGCTCTGCTTGGAGTCAGGGGGTTTCGTGGTAGAGGAACAGCCCATTGTGTCTCCTCAGGTGTGACCCAACAGCCTAGAAGTGGGGCAGCAACCCACCAACCTCTCGCTCTGCCCCTCAAGAGCTTGCACTGGGCTCTTCTGTCTTCCTCTGTGGTTTCTTCCCCTCCCATGGCCAGTTGGTAGTGGAGCATTTGGAGGATCCCAACTACACAGAGTCTCCAAGGTGATGGAGATGCCTGAACACCGCAGACACCTAAACAGCGGTGTCCAATGGATGTGATGCCCCCTGAGATATCCCCTCAGGACACCTCCATGCCACAGGGACCATTTCCACACCCCCCCTCCAAAGCACTGAGGACACCCTCCTCCTCACACCAGCTTCATGCACCACCGATGGAGCTGCTTACAAGAGGTTCTGGACTCACCCCGTATCACGGAGATGTTCTTCAGCGCCACGGAGTGCTCCCAGTCCTTCAGCCGCAGGTCCTCGGTCACGTTGTTGAGGATGGCCAGCTCGTGCTTCAGCTGCTCCTCCATGGCTATGTGGATGAGCCGCATCTGCCGGGCATCTTCGGTGGCGTTGCTGATCAGCACCTGCAGGTCCTGGATGCGGGTGTGGTGGACGTTCACGTCGTAGGAGAAGGTCCTGTTCATGGTGTCCACGGCCCCGCTGACGGCCGTCACCTGGTCGCTCAGGCTCTCCACCCTGCTGCCCAGGTGGCTCAGGAGGTGGTCGTGGTGCTGCAGCAGAAGCCGGCTGCTGTTGCCTTCCACGGAGAGCTTGTACATCTCCTGCTGAGCCGCGTCGCTCTGCTGGGTCAAGCTGTCCCAGAGGTTGGACACCGCCTTGTCGGTTTGGCTGGCCTGGGTCTGCAGGCTCCAGAGAAGCCCTTCCAGCTTCTGCAGAGACCCCGTCATGAGGAACAAGGAGTCCGAGTGGTTCTGCAGGAGGTCCTGGAGCCTCCAGATGTGATCCAGCACGTCCCCCTTCAGAGGTAGGTGCAGCAGCTTCAGCTGCATGTCCCGAAAGCTCTCGTTGAGGCGGTTGACGTTTCCCATCAGTGCCTTCAGGTCCTCAGGGGATGTCTGTGGCCTGGAGACTGCAAGGGATGAAGAAAAGGAAGCATGAGAAACCACCCCATGGAGGTGGGGACCCTCCTTGAGAGGTGCCACCCCGTTTCCTCCCAGGGATCGCTTGGACATCCCTCTGTTCCTTGGGGCTTGGAGATGAAAGCCCTACCTCAAACCCCAGAAGGTTCATCCCCATCAGCCCCTTGGTTTTCTCCACGGCTGGAGGAGGAGGTTGGCTGCTGAAGGGCTGGAGAAGGAGGGACATTGCTCAGGAAGAGCAGCAAAGAATCCCAGCAGCTCTGGGCTTCGGGGTGGCTCTGGGCTTTGCCAGATGGATCACGATGCTACAGAGCTCTGCCTTGTGGCTTCCCCTTCGCTCAGAGGCCTGGCTGCTAACAGCATCCGCTTCCCTTTCCTAAAAACAGACCTTAAAAACCTGCTTCTTCCCCCAACTGAGGTTTTAATTTTCATTTCAGCCATCAGGTTTCCCTTCTGGCCAGCGATCCTGGGCCTGAGCTCAGCCCCTTGCTGTGTAATGAAGACCATCAGGATGGTTCGGCAGGTCTCCACGGCTCTGGGTGCGGTTTGCTCTCAGCCTCCAAGCACCACATCCCGCATCCCGGGGCTGCCAGGGCTCTTCCCGAGGGAGGAAACCCCATCCCAGCTCGGGAGCATCCTCATCCCGCATCTCGGGGCTGCCAGGGCTCTTCCTGAGGGAGGAAACCCCGTCCCGGCTCGGGAGCATCCTCATCCCGCATCCCGGGGCTGCCGAGGGAGGAAACCCACCCCGGGATGCTCAGGAGCATCCTTCACCCCCTGCTTCTGCATCCCTGGTGGGACACAGCTCCTGGCCATCCAGGCACCCACCCCAACCCCTTACTGGCCTTGTACCAGCTCCCAGAGCACCAAGATGGGATTTGGGGAGGGAACCTGGAAATTTGGGGGGGAATCTCTTGCTCTCAGCAGATCCTGTCACTTCTCCAGCAACCCCCTGCCCAGCAAGCCCAGTAACACCCAGTAAAAGCCAGCCCTGGACCCCATCTCCTCACTGCACCCCAAAAAAACGCTGATCCAAGCAGGGGAAAACATCTTCCCCCTCCGCCTGGCGTCGACGTTGGGTCTCCATCGCAGCCTGGGGTGGGGGGGACTCAAAGCCAAACCCACACAAATAATGAGATGACTTTTAAAAAACAAAACAAAACAAAAAAACAACCATAAAACCCCCAAAAAAACCCCAAACAATAATAAATAATCCTTATTGTTCTTTAAGCTGTGGTGGGGCTTTGGCTGGCGCAGAGGACCGTCCTGGCAGCTCACCCCCTCCTTTCCACGGAGGAGAAGGCATTTGGTTTGAATTAAAGCTGCTGGAGCCAGGAGAGGGCTCGAGCAGCTGAGCACACGCGAGGGCTCGGGGCCACCCGCAGTGGCCCGTGGTGGTGGGGGGGTACTGGGAGGACTGGGGGGACACCCATCGTGCCTGGAGAGGGGGCTCCGAGAGCACCATGGGGTGAGCAACCACCCCCCAGCTCTGGCGGGTACCATCATGGAGGAGCTGAGGATCTTCCAGGCACCAAAGGTGTCTTTCCTCTGTTAATTAGCCCCTGTTAATTAATGCCACTGCTGGATTATTCCACTTTCCCAGGGTGGGCTTTGGTGTGCCAGCTTTGAGCTCTCCTCCTGAGGCATGGGGACACTGTTTGGTCCCCTCTGCACATCCCTGTTGTCACCCGTGTCCCTGCTGGGAGACATCTCAATGTCACCAGTCACCACCCATCCCTTCCAGGCACCCAACGGGCACCATTTTGGGGGGAGCCTTTGCCTGGGGGGGGTTCACAACAGGGAAAAGAACCAAGTGATGTGCCCAAGACCACCCCAAGAGGGGACAAGTGGCAGGGAAGGATCTTGGGAAAGATCGTCATGGGGCTGGTGATGGGGTGGGTGACCAAAGCTCCTCTGTCACATCTTTCTGGACCCAGGGTGGCCACAATGGGTGTGGAGACAACCATGGCTTCCTCGTGATGAGGAGGTGGAGTCTCCTTCTCTGGAGACATTCAAACCCCACCTGGACTCCACCAAAACGTGCTCTGGGTAGACCCGCTCTGTCGGGGGGGGTTGGACTAGATGATCTCCAGAGGTTCCCTTCCAACCCCATATGATTCCATGAAAGCAACCCTGTGTGGCCAGGGCAAGGAGGAATAACCCCAATTCCAGGTCCCGTGGTGGCCAAGGGCTGGGGAGAAGGGGCGAGCTTCCCCCTTCGGACCCACCATGAGCTGCAAAGCTGGTGGAGTTTCCCAAATTCCCACAAATCGCCTCCGACAACCAGTGGAGATCCCAAGGGCTCTGCCCAGCCCAGCCTGGGCACCGCAGCCCCCGAGAGCATCCCCCCCCAGCCA
Organism: Gallinago stenura; assembly: GCA_027564225.1. NCBI lineage: Eukaryota > Metazoa > Chordata > Aves > Charadriiformes > Scolopacidae > Gallinago > Gallinago stenura. Next base: position 115,883,850 of record JAOQGM010000023.1, on the reverse strand, counting down.
AAAAACTACACGGGGAACCTTCCAAGAAGCACCACCTCCAGCACAGGAGGGCTGGCCAGCAGCAATCCTGCCTCCCACACCTCCCGAATCCCAAATATCCTGCCTCCGAAACCTCCTGCCTCCCAGGTCTCATGAATCCCAGATCATCTCCTGCCTCCAAAATCTCCTGAATCCCACACCTCCTGCCTCCAAAATCTCCTGTGCCTCCAAAACCTCCTGAATCCCACATCTCCTGCCTCCAAAATCTCCCATGCCTCCAAAATCTCCTGAATCCCACATCTCCCGAATTCCACATCTCCTGCTTCCAAAATCTTCCCTGAATCCCACAGTTCCTGTGCCTCCAAAATCTCCTGAATCCCACAGCTCCCATGCCTCCAAAATCTCCTGAATCCCACATCTCCTGCCTCCAAAATCTCCCCTGCCTCCAAAATCTCCTGCACCCCACATCTCCTGTACCTCCAAAATCTGATTCCCACATCTCCTCTACCTCCAAAACCTGAATCCCACATCTCCTGCCTCCAAAATCTCCAGCCCTGCTCTCGAGCCAGGAGCTGGAGCTGCTCAGGGCTCTGTGGTCCATGGGGCCAACCAAGTCTGTTGCCTTCATCTCCGCCGGCATCCTCAGATGGGGAGTTTTGGGGCTCCATCTCCTGAAACGGAGGGTGCTCCTTTCCTTGGGTGCTTCTGCTGGGCATCCAGGGGGACACACACGTGGAAACGTGGCCAGCTCCCAGTGAGCATGGAAATGGGGCTCAACGGGCTCATTACCCACATCCTAACGAACCCCACAGCTCAGGGCCGGGTGCCCAGGTGTGGGGCCAGGCAGGGATCCAGGATCAGACACCAAAGTGCACGGAAGCAGCTGGGATTTAACCCAAACTTAGGAAAAAAAAAAAGAAAAGAAAAAAAAAGGGCGAGCTCAGAGCCCTAATTTTGGGCTAGATGGTTTTTTTTTGGGGGGGAAAAGATGGGGAGAAAGGGAATGTGAGTGTCCAGGAGCCAGAAGAGCGAGAGGGGATATTAAAAGCAGGCTGCCTTGAAACCACGCCGGCTCCGTTGCCGAAAACATCCTGTTTCCACAGCTCCGAGGTGGTTGGGGGTATTTTTAGCCGTTTACTCATTTTCTAACCCATTTCTGCGGAGCGCGTTGCGGGTCGCAGGACACCTGCCCAGAGCTGGCTTCCAAACGATGCCGTGGGGGGAGCTGCCTCGATGGAACCCACCAGGTTCACGTGGTGAGGACACCGGGATGGGTATCTCCAACCCTGGGTTGTCCCCCTGCAAAGCCCCAGCCCTACCAGGAAGCACCATGGGGTGTGCAAGTGTTTGCACACTCACGCATGTTTCCTTGCACGTTGGCACTCCCCAGGGAGGATTTTTGGGGAATATTCCTCCTTTTCCACAGATAGGATGGGAAGCTGGTGGAGCATCCCCGCTCCCGTGTTGCTGGCCTGGGGATGGAGGGATGCTGGCAGGATGTTGTCCCCTCACCCTTGCCCAGAGTGGTGAGAAAGGGTTTTTGGGGAGCAGCTGGGGTATCGTAGCTCCACAACCCTCTCCAAGGTTCTGGAGATGAGGTGGACACCTCATGGTCATTTGGCCTGGGTGGGATGGTGTCTGCTCCAGGTGGGACCTGCTCCAAGCAGGGTCCTCACCATGGCCAGGGATGGCATCAAACGATGATGATCTTCTTAAAGCATCATGGCCAGCTCTTCCCAGCCCAAGAAGAACATGAGAACAAGTCTACTTTGTCAAACGCTAGACCTTTCTGGGCATCTTCCCCTCTGAGGGGAGACAAGGGATGCTGGGCAGAAGGTCTCAGCTCCGACACACTGGTGTCAGGTCTCCAGCAGCACCAAGTGGGATTTTCCATGGGAAAACCAATCCTTCACCATTACCAGTGCCCATGAATACCCAGCCCTGGTCCTCCGAGGACCATCAGCTCCAACACTGAGGTCCCAGCTGCAGACACCTGAAGCTGAGGAGCATCAGGGTTGTCTCCCCGAGCTCCCAGCTGGGTGGGCTCTGGTCTGCTCCCCCTGTCCCCCCACCACCCTCTGCCTTTGGTTTCCCTTGATGCGATAAGACCACACTGGACACTCCCAGTTGGCTCCACCTCAAGTCCTGGAGATCCCTCCAGACACATCCCAATCCCAGAGGCTTGGCTTAATGTTCCAGCTCTTTTGTA
>JAOQGM010000023.1:115862264-115873244 GCA_027564225.1 Gallinago stenura | reverse complement strand
AACCCCCCCAACTCTCTCAGCCCCCCCTCCCAGCAGAGGGGCTCCAGCCCTCCCAGCATCTCCGGGGCCACCTCTGGACCCATTTGAACCCCTTGCTGAGGATGGTTTGCATCCTCCTGTAGGCTCCTGCTCTGCTTTGTCTGGCACCATCCACTGGTGACACGGTGACTGTCCCACTGAGGTCCAGCCCCAAGGTGCCCATGGGATGGAGGGACACAGGTCCTGTTTGGGAACAGAGAACATGGTTCTTTACGCTGCTGTGTTGGAGGTGACCCATCTCCAGGCCATTTATCCTGCCCAGGCTTGGCCAAGTGGCCCCAGCAGCCCGTTTCCAGAATTAACTCATCAACTAATTAAGGCGCCTTCCTAAAGCAAACACGGAGTCACCTCTGCGTTCCGGGGTTTTCTAACTTTTTCATTTTCTGAGTGTGCCACCTACTGCTGGGAAAGGAGCTGCCTGGGCTTATGAAGAGACACCAAGGATTGATTTCCTTCAGAGACAGACAAATAACAGTGGATTCATTCTGGGGGAAAAAAAAAATAAATCCATAGTTTACAAGAATTAGAGTAAAACCCTTAATTTTCTGTATTTGAGCATGGTCAACTTTGGATTTCAGAAATCTCTCCGAGGAGGTGACCCTGAGGTCCCTTTGCCGTTTCTTCCCAGCCCTTCAGCAGCCCCTTCCAACCCCCAAAATTCCATGGTTCTATGAAATACCAAGTTTGGGGCTCAGGGAAAACGTAATCGGGGCAAGTAACTTATTTGGGAGGGGAGTGGGAGGGATGGGGGTGGATGGGGAAAAACAAGAAGAGAAAATGGGGTGAAAAGGGGGAGAAAAGAGGCCTGATGGAGAGCGAGGAAGGTGCTGCTCATCACCCGGGTCTGGCCAAGCCCTGCACCCGAGCCCCTGACCCACCTTCTCATTAAATCACCTTCCTCCTCAGACAAGGCAGATAAGGTGGAGGGGGACATGAGTCCATCATCTTGGCCTCTGGTCTCCACGCCCAGCCCTGACCCCCGCAGTGGGGTCGTACAGGGACACCAAGCCCCTTCCTTGGTCCCCAGGGCCAGGCATCTCCATTGGACACATGCCCGACCTGAAAGCACTGGCTCAGACAAGATCTGCTCAAAGAAAGGTCTTTACTAAAGTGATGGGTTGACAGGAGGCACTTGGGGCTGTGCAGATCTTGGGGACACAGGGACATGGTCCATCCCCCCCCTGAGCTGCTGGTTTCCAGGAGAGACTTCTAGGCACTGTAGGGTCTTGTGAGCATCGAGGTCAGAGCATGACCCTGCCCGTGGGCTGCTGTCACGACAGATGGGGACTGGGGGTCCAGGAACTTAGGACCATGGAGGACCATGAGCTTTGGGGTGTCCCAAGAACTGGGGGTGATGGTTGGTTTTTCCTCCATCCCCTGCATTGCCCCCATCAGTAGAACACCTTTTCCAGGTAGGCGTTCAGGAACATCCCTGTGGGGTCCAGCTTCTCCCGGACGGAGCAGAATTTGGGGAAGGCTGGGTACATCTTCTCAAAGTCCTTCCGGGTGCAGCTGTGGGCCTGCAGGAGACAATGTGGTCAGGGGGGCTGTCCATCAGTGGGAAACCTGTCACTGACCCTGGACCCCCACCACCACGTGCTCTGGGAAGCCCCTTCAGGCATAGTGGGACCTCCATCTTCTTATCTACATGCCCAGGGTGGATAGCAAACAGGGGAAGACCATCTCCTCAGGGCATCCATCTCCCTCTGGGACCTTCTCTGACCCCCACCCAACTGCAAACCCTCCCTCCCATGAGGAGCTGTGATGGAGAAGGGGAAGGGACCCCCTTCCACCAACTCTCTCCTCCCAGAGAAGCAGAGCCATGGGTACCTTTGCCCAGTGTGGTCTCCCACCGTGCTTCTTCATGATGCCCTCATAGGTCAGCCAGTAGTTGAGGCGGGGGACGTTCTTCCCATAGGGCCTAGGAGACATTGAGCAGGGAGGACATTAGCTGGGGCTGTTGGGGGGATTTGCACACCCAGAAAACCTCCCCGAGAAACCCCCACCTGGGGGGAAGGACAACCCCCCTGTACCCATCATGGGCTCTTTGACCTGGTGATGGAAACACTCTGGGAATCAGCATGCCACCAGCACTTGGCCAGTGGACCCCGATGTAGGACAACACCCTCAAGAAGCAGGGGTGGGTGGCTTTAGGGTGCTCCAAGTCCACCCCATACCTCCTGGCTTGGTGCCTGCAAATGTCTGAGTGGGGTCAGCCACCAAAGGTGCGGGAGATGGTTCCATCCAGCTCTCCAGGTCCAGCTGAGACCTGGTGTGGATGTGTTTGTTGGAACCAGGTCTCTGGGCACAGCTCCTGGTGGACCAGGGCACTGACCCGAGAAGGAAGAGAAGAGGTGGAGTGGGAATGGGGGCTCACCTGTACATGATGATGTTCATGTAGCAGCTGTCCCGTTGGTAGCAGGGACTCAGCCAGATCTCGTCCCCCCGGGCGAAGCGCACCTCCACGGGGTAGTGAGCCACCATCTTGGGGTTGTTCTCCAAGGCGGCCTTCAGCTCCAACAAGGCTTCCTTGGTCTTCTCACTGCTCAGGAGAAGCCCCCAGCCACAGTTAATGCCGGCACAGGCAGAGCCACCTCCCTTCAAGCTTCCCTTTGAACCCCCAATCCCCACAGCTCCATCCCCGACCCCATGCTCATCCAGGAAATGGCTTGGTGTGTCCCAACACATCCCTCCCATTCCTTTGGGCTCACAGAGCACCAGGACATGGTGTGGTGTGGATTTGGTACCCCAGGGCAGGGACACAGAAGGGTCCCCATGCTAAGCTGGCAGGTAGGAATGGTGCCTCCTAGCCAGGTCCCTATCTGCATGGCTTTGCTCCTGCTCCAGGGAGGGAACAAGGAGGAGGTGACACGTGTTTTGGGCACCGAGCCTGGCTGGGGGTGGGTAAGGAGGATCTGCAGAGCCATTTACATGGGGATGGCCCAGTCCTGGACGTGCTGCTTGAAGCGACACTCGTAATTGAAGATCTTGTAGCTGATGGCAATATTCTCCACCCGGGTGCTGAAGAGGAGCCAGAAGAAGAAGCGGTTGATCCAAGACACCAAGCTGGGCACGAAGGTGCTGCAGGAGAGAGAGCAGGAGGTGAGACCCCAGAGCTGCTGCCCAGGGATTTGCCAGGGGCAAGTGGTAGTTGCCACAGCCCAGGGATGTTGGGCATGGGGATGTCCTCTCAAGGGGCTGTAAGCAAAGCTGTGATCCTCCAAGAGTGCTGGAACCCATGGGGGTCCTTGCAACCCCCACTGGGAGCTCGCCTGTGTGCACCCCACCTGATCTTGGACCCCTTGCCATCATCTCCCTTCTCCTCCTCTTTCTTCAAGCCAGAAAAGGGGTGCTTGGTCATCACCTTCCCTCCCCTTTGAGACTCCTCGGGGGTTGGTCTCTTCTCCCAAGGAACGGGTGATAGGACAAGAGGAAACGTCCTCAAGTTGTACACCACAGGAGGTTTAGGATGGAGAGTGGGGAAGATTTCTTCTTGGAAAGGGTTGTGAAGCCTTGGCAGAGGCTGCCCAGGGCAGTGGTGGAGTCCCCATCCCTGGAGGGATCTCAAAGCCGGGCAGACGTGGTGCTGAGGGACACGGGTCAGTGGTGGGTTGGTGGGTTTGGGCAGTGTTGGGTTAATGATTGGACTCCATGATCTGAAAGCTCTTTTCCAACCGTAATGACTCTGTAGTTCCATGATCCCTGTGCACACGAGAGGGCAGTGCAGCCCCAGACACCAATCCCAGCCCAAATCTCCAGCACTGGAGCTTGCCTGGAGGAGAGCAAGCACCTCCTCCTTCCCCAGGGATGGGGGTGCTCCAGGTCTCAGTCCTCCTTTGCCATTGTCCCCAGGGCTCCCAGCGAATCAGCAGAGGTTTGAATGTAGACACGCAGAGAACAATGTGGATGAGACCAGCCCTGGAAAAACCCACCCAACCCCATGTCTCCCCAGATACTGCCCAGAGCATGTTCCTACCTGATCCAGAGCAGAAACTCCAGCAGATAATAGCCAACAGCGTAGTCCCACAACCAGCTGGCGGAAGACAACGGGGGCTGCAAAGCCAAGCAGAGGAAGATGATGGTCATTAGGGACTACCTGGATTTGCAGCTTTCTTGCCAGTGGGCATGAAGGTGAGGCAACGTGTCTGGACCAGGACCAAGGTGGGAGCAGGGCTTTGGAGAAGGATACCCTAGGACTCCCCAGATCTCTCTCCTTTGATGAAACACAGCCACATCCAGCCCACACTGGGTGGTGGTGCTGGAGCATGTCCAGAGAAGGACAACGGAGCTGGTGAGGTCTCTTCCAATCTAGATGATTCTAGGAGGACGCTGAGAGCTTGGACAGCCCCAGATGTATCTGCGTCCTGGGATCCCCAGACCATGGATCATGGACAGAGCCCATCCCAGCCCCAAAAAGCCATTTCCCTGACCACACCCCCCCTCCTCATGCAACCCTTGCACTGGAAGCCCACACTGAAACACCAGCTCTGGGAGGGCACCCAGCCTTGTCCATGGACCCTTCTCCTTTCCCGCATGGAGCCTGGTGGGACCTGCCTTGTTGGTGGGGTCCTGGTAGATGACACTGACGTTCTCACTGTGAGGGAACCACAGGAATCGGAAGTATTGGGATCTCTTTAGGTGCTCCTCGAGGTGATCAAGGACCTGCAACAACCAGAGAAATGGGTGTTGGTTGGTGATCATCCCCCACACCGGAGCAGGGATCCCAGGGGTGGAGGCACCTCAGAAGACTCCCAGGGATGCTGGGGCAGGTCCAAGGAGTCTGTCGGAGGGCTTCCAAAATCCATCTCCTGGGTCCACCAACAGGAATACACTCCCCAGCTTTCAAACCCTGGCAGCAAAGTTCCTTAGTGGCTCTGGATCCCCAGGGAAACAGGGGATGGAGCCAGGGTGCCTTACACAGCCCCATCCCAAAGATGTCCCCCCAGCTCCAAATGCAGAATTGCCAAATTATTCATAAAGACACCAAAAAAAAAAAAAAAGAGCTTTCAGAAAAGCAGCTCCCTCGGATGAGCTGAGGACAGCAAGGCCTGGGAAGTCCAGTGGGCAGGGGACAGGCAGGACCATGCAGGTGATGGGGCTCAAGGGGGTGACCACAGCACCAGGACATCCTGCTCCCAGGGCCACCAGGGTCCTGTCCCAGGGCTACTTGGAGGAAACCCCATTGCATAACACAGAAATGAAGAGACCCTTCAGCCCTTGTCCCTTCTTCATGACCATGCAAGCAAGGGTAGAGGGACCCTATGTATGGTCCTACCACAGCCAGGCCAGCACCTCTCCCTCTTGCGATCAGCTTCTCCAACCACCCCCCTGCTCCTCCTGCAGGCATCTCCCATAGCTTCACGGAAAGAGTTAAAAACCCAGCAGCTTTGCATCACAGAGGTTGCTTGACCCTGGAGAAGGTGCGATGACCCATAGATATAACCCCAGGAGGGGTGGTGGCAACCTCAGCAGAGCTTCTGGTTGAGTTATTTGTCTTAATGAGCTGTTAATCATCAGGCACCAAGTGTCTTGCTGTGACCCTGCCATAAGGTGAGGGTCTCTGTGGGGTCGAACAGCCATCATGTCCTGGTCCTGTTAAAGGAGGGAGGATGGGAACCACAGAATGATATGGGGTTGGAAGGGACCTCAGGAGATCATCTAGTCCAACCCCTGAGAAAGACAAACAGCCTGTTCCTGGAATTGCTGAGAATTAACGCTGATGTCGTTGTTCTCCTCTCCACATCTGCAGCCCCCCAAAAAAGCCACAAAAACCTCTCTAAAACGTTCCCCAAGAGGCCTGTTTTGTTGGAAACAGTTTGTGGTTGCACAAGTAGAAGCAGGACCAAAAAAAAAAGCCGCGACCCCCAAGTCTTCATCGGTTTGGGAACGAAACTAAAACAAGCTGGGAAGGGAGGTGGGCGGGGGCGGAGGGAGAGGGAGGAGGAGAAGGAGGACACAGCTCTCCCAAGGTTGATCCTGTCGAGGTCTATTTGTCTTCCATCCCCGGCGTTTCGAGCGCTGAAGCCAATCACTGGCAGGGGCGACCTCTCCAATGTGTGCCTTTGATCCTTGAGATAAAGAAGGAAGACCAAGAATATAAGCTGCTGGGCTTTGTAGGCTAATTACAGCACGGCGGGCCAGAGCTCCGGCAAGTCCTTGAGGACATCATCTCTGATGGTTGAGCCACCAGAGCCTGGAGGCAGAGGTCAGGGCGGTGGAAGTCTTATCGCCGTAGCATGGCCAACGCACTCAACGGAGGTGACCCCAGAGCACGTGGAGACCTTGGTGAGGGGTTTGCTCCTCTTTGCTTCCCTCCCAGGAGCCCAGAATAAATCCCTTCACCTCATAAAGGTCAGGTCAAGAGAAGCCGGTGGCTTTTTTGGCTTTTTTTTTTGCTTGCCAACCCCCTCAAAAGCTCACTGAGCTGAGGGTCAGGCACCCTGCCGTGAAGGTTTGGTTGCTTCAGGTGGTCCTCAGGGAAAGGACAAGGGGCAGATGTGGCCAAGGTGCTGTGGAGGATGGAGCACAAGAAGTCCCAGAGTTCCATCAGGGCAATGAAAGGCAGCCAGGGAGCAAGGGGAGCTCCTAGTTTGGGAAAGCTCAGAGTCCCCTCTTTGCCTAATAGAGGTGGCCCTGCCCAGGGCAAGAGGGTTGGAACGTGGTGGTCTTTAAGGTCCCAAACCATTCTGTGATTCTACTGCACTGCCTGTGCCTGCTGGGATCCCACCGCATCAGGGGACAATGTCTGAGCACCAGTTGGAAGAGACACTTCCACACATCAAGGTCAAACCCAACATTTCTGTCTAGATGGGTCCAGCAACAGAGAGGGGGTTTAGGCACTGGTGGTCTTGGAGGAGTCTAGGCTTGAGGGATCCATCCCAGCTGCCTGAGACATCTCCTGAAGGGTTGGGAGTCAGCTGAGGGTTAGGAAGTGGTGGGCTCAGACCAAAAGAAGCCCTTCTTCACCCACCAGGTCACTCAGCTGTGCCAGACTCAGCTGGTTAAAAGTTTGCAAGGGCTCAGAAGCAGATCAGAGACCTTCCTGGATGAGAAAATCATTGTCTCATTACACACACACAAACCACCTCCAGCTCAGGAAGCCCCAAAGCAGCAAAGATCAGAAGATCTGAGCCTGACCCATCCTCACCAGCCTCCCAGTAGGTCCAGGGGAGGCCACCTCCATCCCCACCACCATCTGGGGATGCTCTGCAGGTCTCTGTGGGAACATCAAGCTGGGGAACCAACCCTCTCCATCCCCACCACCATCTGGGGATGTTCTGCACATCTCTGTGGGGGCAATCAAACTGGGCAACCAACCCTCTCCATCCCCACCACCATCCGGGGATGTTCTGCACGTCTCTGTGGGGACCTCAAGCTGGGGAACCAACCCTCTCCATCCCTACCACCATCTGGGGATGCTCTGCAGGTCTCTGTGGGGGCATCAAACTGGGCAACCAACCCTCTCCATCCCCACACTTTGTTCCTGGGTCATTGGTGGCAGCTCGAGGGGCTGAGTTTATTCCAGCGATAAAGATAATCACGAGGCCAGGAAAAAATAAATATATAAAAAAAAAATTTAAAAAAAAGGCAGGCAGACTTTATATAACCACAAATCCAAGCCTGTCTCCTCTGACACATATATTATTTGCAGCGTCTTAGATAACTCAGGCTTAAATATTTCAAGCAACCTGCTCCCTGGCCATTATTCTCTTCCGCCTGGCTGGGCTGCTCGGCACGGAAGCCGTGGATCCGGGGAAGAGCCGGGATGGAGAACTGATCACGGTGTTAATATTTATAGGGTGCACTCCCCCTGCGCCCCCCTGGCAGCCCCGAGGGAAGGGGGGAGCCGGGTGAAGGGGGGGGCATCACCTGGGCAGAGGTCAGGGTTTATCCCCCAACGGGGGAGCTGAGTTTTTCCGCCTAAAAAGGCGGATTAGGAGGTGTGGAACGGCACTTCCAGCCTGGAGGATGCCAGGGAGGTCCCAGTGGCCGGGCAGGGCGGGTGAGGACCAAGCCATAAAGAGCTGGAAGGTTCCTCACCCCGTTCAAACCCATTTAAATGTATTTAAAGGGGGGAACTCCCCGCTGCAGGACACCAGGGATGTCACAGCTTGAGGAGCAAACGAGCAGCTCGACCCTCCTGAGCTGTTAAACGCCAAAACCCACCACCCTCTGTGGCTGGGACCACCGGTGACGAACTCACAGCAGGCTGGAGAAACATCTCAGCGGGTTTCCCTTAGTCCTCGGTCTTCTCTCCCCACCTCCCAGGAGAAGTAAGAGCCTGAAATGCCCCAGCTTCGGTGGAGATGCTCTTGGCTGGGGGTGGCAGGAGGCAGGGTGACAGGCTAATGGACTCGGGTGATGAGGATGGACCTCTCTGTCCACCTCCTTGGCCAGCTCCAAGCCACCTCCAGGGATGCCTGGGTTGCTTTGGATCAGGGCTCATGAAGAAGATGCTGGGAAAGCGGTGGTGGCGTTCGAGCCACCCCACGGGGGCACTGAATTATTCAGTCCTGGAAAAATTAAGGCCATCAACTTCACGCAGCTTCGCTGGGGCTGCAGCTCTGATCGATCCTGCCCCAAATCTGGCTGGTTTTGTCCGAGGGATATTTATTTTTTCATGAGCCCGACTGAACGAAGGCTTGTGCTGTCACGAGCCAGGGGTGGGAATTGGACCCGTGGGGCTCAAATGGGATGATGGCTGAGGATGCACCAGCAGGAGATGTTCAGACCACAGGAGGATGAAGACAACGTGCGGTTAGAGCAAATCCAAGCTCCCGGAGAGGTTCCTTCCTCCCAATGGACTTTGTGCCTCAGTTTCCCCATCCAGAAATTTAACTCCTTCCAGCCAACGCGGTGAGTCCGAGCAGCATCTAGAAGGTCAGCAGATCTTTTGGCTTGCAGGTGGCCCCTTCTCCATAGGCTTCGCCATCGCTGCAGCCTCCAGGGATGATCTGGTGGCAGAGACCTGGGAGAGGCTGGATGATGGCTCAGCTCAAGGCAGTGGGTCCACGTCCTGACACCAGGTGGTCCCAGGGAAGGGACCAGGGCTGAGCATCAGATGGAACAGGTCACTCCATCCCACTTCCCAGCACCAGGAGGGTGGGAGGGCTCCAAGGAAATGCATCCCGCAATTTAAAAATTTAATTAAAAATTTAAAAAAAAAAAAAAGTTTATGTAACAGCAGAGTCAGGGAAAGTCAGTTTAGATGTGTTCCCAGGAGAAAGAATTCCTTCCAGTCGCTCTGTAGAAATGCCCATGGGGCCTTCAAAAGGCTTTCTGAGGGATCACACCCACCATTGGCCACAGTGGAGGCCCGAGCTTGTAAAGCCCAGGAATTGCAATGCCCCAAAAAGGGACATTTCATGCCTCTTTTGAGAGAAATCAGCCTGTTTCAGCCTGGTCCCTGCCCTGTACTAACAAGGACCTAAACTTCTCATGCTCTCCACAGCCAGTGAAGTCCCCACCCCACTGCCTGCACTTCTCTGGTCCCAGAAGATGGTCTTCCCACCCATGGAGAAGTTAAAATGGCATTTGCTGAGAAACATGGCTTTTCCTTCTTCTCCTTTGTCACCCTGGAGAAGTTTCCACATTAAAGGACACCGTAAAGATGGAGGAGGAGTGCAACCTACAAACAGCTGTGGGATTTTCCACCAGAGCTCAACCACTTCCAGTCTCCCCCTGACCATGTCACCTCTCCAAGAACTTTGTTTACCCCCAAAGGAGGCTTTGAAAGCATCATCCACGTCATACCTCGGTGAGGGTGGAGGGGAAGGCCACCTCGTGCAGGTGGAACTGGGGCACGCACTGGAAGGTGACGGTGAGCACGACACCCAGGCAGCCGAGGTGCAGGCGGGCAGCTTGGAAGATGTCCACGTTGATGGACTCGGAGCACTCCAGGATCTCCCCCGAGGCTGTCAACAGCGTGAGCGCTACCACCTGCCCAGAAGGAATCAAAGCTTCAGAGAGGGGTCCATGTGTCCCACCTCCACACCAAGACCCTACGGCCACCCCCAAAGGGCTGGGGGATAAGAAGGGAGACCCCTGTGCCACAACCAGCATCACAGGGTGCTTTCTGCTGAGCTTGGCTCTACCAGCCCCTCTCTCCCCCCAGATCACTTCTCCACCACCATGGGTAGAATCACCATTTGAGCTACAAGTAGAGGATTTTCACAATTGTCTAGTTAAATATAGACCTGAGCCCTGCAGATACTTGGGTTTGGGGAACTTCAATACAAGAAGAACTGCTTTCCCTCTGGTACAGAGCTTATTCATCGATTCTAAGTCCATAAAGCTCAAGGACAGAGGAGTTTTGGGCTGCATCATGTTTTGGCTGTCAGGTTAGGAGGTCCCACTGCACATGGGTGACTTGGGGGTCCCCCAGAGCAGCCCCATCCTGGGGGACAGGACCTCTCCTGCTTGCTGAGTACAGCATGCTCCTTCCTTACCCCAGAGCTGGGCACACCAGACCCAAACAAGGTGGTGGGACATCTCCCCTGAAGCCCTCAAGATGCTGGTGTCCGGTCAGCAACACACTCCCGACTGGTGTCTCACCTGGGTGGGGAGGATGCCATGCTTGATCCCGGTGTTGTGTGTCCCTGTCCCAATGACACCAGCTGCTGCCACCTCAGAAACGGCTCCTAAGCTGCAGACAAAGGGGGTGATCAGGACCCGAGCATGATGTGGGACGGGTGGGTTTATTGGTGTGCACGTCTCCATGGGACACATCTATCAGGATGGTGCTACAGGCCATGGGGAGGAAGAGGCAGCTGGTGAGCACAGGCCACCATAGAATCAGACTGGTTTGGGTGGGAAGGGACCTTCAAGATCATCCAGTGCCACCCCCTGCCCTGGGCAGGGACATCTCCCACCACACCAGGTTGCTCCAAGCCCCCTCCAACCCCCCCTTGAACCCCTCCAGGGATGGGGCAGCCACAGCTT
>JAOQGM010000023.1:115809700-115822460 GCA_027564225.1 Gallinago stenura | reverse complement strand
TCTCAGCTCCATCTCCCCTCTGTCAGGGTCCAACCCTTCCCCCTCCTCCTGGGGCTCCCCTCCCTCAGCCAGAGTCCATCCCCACCTTCATGGAGCCCCATGAGGGACTGGAATGGTCAACCCCTTCCAGTGGGGTGCATGGGGATGGAGGGATATCAGTGAGCTCTCCTCCACCCCATCACCATCCCTGTCTCCCCACAGCCTCCTGCCTGCAGGACCAGCGTGGCAGCCACGCTGAGGAGCGTCTCTTCAAGCACCTCTTCACTGGCTACAACCGCTGGTCGCGGCCGGTGCCCAACACCTCCGACGTGGTCATCGTGAGATTCGGGCTCTCCATCGCGCAGCTCATCGACGTGGTGCGTAGCCCAGCAGCCCAGTCCTGCACGGTGTCTGTCTTTTCACCAGTTGGTCCTACTGGTCTGCCACTCCAGGGTCTGGGGACACTGGTGCGAGGTTGTGTTGGGACAGCAGCAACCTCATGGCCATCTTCAGCGGGTGACAAGCGACCCACACTGTCTCCCCCAGACCTCCTATGAGGTCCCCACCCCTTCTTTCCATCCCAAACCCTCCCTTCCCCTGACAGCAGGAGAACATCAAGGAAAACTGCAGCTCTCCATCCCCGCCATGTTCTTATTCAACATCTACCTGCCCTGGGGCACCTCTGGGCTTGTCTGTCCATCCATCCCTCATTCCTTCCATGAGCACCCATCTGTCCACCCATCTACCTCTTTACCTGTCCATCTATCCACCCCTTTACCTACCCATCTGTCCACCTATCCATTCATCCATCTGTCCACCTATCCATCCTTCCATCTACTGACCCTCGGGACCGTACATTTGTCCACCCATCAGAGGAGCTGGGCTGGACACTGCAATACGCTGTTTCTTGCTGCCATCTAGTGAGCAGATGTCTCAGGGAAATATAGTCTCCTAGAACCATTTGGTTTGGAAGACCTAAGAAGACCTTTAAGATCATCGAATCCAACCATTAACCCAACACAGCCCAGGCCACCACTAACTCATGTCCCTCAGCACCACGTCAACCTGTCTCTTAAATATTTCCAGGGATGGTGACTCCACCACTTCCCTGGGCAGCCTCTTCCAAGGCTTGATAACCCTTTTGGTGAAGAATTTTTTTCTAATATCCATTCTAATCCTCCCCTGGACTTCTACTGGTACCAGTTGCTCCCAGGAGCTGAACCTCAGAGGCGGAGGGCAGAAAGTGAAAGCAGTAATTTGGGGGGCTGATGCATTGATGGGGCAAACGCTTGGGCTCTCCCTGCCCCTCTCCTCTCCTCATCTCTCCCTCTTTCCCACCACAGGATGAGAAGAACCAAATGATGACCACGAACGTCTGGCTGAAGCAGGTAGGACCCTGTTCCCTCTCTGGAGCAAGGACAGGAGCATATAGAATCATAGAATCTTCCAGGTTGGAAGGGGCCTTCGAGATCATCTTGTCCAACCATCAACCCAACTCTGACAAACACCCACAGAACAAACAAAATGCAACACCATCACTAAACCACGTCTCCCAGCACCACATCAACTTGTCTTTTGAACACCTCCAGGGATGGGACCTCAACCACCCCCCTGGGTGGTACCCAGCAGAGGGTACTCCCATCCAAGCCATGGGCAGCCAGTTTCTCCAGGAATATCAAGGAGGGCACAGCATTTGGGCTAGAAAGCTGCTTCTCAGGGGTCTTGGTAGCACTTCCATGGTGCTGTTCCTCAGAGGGATGCTGCCAGAGGAGGAGGAGGAGGAAGGTGGCCTTGGGCAGCTCGGTCCCACCAGACCAAGGGCCATCTGATGCCTTGCTCTCTGTGCCTCCCTCTAGGAGTGGAATGACTACAAGCTGCGCTGGGACCCAGCCGAATTTGACAATGTCACCTCCATCCGGGTGCCCTCTGAGATGATCTGGATCCCTGACATCGTGCTCTACAACAAGTGAGTGGTGTTGCCAAGATCCCATCCCATCCCATCATCCCATTCCATCCTATGCCAGTAGCTTCCTGGCGCTTCTAGCCCCCCCCTTCCCCTCTCCTGGACCTCCTGCCCTCCATCCCACCCCACTGGTAAGGATGCAAATCAATCTGCTTCTGTCTCCCCATGTCCAGTGCTCCCACTCTCACCCATCTCCATGCTCTGGATGATGCCCAGGAGGGTGAAACCAGCACCATGCATGGATGCACGATGGGACCTCAAATCAAGGCTCATCCCAGCCCTGAGAGCTGGGGGAGCTCCTGACCCTATTTCTTGGGGGAAAACCTTCTATTTTCCTCTGACCTTCCACCTCTCCACCCCTGCAGTGCCGACGGGGAGTTCGCTGTGACCCACATGACGAAGGCCCACCTCTTCTCCACTGGGACAGTGAAGTGGGTGCCACCTGCCATCTACAAGAGCTCCTGCAGTATCGACGTCACATTCTTCCCCTTCGACCAGCAGAACTGCAAGATGAAGTTTGGCTCCTGGACTTACGACAAGGCCAAGATCGACCTGGAGAACATGGACCACCAAGTGGACCTCAAGGATTACTGGGAGAGCGGCGAGTGGGCCATCATAAATGCCATCGGAACCTATAACTCCAAGAAGTATGACTGCTGCACTGAGATCTACCCCGACATCACCTTCTGCTTCATCATCCGTCGCCTCCCGCTCTTCTACACCATCAACCTCATCATACCCTGCCTCCTTATCTCCTGCCTGACCGTGCTGGTCTTCTACCTGCCCTCTGACTGTGGGGAGAAGATCACCCTCTGCATCTCCGTCCTGCTTTCCCTCACTGTCTTCCTGCTGCTCATCACAGAAATCATCCCCTCCACCTCGCTGGTCATCCCTCTCATCGGCGAGTACCTCCTCTTCACCATGATCTTCGTCACGCTCTCCATCATCATCACCGTCTTCGTCCTCAACGTCCACCACCGCTCCCCCAGCACCCACACCATGCCCTGCTGGGTCCGTAGCTTCTTCCTGGACTTCATCCCTCGCTGGCTCTTCATGAAGAGACCTCCAGTGCTGCCTCCCCCCGAGGGGACCGCGGGGCAGTACGACCTCCCGGGGACGAGGCTCAGCACCTCCCGGTGCTGGCTGGAGACCGACGTGGATGACAAGTGGGAGGAGGAAGAGGAGGAAGAGGAGGAGGAAGAAGAGGAGGAGGAGGAAGAGGAGGAGAAGACATACCCCAGCCGCATGCCCCAGGTGGGCTCCCGTGACCAGGGTGCCCAGTGCCGCTATGGCTGTGGGCGACAAGCTGGGAAGGCATCGGTGGGCTCAGCCCCCCGGGTGACCCCCAAGGAGGAGGAAGAGGAGGAGGAAGGATCGGACAGGGGGCTGGCACTGTCCCCCAGCATCCTGAAGGCCCTGGAAGGGGTGCAGTACATCGCAGACCACCTGCGAGCTGAGGACGCTGACTTCTCGGTGAGTGGGTGCCCCCAAGGGCTGGGGGGGCTGGGGGTTCCAACAATTCTATGTCCATGTGGGGGTCCCAGCAGGGACCCTCAGTTGAATCCCTGGCTGCTGAGGATCCACCTGGAATTCTGCATCCAGTTTTGGGCCCCTTAGGACAAGAAAGAAAGAAATGTAAATGAGGTCTTGGGTGGTCTCCTAAACCCAAGAGGTCCTCACAAATGGGGGGCTGCACCCTCTGTCCATGCTCATAGCCCCTTTCTGCTCCACAGGTGAAGGAGGACTGGAAGTACGTGGCCATGGTGATCGACCGCATCTTCCTCTGGATGTTCATCATCGTCTGCTTGCTGGGCACCGTGGGGCTCTTCCTCCCACCCTACCTGGCAGGGATGATCTAGGGGCCAGGCTGTGGTGGGGACGGCAGGAGATGCATGGTCCCTTCCCTGGGAGGACATGGGTGCAACCATGGAGGCCCCTTGGATGGGAAAGGCAGGGTGAAGGAAAGGCAGGGTGAAGGAAAGGCTGTGCCAAGGGGTGACCTGGGGATGGTGGGGATGGATGGTGGTCACAGCCATCCTGGCATGAAGAAAAGCATGGTACAGGTTCTCCATCACCTGAGCACTGGCTGGAGGCATCTAGGAGAGGCATCTGCCTCCTTGAGCTGCTGCAAGTCCTACCCAAAACCCAAGAGCTGAATCTGGAAGGCTTTGGAAGGGGAAAACTACCTTGGGGAATGGGACAACCCACCCAGACATGGCCAGAGAGAGCCCATGGACCCTGGGAGCTCAGGGAATGCCGACGCTGGTGGATCCCACTGGTGTGGGGGGAACAAATCCTCCTTCTCCATCCCACGGCAGATCCCAAACTGCTGATTCCTGCAATCTAGCTTTTAGTATCTACCTTCCAGAACATCTCCTCTCTTCTTCCATGCCCTGAGAGACACCAGGTTTCTCCCACAAGGTTTTCTTCTCCAGAAGCATAACCCATGGTGGTGCTGGACGCAGTCTGAGGGGGGTTTCAGAAAATACATCATACTTTCAGGAGTGAAATGGGCAGGAATAAATGGTGCCACGGAGGGATGTGCCCATCCCAAGGGTGTTGCAGCCTTTGGTTGGCTCAACCTGGACACACGGGGATGAGAAAGGTCATGTGGGAGGGAATGGGTGCCCAGGTGGGTGGGTGGATGGACGGACAGACAGATGACTGTAGGGGTACACATGTGTGTGACCCCCTGAACCCACTACCGATGGGCTTCAGGGCTGGAGAGGGCATGGATGGAGGGAGCTCTCTTCTGAGGATAACTTCAGGCTTGGCTGAAGTTATCACCCTGGGGTGATGGAGGGGAGGAGAGGAGGGGATGCCAGGGCCATGGTATGGCTTCAGGAGACCTCACCATCATGGGGCAGAGGGGGAACTCACTCCCCTTTCCACAGTAATCCCTCCACCCCCTCTTCCCAGCCGCAGCCATCACCCACCACCCCTCTCTGGGTGGTGAGGCCACCAGGGCTCAAGCTCTGGGGTGACCACCCCCAGTGTGGCACTAGAAACCCCCCAAACATCCTTCTTTTGGAGGGGTCCCCATCTTCATGGCTGTGCTATGCCACACAAGCCACCTCCCAGCAGCCTACACCATGGCTGAGGAGATGAAAAAAGATGGTCTTTAAGGTCCCTTCCAACGCACACCATTCTATGATTCCCGACACTCTTTCAGAAGCAAAGGTCTGCAGATACCTGCTCCCACCCAAGAAAGTGAGTCCAGGACAGGTGTATGGACTGTGGGCTCAAATGGGAAGGAAACGGGGTTCCAGGGAGGCTGTGGATTCACCAGACCCAGGTTGACCCCAGAAGGTCCCCTGTGGAAGCTGCCATCAGGACGGCGCTTCCCCAACGCCGGCGAGACACCTCAGCTCTGAGCAGGACAACCTCCTTCTGAGGAGGTACAGGTGACCAGGGGGAGGTGTCCCCAGGGCAGGGGAAGGGGGTGACAGGCAAATCACGGGCACAGCAGGACTTTTGTGCACGGTTTATCTCAGCCGGAACGAGCAGCGCGGTGGGAAGATGCTGGGGAGAAGCCCGAACCCGTTACGGTTTCCACCAGGAAAGCACAAACCCAACAGAGACTTGGTTTTTGCCGTTGGTGCTTACACAGAGCAGCTCGGAGGAGACTCAGCTGGAGGAGGGACCCTTCTCTGGGGTTTGTGGCACCGAAGGCTGGGGACACCGAGGTCCCATCCCTCCCCGTGCTCTGCAGGCTTGGAACTGGTCAGGCTCCGGCCATGGGTGGTGGAACCGGCTCCACCACGGTGCATGGAGCCACCTCCCATCATTAAATAAACTCTTCTATACAATGTACAAGGAGACACAAAGAGTCCCTCCGGCCACCGCTCCTCGTGGCTCCTGGGGACCGCTCCCGGGATGCCAGCTCCCCCGGCCACCATGTCCCCCGGCGGCGAGGAGCAGGTTCCAGGTCCCACCTTGCGACACGCCGCCCGCGGCCGTCTGTCCTCGGAGGGGACCGAGGGACGGACACACGGACCTGGGGGCAAGTGGGGAAGCCACCGAGGCAGAGGGACCTTCAGCTTCCCCTGGGAGACGGCCAGGTCCCCTCCCCAGCCCTTTCCAGGGACGAGTCACCAGATGCCTCCCTTCTTCAGAAGACCAACGAGACGACGCTAAAGACACGAGCGGCTGCAGGAGGAGGAGGGGGGACAGGGAGGGCAGGACGGCGAGGCCACAGGAGACACACAAAAGCCAGCTCCTCCACAACCTTCTCCTCCCATCTCCACCGAGCGGAGCACGGGGGGTCCCTCTCCTTCCCCACCCCATCTCCTTCCCTCTCTTCTCTCTCTCTCTCTCTCTCTCTCCACCCCTGCCTTCACTCCAAGCACAGCTTCACCAGGTTGGCCTGGACCTTGGCTTGGTCCACGGCATCCAGGAGGTTCTTGGCGTCCACGGCCAAGGTGTGGGAGGCCGTCAGCATCTGCCGCTTGCACTCCTCGCTCAGCGAGGTGACGGCGTTCTGCTGCGCCAGGCGCATCTTGTTGATGAGGTCGGCCAAGTCCTTGTTGAGCAGCTTCTGGGTCCCCTCGATCTGAGCGTGAGAGGCAGGAGGGGGGGTTGTTACAGAGAGGGGTGGCACCGGCCCCCGACCCCACGCAAGACCCTTCTCTCCTTCCTCCCCTGGTCCTACCTCGGTGCGGGAGGCGGCGGGCAGGATGGGCAGGATCTCGTCGACGCTGCCGATCAGCTTCCGCAGGGAAAGGCCCACGTTCTGCAGGGAGGGTGGCAGGGTTAGGGTGGCACCAGGCACGGGGGAGTGGGACATGGGAATAGCCTGTGTCAAGGATCCCATTCAAGAGAAGGGCATGGTGGAACTCCCATCGTTGACCAAGGACCCAATGGAAGAGCAGGGAGTGCTGGAAACTCTCCTGCCATTGACCCAAGGAGCCAACAAAGGAGAAAGGAGTGTTGGAAATAATCACTCCATTGACCCAAGGAGCCAACAAAGGAGAAGGGAGTGCTGGAAACTCTCCTACCATTGACCCAAGAACCCAATGGAGGAGCAGGGAGTGCTGGAAACTCTCCTGCCATTGACCCAAGGAGCCAACAAAGGAGAAGGGAGTGTTGGAAATAATCACTCCATTGACCCAAGGACCCAACAAGGGAGAAGAGAGTGCTGGAAACTCTCTCACCATTGACCCAAGGACCCAACGGAGGAGCAGAGCATATTGAAAAGCCTCTCACCATTGGCCCAAGGAGCCAATGGGGGAGTAGGGAGTGCTGGAAACTCTCCCATCATTGACCCACGGATCCAAAGGAGGAGGTGGGAGTGTTGGAAATGCTCCCTCCTACATGTGTGAGACCTTCTTGAGAAGGACGCTTGGTGGGTGTCACTTGGCAGACTCATTCCCCACTCCCTCCCCCATTGTCCTCTCCCTGCTGTCCCTACCTTCACCACGAGGATGTACCCCTCTGGGGGCAGGAGGGTGATCTCGTTCTTCAGCTGCAGCACAGCTCGCACCAGGTCCATGACGTTGCTGTACACGGTGTCATCTGTGCGGTCCAGGTTGGCGGTGGGGGCCGGTTGGATGGACTGTCAAGGAACAGGGAGATGTTGGGATCAGATGGACCAAGGGGGGCAAGTAGGGAAAGACCAACAGCTATGGGGAGCCCTGACCAGACCCACCCACCCCCCACCTGCACCCCGATGCTGCTGGGTTTGTCTGACCCCTTTGGGGCCTGGGAGAGACAGAGAAGGTCCATCCTGCAGATGCAGAGGGATGATGGAGGTGGAGGAGGAGAACTGGGACTGTGGTGGCCCCATCCGGGGAGGTCTTACCTGTGCCCCAAGTCTTGGAGGCTTCTGGGGGGGCCCCGTGAACTCCGCTATGCCGTCAGTAAGGGAAAGAAGGAGAGTCACTCTGGCTGTCCCCCCGGACACACGGACATGTTGCAAGACCCCAGGGACCCATGCCACGTCCCACACCTCCCTGGAGAAGCGTGTCCCACTGTGGCTGGACACCCTGTCCCACCCCAAATGGGCCACCTCCCAGGGTTAGACCCCCTTGGACCCCCATGCCCAGGACAAGCAGACCCCCCAGCTCCTTGGGTAGGCAAAGCCCAAGAAAATTCCCCAGATCAGGGAATTCTTTCATGGAGGATCCCAAAGCCAGGGGAGATATGGTCCCATGGCTCCTGGTGGCACAGTGCAGGGCTCCCTGCTTGCAGCCCCACAGTGGGGGCTGTTGGGTGGGGGTCACGGGCAGCCCCCCACCCCGGGCAGCTCTGGGCACTCACTGTAATCCGTCTCCTTCTCCGGGAGCAGCTGTGGAGGGAAGAAACAGAGAATGAGAGGCACGAAGTCCCATCTGGAGGCAGTGACGAGGGAGAAGACATCACCATCCCCTCCTGGGGTCCTGGTGGGGAGCTCCAGACCACCGATATTTCACCCCTTTAACTTTTTCAGATTAATTTTCCCAATGTGAGGGGAACGTATATAAATATTTATCACCCATCCACGCCAAAGCTGATCCAGATACCCCCAGGAGAAGGACCACCCCCCTTCCCTGCACCCAAATACACCCTGACCCGGTCTCTGCGGGGCCAGCACCACTCACCGGAGGAGGGTTGTTGTTCATAAACACCGTCGGGTCCTGCAAAGGGGGAGAAACATGGAAAAAAAGGAAAAAGAAAGGGAAAAAAAGAAGGTGTTTTCTGGGAGGCTCATGAAACACATCCCAGGAACGTTTCTCTGCAGGGGCTGGGAATGTGGGAGGGGAAGGGGCTTCATGCCCATGGGTGGTCCCATCTCCATCCCATCCCTTCCCCCCTATTGGCACCCTCAAATTGCTGCTCAAAAAAAAAAAAAAGAAAAAAAAAAAAAGAAGTTTAATTTAAGCAGTTGTTTGCAGCCACTTGTGGGGGCGAGGGGGGCTGGGCTTTGCTTCACCGGCCGCGTGAATCCATCAAATAAAAAGATTTTCTGTCTCCTCCCCAGCTGATGGATTAGTCACACGTCAGCTCTCTCCAGCCCCTATTTCTAAAGCATTATTAAAAGCTCATTAAGACGAGACTGCAAGTATTTAAAATTTTGCCCAAGTTTCCAAATATTCATTTTGAAATGAAGCTGCTCCGTGAGATTCCTACGGGTGTGGGAAATAAAGGTTTGGCTGCTGGAGGATCCGTTCCTCCAAGGAAAACTGGGTTTTCCAGCCAGGAAGAGCAACCTCAATGGCTGCTGTGGCTGTTCCACCACCTTCCTGGGGGTGCAAGGGCTGGAGGCTACTCACCAGGGACTTCTCCTCCTGCCGCAGCCACTGATAGTCCTCCACCATCTCCTTCTGCTGCTTGTCCAGGACCTGCCGCATCTTCAGCCTCTCCATCTCCCAGAGCTTCTGCGCCTCCTCCCTGCTGTTGGGACGGAGGAAATCTTCCTCCTGGTGTGCAGAGATGGAGGTGACCAGGGAGTTGAGGACCCAGAGCCCCCCACTGGTTTCAGCACAGGACCCAGAGCTCCACTCTAGGCAGGCAAAGCCATGCACCAAACCCCAACAGCCATGAACCCCCAAACTGAATTTGGGGAGCATTTGGGTTTCCAGCAGGGAGAGGAAGCCACCAGCTGGTCCTACGTCTCCCACCACCGCATCCCAGCACCTTCCATGGGCGGCATGCATGGGTTTCCATGGGGAGAAGCAAGTTGTGCCCGTGGTGTGGCCACATTTGGCACCATGCTTGAGGCCAACACACCAGGCAGAGCATCACAACATGCATCCCACCACCCAGCTCTGATTTTGGGGCTGGAATAACCAATCCCAGGCTGCGAACCACTGCTGGCATCTCAGGTGACAACATCAAGCACGATCCAAAGCCCTGAGGAGGGGCAACCACCCATTTTTAGAGATGTCCACCAACACGTCTTCACCAGGATAGGCATGCAAACATGCATAGCGGGGGGCTGGAGACACCCTGGAGCCCTTCATGGCCTCCATCTCTCCAACCAGCACCCATGGTTGGTCCCTCCTGCCAGGTGGGTCGGGAGCAACATTGAGCTGGGAGCAGCGGGGACGGCAGCGCGGAGCAGAGCATGGTGCAGCAAGAGCATCCCTCCCAAGGAGCCCTCTTCTCGGATGAGGCCACGGGAGACCAGGATTGTCCTCTGGATGCCGTGGGATGGGGGAAAAAAAAAGTCCTCCTCCTCTTACCCTCATGCTGTGGCGCTTGAAGACATTGTGGCGGTTGAGCGGTGGGGTGTGCAGGGAGTTGGCCGGAGACTGGTACTCAACGGGGTTGGTGAGGGTGGGCGAGCTGGCACACAGACCCTCGGGCACCTGCGGGTGAGCAGGGATGGGGGAGGGGGTGGGGGGCAAGCAGCGAGGGCACAAAACAAGGCCACGGGGGTGTTAGTGCGGACAGACGGACGGACAGACGGAGCGGACAACGCAGCCTTCGCACCCAGAGGAGCCTCACGCCCATCCACGCAGAAGGATGGGGACCTTCCTCCCCTGCTCGGCTCTTCCTCGCTCAAAGCACGGGGTTGAGACCTCCCAACGCTGCTGCTGAGCCCCCAGAAAGAGCACCCAAAATCGTTGCTCTTGAGGGTTTCACCCTGATGCTGCGGGGACCAGCACCGCTCCGTGGAGATGGGTTGACCTGTTCTCCCGCCGGGCAGCCAAACCCAGCCCAGGTCACACCAAACCTCCTCTCCCCCCACAACCAGGCATGGAAATTGTCCTTCCCTGGGGCAAAAGCCTCTCTCCCAGCTCCCAGGGATGGACAAAACATGGGGTGGGCAGGGCTGAGATCCCAAGAGGTGTGGTGTCCTGCTGGCAAGGCGGCTGGAGGCACTCGGTGGTGGCATGGGGCCATCTCAGAGCCCCAGAAATCATGAGCCCCCAAGGACTTGAGCTCCAGGAAGGGTTTTCTGGTGTCAACCCCTTTGGTCATGTCCCTGCGGGATGCTCCAGCCGTGCAGCCTTACCTGGAACTGCAGCTTGGGAGCCAGGAGGTTGTTCTGGGGTGGTGGCTTGTACCTGGGTCTGCTGGGCTACAGGGAGCAGAGGAGGGAGAAACACATGGTGGGTGCAAGATCGGGGAGGACCCACTTCTGCAGCACCCACCAACAGGTTGAGGTAGGGTCATGAACCTGCCTTCTCCTCACCTTCGGAGGTGGTTCCTGGAAGGATGGCTCCATGATTTTGGGAGGCCGGTGGCGGTTGTTCCTCTCCTGCTCCTTGGCCAGGTCCTTCTCCATCAGGTAAATGTCACTGCAGGGGGAGATGGAGGGTGACAGCCCCGGGAGGGAGTGTTGGCACATCTCCCACAGCCCAGAGCGTGGGCATGCTTGAGGTGGATGGGCCATGGAAAACCACAAGGGAACAAGGAGGGATGGGAAGAGCGAAGGGAAAGGACTGGGAGGACATTGCTTGGTCATGGCCAACTGCACCAGCATCGCCATGGCTGGCCCCAGTGCGATGTGGGATCAGGACTCTCCTGCAAGACCCCTCCTCAGGAAGCAAAGCATCTCCATTTCAGCCCAGGCACCACCACCACCCTGGAAGCAGGTGAGCTCAAATGTTCTCAAATGGTCCTTGGAGTTTGGACTTGGCCAGAAAACCCCAGACTGAAAGTCTCGTGCATCTTCATTTTTCTCCTTCACCCAACTTGCCTACTCCTCCATCAGACCATGGACCCCCCCCAACTCCCTCTGCTCACCTCAAGCTGCAAACCAAGTCCTTGAACTTGGGCCTTTCACTGGGGTCGTAGTCCCAGCAGCGTGTCATGAGGGTGTAGAGGACAGGTGGGCAGAGGTCGGGCTTGGGCAGGCGGTCCCCCCTCTCCAGCACCCCGATCACGTCCTTGTTCTCCAGCCAGAAGAAGGGCTGCTTGCCATAGCTCAGGATCTCCCACATGCACACAGCTGCAGAAGCAACATGAGGAACCTCAACTGATGCTACAGCTGAAGGGCCAGCCCCTCGCTCGGGTTTTTGGGGACCTGGTGACATTGCTACTCTTTGCGGCGTGACACCAGGTCAGTTGGACTTTCCAGTCTCTGGGTGAAAAATGAGCAGGAGAAAGAGCTGGCTGCTCTCCTGAGGAGCTGCAAGGAGCCCACCTCCTGGTCACTGCTGGCCCCCATAGAGCTGTTAGGGACAGACAGATGGACAGAGTCCATGGGGATGGGTGGACAGGCAGGAGGATGGACATTTGGA
Source organism: Gallinago stenura (assembly GCA_027564225.1). Classification (NCBI taxonomy): domain Eukaryota; kingdom Metazoa; phylum Chordata; class Aves; order Charadriiformes; family Scolopacidae; genus Gallinago; species Gallinago stenura. Next base: position 115,810,349 of record JAOQGM010000023.1, on the reverse strand, counting down.
GGGGCCAGAGTTTCCCTCAGCCCCTCCAACTATCTTGACTTCACTGGAGGAGGAGGAAGCATCTAATGATGGTTGAATTGGAGGAAGCTCTGCCCCAGGAGGCCTTTCCTCAAGGGCAAGGCTGAGATAACCCCACCACCCCGGAGCAGGATTTGTCCCTGTGCATCCAGACGATGCCATGGGAGGTGGATGACACCCAGGACCCTGCTCTGTCCCCGTCCCACCACGCACCAAACATCCAGACATCACTGGCTGTCGTGAAGCGACGGAAGTTGATGGACTCGGGTGACATCCACTTGATGGGGAGACGCGTGATGGAGGCTGGAGGGAGAGACAGATGGTGGCAGATGGAGGGCAGCGAGGTCTCACCATGGTCTCTGCCCTCCCAGGGGTGGATAGAGCCCCAGCTCCATCACGCAGCCCTTACCTTTATAGTACTCCTCATCCTCGATGTACCTGGAGAGCCCGAAGTCCCCCAGCTTCACGCACTCCGGGGAGGCCACCAGGATGTTCCTCACGGCAATATCCCTGCAAGGAGAGAGACTCTTGGCTGGGAAGAAGGGATGGAGGAGGAGGGATGGAGGAGGAGGGATGGAGGAGGAGGGTTGGAGGAGGAGGGATGGAGGAGGAGGGATGGAGGAGGAGGGAT
>JAOQGM010000023.1:115737754-115749838 GCA_027564225.1 Gallinago stenura | reverse complement strand
GGGGCTTGGAGCAACCTGGTGTGGTGGGAGGTGTCCCTGCCCAGGGCAGGGGGTGGCACTGGATGGGCTTTAAGATCTCTTCCCACCCAAACCATTCTATGATTCTGGGCAAGCCCCCTCTCTGCTGCAGCAACAGGGATGCTCAATCCCACCCTGGGATGTGGGGACAGAAATGAGCCCCCTCAAGGCTGTTCTCCGGGGAGCAAAGAGATGGGGTCAACCCTTCTGAGCCCACTTGAGTGTCTCACCAGGCGGAGAGGAGCTGTGACCTGGAAGAGCCTGTGTCTCTCCCTCGGGTGGGAAAGGGATGCTGAGCTCAGAGAGAGACGTCTCCGCTCGGGCAGACGAGCCCACGCCTGAGCTCCTGGAGAAACAAGTGATGGCAAACCCCAGGGAGACCAACCAGCAGCAGCCCGTGGCTGATTTATGGAGGTGGATTTAAGGGAGCAAGAGCTCCTCGGTGGGAGGAAGGGAAGCGGAGGAGACCTCCCCAGGCTGAAACAGAGGGGAATTCAGGGAAAGCAGCTTCCCAGGCTGGGGCTCAGGCACTGGGAAGTGGCCAGACCAACGCAGAGGAGACTGCTCTCCTGCTGGGAGAGGTCCAAATCTGATGGGGAGTGCAGGAAAAGCATCTCCACAGCCTCTGGTTTCCTCCATCCAGCTGTAACACCCTGCACTGTCTCACTTCTTGCTTTTCCCCTCCATTGACGCTTGGAGGGTGATAGCCCAAGGGTGAGGATGAGAGGAAGCCAAATAAAGAACAAATCAGCCCCAGAGCCAGACCATATCCAACCTCATCTCCTCCAAGAGCAAAGACAAAGGGACTGGTCACCCAGTGGTCTCAGGGCTCTTCCAGCTTGTACCAGTAGACTGTGGCTGGTTCTTCTGTGCACCTCATCGACAGCCCAGTGAGACATCTGAGCTGGGAAATGGCTCCTATGGCCAGCAAAACCACAACCCTGCTCCCTCCCTGATCCTGCCCACAACCCTGGACAAGCTGCTGGTCACCTCTGCTGACAGCCAAGCCAAGTGGTTGCCAGGTGAAACCACAGGGCAGCACCAAACATCTGAGAGCTTCAGAGGTGCCAACCAAGGATGGAAAAATGTATTAGCATGAAGCTTCAGGCTATAGGGCTGATGAACAGAGCTGAGGTGGGATGAGCACCAGAAAAGAAGACTGTAGGAAGGGTGCCACAGGCTGGAGGTCAAGACTTCTCCAACTCAGCTGTGGCCACCAGAGATATGGTCCTTCCCTGGGCATCCAAAAACTCCATGTCTAGTCTGGGATCCTGCTATGAGTTATGGGATGAATCAGCAACCTCTCCCAAGCAGGCTTGGAGATGGGGGAGATGGAGCAGAGATGAAACACTGAAGAGTTTGTGGCAAAGATCAGCCCTGGAAGGCTCCTGAGCCATCTTAGTGGGAGCAACTGGGGTTTAATGGATATCCCACCCCGTGGTGAGGACACCACCATAAGCTTCACTGAGTGTCCTGCCCATGCAACTGCTGTGGACTGGAAAGGACCATGCAGAGGGACTGGAAAGGACCATGCAGAGGGACCGTGAGCACCCATGTGGAGGGGGGGTCTGTGAAGGTCAGTCCCTTACCTGGACCTCAAGGACTTTGATGCGGTGCCGGTGGTTCCTCAGCTCCTCTTGAAGCTCTGAGATCAGTTCCCTCAACTCCAGGACCTGCTGCTTGCGTTCCTCGTTCTCGTGGAGCCAGTAGGACACCTCGTCAGTGCAACGAAACATGTCCGGGCACCTCTGCTCATCCCCCTGTGGCAAGGTGGCCACGATCTTACAGCGGCCGTTGGGCAGCACCTGGTTGCTGTACTCCCCACACCGGATCAAGCCTGTGCTCTCCTGGGGACCCTGGTGGTCTCTGTACGCCGGGGGCAGGGACTTCTGCAGCGAGGGGCTGCTCAGCACAGCCAGGAGGATGAGGGACAGCAAACCCACCCCAGCAGAGCTGGTGGTGGGGAAAAACTCCATCAGGCGGGTGAGGATGGTCCCCAGGGATGACCCCACGTGTCTCATCATCAAACGCCGTTGGGGAGAAAGTTGGAAGTCCCCAGGGCATAACACCAGGTCTTCTCCTGAGAGCTGGCAGGTGAGGTTGCAGCTATGTGGGAACAGAGCAACTGTAGGGGTCCCAGAATTCCTGTCAAGAGGGTCACTGCAAGCATGGGACCTGTCTGTCCCCATAGATCATCCTCCCTGGTGTCACCCCGTGGCCACCAAGCTGGGACCAGCTCCAGCTGGAGATCCCCTGCTCTCCTGGCCACACTCCACCAGCTTCGTGGGCTGTGTTTCCCTTCCTGAAGAGCTGCTGGTTGGCTTGGAGGGTGCTGAGGTCTGGCTGGGGGTGGTCAGCCCCTCCCTCAGGGCTTTCTGCCCAGGTGGGACCATGCACAGGAAGGAGCTGGCACCCCTTGATGGGTCATCCCACTATGCCGTTGATCCCTGAAATGGGAACCAGAGCAAGGAGACAGATGATGGAGAGGAAGGGTGAGCAACCAACCCTCTCCACCATGCTCTGCCCACCTGCAGCAAACCAACAGGCCCTCCCACCTTCCCTGGTCCCCTCCAGCCATCCCCATGGCCCCAGGGACATGGGGCACAGGTTTGGGGCTCTCTCCATGTCCCTGTTGATGGCGCTTTCTTGGCAGATATAACTATAAATGGAGTTATCAAGTGGATGGTGTCCATTGACATGGGCAGCCCAGACCACCAACCCACCCTTGGGCAGGGTTAGACCATCAACTCAACCCCAGGACAGTCTGGGTGGACACTGCCCATGGGCTTGGTTGCCCCAGGTGGGCTCAGGACCAAGGGGGGATGGAAAGATGGTGGCGATGGTGGCCTGGCCACCATCCAAGCAAGACAAACACAGAGCTTGGTCTGCATTTTTTATCTGGAGAAATTGGGATCCCCTTGCACTCAGAGCTGCCCCCCAATTCCTGCCTGACACCAGGGCTCCCAGCTCCATCACGCTCCCAAGGTTTCTCCCAACCAAAAGCCATCCCCATCCCACTCTGGTGAGGACAGGGGGCTGGGAGGGTTACCACGGCTCCCCAGCAGCACCCCAAGCTCCCAACGTACCTTCAAAAGTCCTGGCCAGGATCTCTGGTGGTGAGAGCAGAGAGCACCGACGGGCCATGGGGAGCAGGCTGTGATTTAGGGGACACCAAATGCTTATTCCCCCTGATCCTATCACCGCACTATAAATAGGGCCACGAGAGCTGCTGGTCTCAGACGACGCAGGGGAGGGAGGAGCAGAGGTCCTGGCGTGACCTTATCAGCATATGGGGATTAAGCTGGTGTCTTGGCAGGAGGGCATGGCTCCCCCTCCCCTAGAAACCCCCTGCCCCACCCTGGGGATGTTTTCTGGGGAGGGGGGAGGCTCATCCGGCAGGCAGTGACCTGCTCCATCCCAGTTTTGGGGGGAGAGCTTCCCGACCTGGCCATGGATGGTCAGGGCAGGGAACAGCCGTGATTTATTCTATTCACTAGCCCAAGGGCTTGCTCTTTGCTTTTGCAAGGGAGTAATGTCAACAGGCTTGCTTAATTAAATATGCTAATCACTCAGCCGTAGGAATGCGGGCTGAAATCAGAGATTTCCGTATTGGACAAAAGAAAAGTTGGGTTTTCTTCCTTTAATATAAAGAGTTTCCAGATGACGTTCCCAGACCGACTGCCTCAAAGGAGATACTCAAACCAGCTCAGATGGTCTCCAAAAACAGAGGAACTGCCTGGAGAAGGGGAGCCTCGTTAACAAATGTCTGCTCGGGTGGTTTGGAGAGGTGCTGAACCTCACCAGTCCCTCCAGCAGCTACCCCTGGATGGCCACAGACCCAGAGGACCTGTGACCCCCATGGACAGGACCCTTCTGCACCACCGGTGGCCCCCAGCAAGGGGATGACACAGCTTGCATGATGTGACACCCGGGCATCCCCACCCTACATGCCATGGTGGGGCCAAGTCCTGCCCTGACTCCCCCACAGCTGGTTCCAGCCCCATGGATCCATCCTCTCTTCCCCTGGGAAGGATGAAATCCGAGTTCAGCTCTAGGGTCAGGCAGAAGAAATGAAAGCCCAGCCAGGTTGCCAGCCCATAATCAGCCCCCGGCTTTGCTTTTGGCTTGTAAAAACGTTGGGCAAAGGGGTTTTATTTGTTTTCTTTGTCTCTGCAGGGAGTTGGTCCAGGCAGAGCAGGGGAACCTCCTGCCCCTAAGTCCTGCCAGCTCAGGACATGGTGCTGCACCCCTGGGCTGATCTCCATCCCAGCAAGCGTCTCTGGGGCTGTATCCACCACCCAAGGGGGCTTGGAGAAGAAGCAAGTCCCACCAGCAAGTCCCCCCACTGTGAGCAGAGGCTGTCCCAAACTCATGCAGACTAAAGAAGGGAGAGCAACCAGCCCAGGCAGGGAGCAGATCACCCCAGTTCCCCCCCCCAAGATGGGAGAACCCACCAAGAACACTTTGTCTTGCTGGGGCAGGGACCCAGATTGCTCCAAAAAATCACCCCTCTTCGCACACCCTGCCTCCAGTCAAGCCACCTTCTGCTCTTTCTCAAGTGGGGTGATGCTTTTGCCCCAGCAGCCGCTTGTGGGAGAGAAAAATAAGGGTGAAGCATCCCCCCCCCGGAGCTGGCAGGAGCTGTGGCAGCCCAGCAGGAGAGCAGGGCTGGGTAAAGCAGGAGCACAGCGGGGAGAAGGACCCCGAGATCATCCTGCAAAGCTCTGCCATGAAGGACACTAGGAGAAGTGCTGTGTGAAGGGACACCATGGGTAGAGGATGGGAAAACGGGGCTGAGGGCAGATGGGAGCCAGAAAAAGAACGTTGCAGGGAAGCAAGGAATGGGGGTCCATCTGGATGCGATGGATGTGAAGCCCTTTTGGTGCTGACACTTCCCTTTGGGCTGGATCCCATTCCTGCAGCAGAAAACCCCACTCCACCACCCCAAGAGCTGTTCCACTGGACGTTTGGCCTCCAAGTTTGTCCTGAGCCACCCCGTGGCCAGTGGAGAGGAAAAAGGATGCGATGGCAGACACCGACATGGCTATAAAATGCATTACACCCCACAGCAGGCTCTCTATGGGGCAGTAAGGAGAGGGGGGGGTGTTTGGATGAAGTCAGGGGACCAAGGGGAACATCTCACTCTCCAATCCCAGCCGAGAGCTCCTCCAGCTCGATGAGCTAAAGACCAGCTTCCCTTTATTGCAGACGAGTGGATGGACATTTAACGTGCTTGTCTATAATGAAATCCATTATCCCCCCCTCTTTCACGGGGGCCCTACAGTTCTGGTCCCCCCCCCCTTTTCATGGCCAGAGGTAGAGAGGGGGAAGAGGAGGTGGAGGAGGGATGGAGCCAGGTACAGCCAGGTCCTTTGTGCGGCCACTCAGGAGGCACTCTCCCCATAAACGTTTGGGCTCCTAAATGGATCTGACCTCCCTTCCTCCAGCCCCCCTTTCATTTTCTTTTGCCCATTATCCTCGGGGAGAAAAAAAAAAAATATAAAAAAATAATAAAATAAAATAAAATAACCCCTCGTCCGGATCATTAGCGTCAGAGGCGGAGACGGGCGCCGAGTGCCCCGTGGAAGAGGCGAACGTACATTTCGTTCAATGCCCCTCGAGTGGCGTCTCGCTCAAGGCTGCTCCTTCACAAAGGGAGATGTGAAAATGGTCCCCGCTGGCGGCCGGCCACCCCGCCAGGGCTGGCTGCAAAGCTGCCTCTCCAAGGAGACAAAGCCCCGCCGTTTTCTTCTGCTGTCGATTGATGTCGGAGTTGTTCGGGGGAGCATTTAGTGAAGAGGGGAGCGGGGAGGGGAGGAGAAATTCAATGAGAGAGCCTGGGTGATGCTAATAGGGATAACGGCTCTGAAAGACCCAAGGTTGAGTGCTTGGCTGCCCGTCTTCGTCATCCTTCCCTGCCGTTTTGGGGGGGGACAGCAGCTACCACCCCTCCCAGGATTAACTGAAACCAACATCAGGAGCCCCAGGTAACCCTTTGGCCAACTCTTTCCCTGCATCAAGTCATAGAATTATAGAATTGTCTAGGTTGGAAGGGACCTTTTAGATCATCTAGTCCAACCATCAACCTAACTGATTAAAACAAAAACCACAAACCACCCATCACTAAACCGTCTCTCTAAGCACTGTATCAACCCGTCTTTTGAACACCTCCAGGGTTGGTGCTAGATGCAGGTTACACCACAGCACCCGGGATTAACTGAAGCCAATGCCAAGAGACCCGTTGGCCAACTCTTTCCCACGTCACAGAGGCAGGTTACACCACCCTGCTGGTTTTCAAGCATCCCAGTGAGAAGCCATTGAGCATCCACCTCCCCAATGTGCTGTGAAGAGCAGCACCATGAAGCCCATGGTTCCTCCATCCCCCCCTGCCACAAGTTCATCATCTTCTGCTTTCTCCCAAATGCGGGAACACACACCATTTCCATGGTCATGCAACTCCTTGTCTTCCCGCTCCACCCCAAACCCCACTCCGTCTGTTCCTCACCATAGTTCCTGGAGAAGATGAGGTCCCCACCGTCATCACCTGGTGCTGCTTGATGAGCCTGTGGTCAACCTTCAGCAGCTCACACTCCCTCGGTGTGCAGACAACCCACCAGCTCTCACGTGGCCTCTCTTTAAGGTAGAAATGTCCAAAAAAAATATGCAATATTTCTCCATTTCTTGTTCCTGCCCAAATGAGTGAAGCGAAACCCCCCAGGTATCCCTGGATAATTGTCCATCCCTGGTCCTGCATTGGTCTCCTAGAGGAAAGGACAAACTAACCCCAACTCTACCCACCCCAACCTTTTAGGAATGCAATGACCCAAATTAGCTCCCACTGCTAATGCCAATAATCAGAGATTCCCTAAAAAAATAATCAGCAGGAAGAGGCAGTTTGGAGGTTCCTGAGGACCAGGGAACCCCAAAATCAGAGTAAACCTTAGTGCCTGCAATCACGCTCCACAAACATGAGCAGAAGGTGTACCCCAAGGTAGGGAGGGGGGCCATGGTTTTCCAGGACTCACAAACTCCAGCAGCCCCGAGCCCCTGGATGTGAAACTGCCCCGGGATGCCCTGCCCCGGGATGTCCTCCTGGGGTCCATCCGATGGAGATTGATAGTCCAGCTTTGGGATCTGGCTCTGCCCAGGGGCTTCACTAAGCGCCTTCACCCTTAATCCCCCCAAGAGCACCAACCCCAGGCAGAAGCAGCATCTCGAAGGGGGGAGCAAGGCCGTTCACACCCCTTGGGGGCTGCTCCTCTCTAGGCTCCCCCCAGCCTCCCCAATCCCCCTCCCATCCTCTTCCTCCCTCCTGCCACTCCAGTGTGTGATGGAGGAGGAAAACAGGACGGGGTTGAGCATCACCGGGGCTGGGGGTGAAGTTCTCCTCCCCATGGGATCCCAAAACATAGCGTGAGCTCTGGGATGCAGGACTGAAGCCCCCGCTGGGCTCCTAAACCCTGCTGAAAGCCGGCTCCCCCCGCCTCTAAGAAGCCATAATCCCTCTTAGGGGCACGGGAATAATCGGGGATTTGGCTCGGGGTGTGCAAATACGTGTGTGTGTCCGTGTCCCCGTATAGATCTGGGGAGAAGAGAGAGAAGAAGAGAGAGAAGAAGAGAGAGAAGAAGAGAGAGAAGAAGAGAGAGAAGAAGAGAGAGAAGAAGAGAGGAGGAAAAGAATGGAAAAGAAAAGAAAGCATAAATGAGGAAAGAAAATGATGGATCAGACAATTTGGGGCTCCTGACACCACCACCTCCCCTATTGCCCCAGGGATGGCTCTGCCCTGGGCAGGGGGGGGATGATCTGGTCCCAATCCTGGTCCCGGAGGGAGGGCAGGATTTATCCCTGGCACTTTTAGCCCACTGATAGTCAGCCAGCTTCTCCCAGCCCACCCTCTGATCTAGCTCTGCTGTCCCCAAAGGAGTCACATCCCAGGGGGGACCCTCCGTGTCCTCAGAGGATGGGTGGCAGGGACCCCAGGAGCTGCTCCAGGCAGGAGGGGTGTCCCTCTGCAGGGATGGGACACCCCCTCGAGAGTGTCACAACTGTGCCCTTAAACTGTGGGATTTGCTGACCCCACTCTCCCAGCCCAGAAAACAGGACAATTTCCAAATCCAGGGGCCAAAATGAGATTGATTTGATCTGAAAACAAAGTGCAATAATTATTTACTGGGGTGGGGTTTTTTTTTGTTACCAGCAGCTGGAACTGAGTGAGAAAACACTTCTTTGGGTTTTTTTAGATTCCCCTTCCTGGGTGGGGACGGGTCATCGGGTGAGAGAATAATTGCCTAAAGGACAATAAATTGTTGTAGGTTCCTCAAACCATAGTAAAATATTCCTCCTGTGATCAAAAGTGAGGTATTTCTTCCCAGAACAGAGCAATGGGATGTGCAGCTCCCAGCCAAGGGATGCTGTAGGATGCTGGAAAAGAACACTGGAAGCCATCCCAGAAAAAACCTACAGGGGAAAAAAATATCAGAGTGAGATCATTCCGACCCTCAAATGCCATCAGTTATCTGTTCCTTAGAGAATTGCCCGATTTTGGTTCAAATCAGAGAGAATCAGGCGTGATCATAGATTTTAGCATATAAATAGTGCCGAGGAAAAGGCATTGGAGGAAAAGGAATTGGTGGTGGGATTCCAGAGAATCATGGAATGGTTTGGGTGGGAAGGGACCTTAAAGACCACCCAGTGCCACCCCTTGAAGTCCCCAACTTCAGAGCTGCTCTTGCTCCTACAGAGAAGCTACAACCAAGCAACCACCAGCATTTTCCTCCAAGAGCAAGGTGCACAGCTTGTAGTTCACTGCCTGCTGCCAACTCAAGGTTCAGAAGGGACCCCTTGACCAAAACCAACTGAGAACCACACCTCTGGGTGTCCACAGACATGGTCACCTCCATTCATGCACCCAAAAAGGTCCTAATCCTATGGGTGATCGGCCAGTCACTGGCTCCAAGGCTCAGATTTACCACCAATAGGTGTCTCCTGGATTTTAAATCCTCAAGCAATGGAGATAAATAGTGGTGATGACCCCACTTTTTCTTCCTCTGGATGTCTCCTGGGTCCCTGCTCATCCATACCCTTCACAAGCCCTTAATGCAACTGCCCTGTGGGTCCACCATCGTCCCGTCTTGCTAAACAGGAGATGAAGGTGGTCCAGATGGACCACGGTCCTCAGCCCCGCTTCCCACCCCACCAGGGCAGGATCAGGGGTGGGTGCTGAGCCATGGTGACCTGCTCAAACAGAGGAAAGGTCAACTCCTTGCAAAGCACTACAGGGAATCTGTCCTCAGACAAGGGAAGGGGGGTTTTTTGACACCCAACAGCTGTGCTGGAAGGACACGTGTGTCCAAGGACAGACCATCGTGGCCATCACAAGGCTTTCGCAAGCCCCAGAGCACCTCTCGCTCCTGTGGCACCGGTGTTTACAGCCCAGTGGGATGGATTCTCCACATCCCGTGGGATTTGAGCACAGCCGTGACATTCACACCCAGCCCCGGAGCTCATTCACACCCAGGTGCGACCTGGTCTCCAAATTAAAATGGAAAGGCCAGAAATCACGCAGCTTAACGAACCCGTTCACCCATGGACATCTCGCCCCCGAGACCAGCCCTGCTGGGAAAGGGCTGCATGTCCTGAGCGTGTGGCACTTTCTTACGGGGACAAAGTGGTGATGAAACCACCAGATCTCATTCTAAGCACCCCTCAAGTGAGATCTCCAAGGTCTGGGCAGTTTGCTGGAGCAGAACCCCAAGAGCTTGCCTTGCTGGTGGCCACACTCAGAGCAGGAGCTGGAGGATGCTGCTCTTGTGGTGTAATGGTATGGTCCTGGATGGTCTTCAGCTCTCCCCTGCTCAGGGAGAGGAAGGAAGAAGTTCCTCCTAATGGGATGTCCTCCCCACTGGAGGGTCCTCTTCTTGTTGTCTTGGCTTCCCATCATTCCCATTCATTTTTCCTGGGAGCCAGCTGTGTCCACTAATCATTTACACACTGGACTCCCCTTGCAAATAAAAAATAAAATAAAAAGATAAATAAGTTCTGTAATAAAATACAATGAGCATCTCGCTGTTACACCAGGACCAGACCCTCATTGGGAGCACCCCAGTTTCAGGTCACTCCAGCACCCCAATTTCAGGGCATCATCCTCCAGAGAGGTTGGGGTACCAACGTTTCCAAGGGAGATGCCATCACCGGGAGCGGGGAGGTCTGGAAGGACCAGCAAGGATGGAGGCATCCAGCACGGGCTGCTGAAGCCACGGCAGAAGATGCTTCATCTCAGCCCCTCACCTGCAGCCTCTCCGCTCAACCACGTCTCCTAAACAGATTTCGCCTCTTCCTTATAAACATAAACCTCTCAGATTGGCCTAATGGAGATGAAAGAGCCTTTAAAGTGGGAATCATAGCTCCGGTTTGGGCCATAAAGTACCTCAGAATAGCTCTCCGTCATGGAAAAATATTGCAGATCTTGGGGATCCATCAGGGAGGACGGAGGCAGGTGACGCAGTTGCGGGTGATGAGCACAATGGGGATGGGTTTGGGGATGGGTTTGGAGGTCTGGAGAAGGTGTGAACCAAACTGAAAAGCCACTAGTCCTTGAACCTGTGGTGTCTCCCCTCTTTAGTGACCCTCTCTAGAGGGCTTCCTCCAGACCTGGGTGCTCAGGTGAACCCCGATATCCTTTGTCAAGGAGATGCACACTTCTATAGCCCACTGAAGGACAACCCACCTCCTTTTTGCTTATTCCTTTCCTCTGGCTGTTGGAAGGAGAAGAGGGTCTCCAGAGGAGAGGTCTCCAGGGTGGAACATCTCCACCCTGGGATGGATGTCTGGATGAAGTTGCTCAACCACACTCTGGGTCCCTCCAGCCCCAGTGTGTCCTCCCCATGGGCTGCTCTCCTATGAAAGTTGCCTTTGGGGCAGCTCCTTTCCCTGCAGGAGACCGTGTGGAGTAAAAGAGGAAGAAATCCATCGCCCACCCAAGGCGAGACCACATCTGCTTCCAGCTGGTAGGATTGTGGGCAAACCTCCGTGTGTGGCTTCGCCATGCCCTGCAGTTTGTTCTTCTCACAAACATGCAAATCTGTTGTGATTTAGGAAAAAAATCAACAACTGTGCTCACAGCCCACACCGAGCTCTTCCTTCAGCCCATACCCAATAGAAATGACCCTTAGGTGCTCTGCAAGGATGGTCCAACCTTCAAGGGCCACCTTGGCATGACACCCTGGGGATGGAAAATACCAATGGAGATGCGTTTCTCCACCTGGATAACTCCACAACTGGAAAAAAAAACACCTTAAAATCTTAAACTCAGCCCCTGATCTTGATGCCCAGCTGAGATGAGGAGCCATCACCCTGGGATGCTCGTGGAGAGCAACCAGTGGAGGTGATGAGCAGGGTCAGAGGCAACTCCCCCTAAAACGTGTGAGACGTGGGGTGTAAAAGCCCGTGCAAACCCTGGTGCAAACCAGCTCTGAACACCATCCTGCTGCCGCTGAACCCTGGTGGGTTTGAGGATGTGGTTTTACCCCAAACCACCCCCAGGGCAGCGTCAGGATTTAGCAAAACCACGGCCATCCACGGGGATGGTTTGCACGTCACCACCCTCTTTTGGGTGGAAAAATAAAAAAAAAAAAAGAGAACTGAGCCCTTCGGGCATGAGGGCTGTTTGAGGAGGCTGGAGATGGTACCAGATGAGTTTCTCCATCACTCCATCCTCCTCGGATCCCACATCACCCCTCCAGCCCCCTCCCAGGCTTGTCCCGAGGTGATGTCCTCCACTGAACATCCTGTAGACGATGGGACATCCCTCTTGCTCACCCATCCTTGGCCAAGGTGTGTGAAGGACCTTCCTGGAAGCCACCACGGCTCTTCAACATGGACTACCCAAGGGTGAAAACATCAGTCCTGCTGGATTTTGGGCTACTGTGCCACAGGGAAAGTGGCCACAGCCCAAAGGGGAGCAGAGAAGCTGGGGCTTGACTTGGGCACAGAAAATGAGTGGCCAAGTGACACCCTGCTCGGCCTCGTTTCCTCCCCCAGGGCCACAAAACCCCAGCCATGCCCTG
>JAOQGM010000023.1:115632016-115642513 GCA_027564225.1 Gallinago stenura | reverse complement strand
TCCCATCCAGGAGCTTCCCATCCCATCACAGAATCACAGAATCACAGAATTGTGGTGGTTGGAAGGGACCTCAGAGATCATTGAGTCCATCCCATCAACCCATCCCATCCCATCCCGATGGGGACGGCTGGGCTTCAGGCAGGACCGAGGGTCCCTCCGTCCCCGCAGCCCCGGGATGGAGGAAGAAAGGGGAGTAAGAAATTACCTGCTGCTGGCCCTGCAGCCGCTGCTGCAGCTGGAGTCGCAGCTGGTTGGGGGCCGTGGGGGGTCTGTTGAGCGTCTGGCGGGGTGGCATGGCCATGTTGGTGGGGAAGGCACCCCGGGGGGGTGGCACCTGCACCGGCACCGGTCCGAAGGAGGGCTTCTGCCTGACCATGCCGGGGAAGGCGGCGGGGAGGTTGGCGGTGGGAGAGGCGGAGGAGTAAGGCTGGGGGTACATGCCGGGTTTCTGTTCCATCAGGAGAGGTGGGGTGGCTTGTTGGGGCTGGAACCGCTCCGTCAGGGCTTCCAGCCCACCGCCCTGGCAAAAAGCAGGAGGAAAAAAAAAAATAGCAATTTGGAGACCCCCCCCAAGGGGGGCAGCCGACCCTTCCCGGGAGAGCTCGGAGGGGACGGAGGATGGACCAGCATGGACCAGCTCGTGAGGATGCTGCTCCTTGTCACCCTCGTCCCTGGGCCAGGCTCCATCTCACGTGAGCTCGGTCGGGGAGGACATTAAACAACAGTTCCCCGGGGCTCAGCAAACCTTAGAGGGTTGAAAATTAATTATTTTGGCTCGTTTGGGAGCAAAGATCAAGGCCAGGCTTTTTGGAAGGGCTCAGGGATCTGAGCCCTGGGGGGCTGCAGGGTGCTGGTAGGAGATGCTGCCTTCTTCTGCCTTCCTCTGCCTCCTCTGCCTTCTCCTGCCTTCCTCTTCCTCCTCTGCCTTCCTCTTCCTCTGCTTTCCTCTGCCTTCCCCTGCCTCCTCTGCCTTCTCCTGCCTTCCTCTGCCTCCTCTGCCTTCTCCTGCCTTCCTCTTCCTCCTGTGCTTTCCTCTGCCTTCCTCTTCCTCCTCTGCCTCCTCTGCTTTCCTCTGCCTCCTCTGCCTTCCTCTTCCTCCTCTGCCTTCCTCTTCCTCCTCTGCCTCCTCTGCCTTCCTCTGCCTCCTCTACCTTCCTCTGTCCTCCTCTTCCTCCTCTGCCTTCCTCTTCCTCCTCTGCCTCCCTCTTCCTCCTCTGCCTTCCCTGCCTTCTCTGCCTCCTCTGCATCCTCTTCCTCCTCTTCCTTCCTGCTCGGACAGATCTGAACGCAGGAGATAATTTGAGCTCTCTTTCCTTTCCTATTTCTCTGCAGCCTCGGAGGCTCGGCTGGAGGAAGAGGGTTCAGTGCTTCAGGTCCCCCCCAGGTGCCTCAAAAGCACCTCGGACACAGGCCACCTCCAAGGACCTGAGCCGTGGACCCCCAGGGCCAGGAGAGCTGATGGAGAAGCACGACCATCCTCCTGTGCTGCTCCTGGGACAGCCCTCTCTGGGAACCCACGGGAGACGGGACCTTCTGGTCCAGAGTGCAGCCATTCCTAGAGAAATGGGATGCAGCACAGCTGGGGGATGATTTCCACACCAGCAAATCATGGTAAGAAGCTATTCTGTACTGCTCTGGCTTGACTCAACCCAAGAAATCTGGTGTTTGACCCATGAATTCCTGGAGAAGTAACACCTTGGAGCCAGAATCCTTCATATGAGTCCCACGGATTAGGAAAAAATTGAGTTAAGAGAAACCACACACACCAACCACCCCCAAATCCTCCTGCCTTTGGGATTTGGGTAGATGGTGCCCATCAAAGGACTGAGGCTCAAAGGCAGGGATGAGGATATGGGGAAAAATTCCTTAAGATAAATTAAGATGGAGCTTTTATGGTTCAAGGGCTGGATAGTGGGACATAAACCAGCAGCCTGCCATGGCCAGAGACCACAGACCTGCTGAAATGAGGCTCTTTTACACTTCTCTCCCCAAATTACCCTGTTTCCAGCTGCCTCTGGATTAAACCGGGTACAGATACCTCCAGCACTTCATCCCACCACATCCCTGGAGAAGATGGTGGGTTTGGTGAAGTCAGAGTCAATCCCCACACTCTGCTCCGGGGGGGATGCAGACCCCTACCTGCATCCTGGAGGGGAACCATCAACACCTTTTCTTCACCCCCCCCTCCAAAAAAAAAAATAAAAAAATCCTTTATGCTGACACGTTGTTTTCTCTAAAGATGTATTTCAAGCAAATATTTCGTGGAACTATTCCAAATATTTCTGAGGTTCAGCTGAAGCCATGGAAAAAGCCCAAGATTCCCATTAACGAAATGATCCCTGGATGGGAGCAAAGCTGGGTCGGGGGCCAAATATGAGATAATCCCCCCCCCCCCCAAAACCAGGTCCCCCTCGGCAGGGGAAGCATTGGACCAGCGTGGAGATGCTTGGCAGCGCTGGGCACCAGTTCAAGGGCATCAAAAACCAGTATCTTGATGCTGCTGGAGCCCATCTGGTGCAGGAAAGGGTTTTGGGGAGCTGAGTCTGCAAAACCCTCGTGAGAACACGGAGCTGTTGCACGGATTTTTCACTGAATTCACTGTTGCAGCTGCATCTTTGGCGAGAGGCATCTCTATCTAGTGTGAGGGACAGGAGAAACTCAGCTCCTTACCTCCAACTTTTTTAAAAAAAAAGGCAGGGGGGGTGATTTTGGAGGCACAGCCTGGAGAAAAGGGATGTGGCAAATTCCCCATTCACGGGGAATGAACTCACTGACAGGTCCCTCAAATGGCTGATGGAAAGAGAATCCCTCCCTGATGCAGGGCAGGGCATCACGTCGGGGCCACAGGAGGAGACGTGTCACCTCTGGGCTCAACTGGTGCAGGATGAGACCCGGAGCCACCAGAGGGATTTGCTCCAAGAAGCTTTTTTTCTTAGGAACCTCCTCGCATTTATTAACAGCCTTTGGATTCTGGTCCTTGTTTTGGAAAAAGCCTGTGAGCGTGTGAGCGCTACGGGGCACGGAAAAAGAAACTGCTGGGAGGCAAATCCCAAGCCATCCCTCTCGTTTTCCACATTTTCCCTCACTGGCTCCCTCCCCTGGGGCTGGTTTTCTCCCCCCCTCTTAAATTTGGGAGGCATCCCCTGCCCTTGGGAGGCATCTCGCCCTGGGGGTATCTGCAAACTGGGGGTCTCCACCAGAGCTCAGAAACCGGGGCCCCAGCGCCATCCCAGTAGGACAGCACCGCTAAAAGCAAACTTCATTTATTATTTTGGGGTTTTTTGGGTTTTTTTTCCGCCCCCCCTGGTGGGTTGAAGCCGAGAGAGAAGGGCAGCTGCACTGAAAGCCAATCTTGACAGCCAGGGCTGCAGGGTTTCATACCAGCCAGGCCATTAGATATATTATTAGGCAGCACAACCCAAGCTCAGGAATTCCCAGGCTGTGGGATTCCAGCTGGAAGGCTCCTCCGTGCCCTAAATCCCTTCCCCCCCTCCACCCCAGTAAGGTGGAAGAGCCTGCCAGTTCTCCCAGTTACACGAGCCACCCGGGGCTGGAACTGCTCGGCCGCCTCTTTGCCAGGCTGCTGGTTCTCGGGGGGGGGATGGCGTCTGAGAAGCGGAGAAATGAGATATTGTATTTCACGGGGATGTTTTCCAGCTTTTTTTTGGGAGGGGGGATGGATGTGTGAGACGGGACGGGACAGAACCTCGTGGTGTTAAGTATCCTCTCTCTCAACCCGCTGCGTTCCCGCTCACATCTGGCCTCCCGTTCCCACCAGATGTTGGAAATCCTCCTCCACGCTCCACCTCAAGCCCTCAGCAGCTGGTGGCCCCCCGTGTGACCTCCGCCAAGAGAGCTTCTCCCTCTCTTTTTTGATTTTTTTGATTTTTTTTTAATTTTACCTGGACCAGTTTGTCGATGCCCAGCGCTCGGTCCAGCTCGGCCAGCTCCGTCTCGTCTTTGCCGCTGAGGAAGGAGACGAGCTGCTCCAGCAGGGCTTTCTCATCATTCCGACCCTCCGGCGTGGTGGGAGGACACAGGAGCTCATCCAGCTGCGAGGTGATGCACTGCCTGCCCAGAGAAGAAGCCCAGAGAGGAGGCTCGTTAAGGCTAACGAAGCGGAGGCAGGAGGCTGAGCTGGGAGATGCTGGAGCCACGCAGCCCACGGGGACTCGCTCCCACCCCTCTCCATCCTGGATGCAGCCTCCTGTGTGTCCCCCCCCGGGGCTGTGACACCAGCTCAGCCCCCTCCAACTCAATCCCAATGCCAGAACCTCCTTGGTAAGGATGAACCTCTCCAAGAAATGAAGCCTGGACAACATTTTGGTGAGGTTTGGGATGAAAAGTTTGGTGGTTTTGCAGGTTTTGCTTCCTGTAGGCTTTTTTTTTGGGGGGGGGTGTATTTTTTTTTTTCTTTTTTTTGGGGGGCAGGACAGCAGGAGGCAGAGCAGAACCTCTGCCTGCATGGAAAGCGGGGAGGCTCGGATGGAGCTGGAAAAGCAGCTGGAGGCAAAGGGGAACCTTTGAGCCGCAAAAAAAAAATATAAAAAAAATTAAAAAATTTAAAGATTTCTGCAACGCTCGCTCGATATTCTTTGGGAATAAGATTAATATGTAATGAGAGACATTCCGATGACGTGACTAATTGGATTTGCTGGGGCTGACAGGAGGCAGGGAGCTGGGGCACATCCCGCTGGCAGCCAGGCACCAAGGGCTGGAGCGTGTCCCCGGGTCCCGGGCTGCAGCCGAGGTTGTCCCTCCGGCCCCAGATGAGGACCAGATGTGGAGTCGGGAGCCCAAGCCAAGCCCAGCGAGGCCGCTTGCGAAGCCAACACACGCAGCCTGATCCGGGGGAAAAAAAGGGAATATTCGGCCCCGGGATTTCTGAAGCAGAGAGGGGGAGAGGGAGGTGAGAAGTGGTGTCCCCCCCCAAAGCCGAGGTCCCTTTTTCCGTGGCCAAAGGACAAAGTTTATTGCCCAGATGTGGTCCTTGCAGAGGAAGGTGAGAAGGAGCTGCTTCTCCGCATGGACAAGCAGCAGAGGAGGGATTCAGGTTGGCACCATGTCTTCAGCCCGTGCTGGACCTCTGCATGGGTGGGAAAAGTTGGATTTCGGGAGAAATGGCAGGGAAAATATAACCTTTTAGGAAAGAAACTTCCAGCGTGCCCGATCCAGCTTGCAGAGCCTTCCTCCCTCCTCCTCTCCTCCAGCACCGTGCCATGGTGGGGTTCGGATGAGGCTCCAGGCAGGTAACGGTGGGAGAAGGAGACCTTGGACCCTGTGCAGCATGTTCTCCATTTCCTATCCAAAGGTTTTCTATCCCCTGGAATCCTGTGAGGTTTATTATTTTTTTTTTTTTCAAGGCGAAAACTCCGATTTGGCGTGCGGCGAGGAAGAGAAATTCAGCTCCTTGTGGGGATGGTGTCAAATGCTGCTCGAGGTCCTGGGAAACATCTCCTTGGCGTGGCCTCCAACCACTCCAGCCCAGCATGGATGTCCCAGAGACCACTGGCATCTCAGATGGCACTGGGTGCCAGCACTGAGGCAACCCAATCAGGCCCTGGGGTGGCATGTTTGACCTTGGGGGATTAGAGGAACACCCCCGAGAAGAGCCACCTGGACTTGGGTTCCAGGAGCCTTGGAAGTGGCCCAAGGTGTCTCCCTCTTCTGCAGAAGGTGCAGGAGCCCTTCTGCCTGAGAGGGGATGTTGTAACCGCCCCACTTTGTCAAGAGGCAAAGGCACGAGAGGATTTGGGGGAGGTGAGAATTTAAAAAGGAAGGTCCTGTTTCCCCAGGACACCCGGAGCTGGGAGATCTGGCCACCACCAGCTCCTCAAGCAAGGCCAGGACCTCAGCCCACCTCCAGATAACGTGAACCTCTGAGCTGGGACACCTTCACAAGCCCCAAAACACAAGTTCTTCTAGATCTTAGCTGAAATATTATTTCTCAGTCCCATAATATCCGCCCTCCAAAGGCACTGTCTGCTCCTTCTGACTCCACTGGGTGGACAGGCAGCTGCTGGGACTGTAGGCATCTCCCAGGACGAGCGTGTCTTCCCCAGCTGGAGAACATCTGCAGGTCTTGAGGACCAAAGTCCAGATGCTTTTCCTGAGCAGAATCTCTTCACTTGGCTGCTGCAGAAGCGGGGTTTTGTAGCTGATCACTACGCCACTAGATGGAAGTTGGTTAGATCCCACCAAGATGCTGCCAAGGCAGGTCTCACCCACGGAGCTCCATCAGACCTCAGTAATCAGAGGACACTGCACTGGGAACCAGCTTCTTCCAGCATTGTCTCTGTTTACCACCTCTGGCAAGAGCCACCCCTGCCCAGAGACCCTGATTCAGGAGGAACGGATGCTCACCAGGACCAGGAGCCCTCTCACCTTGCTGTCATCTCGTTGCCCCGGTCCATGTGTTGGCTCTACTGTTGGCTCCACCATGTGGGGACCCCAACCTTGCCACAGGGAGCCGAAGAAGCCATGGGAAGTCCCACCACGCAGCATGATTTTCCTTGCCTTCTCCCCACTCAAAGCCAAGAAAATCAAATACTACTTTGTGAAACCTTCACCAGGCTGCAATTTTAAAGCGTGGTTGAAATTAAAAGGAAGATTTGTTACCTCTGCATCTCACCAGGCTTCGGGCAGATGCCGCTGCTCCACCGATCTGACCTTGCACCTTGTCTCCTGACACCTCCTCTGCCCCAAAAACCACCCCAGGAGCAAATCCCTCATGTTTTTCCCACCGGAGGAGTCCTGCCCAACATCTCTCCTCCTTGATACCTGCGCAGGTCCCAAGCCTTCCACACCAACCTGGCTCCTTGCTCAAAAATCCTGCGTCAAAGGGTGAGCCAGCAGAAAATCCTGCTCCTTTCCTCCCAGCTGGGGAGACAAAAACGTCTCCAGCTGGCCAGGGTGACTCAGAGCTCAGGGCTGCTGAGTAAGGTAAGGTCATTTTTATCCCATAAGCAACGTTCTGAAGAACATCTGGAGCTTAAAAAACAGCTCAGATTTTTCTAGCAGCTCCTCCCTTCGCCAGGTGTGTCCCCACGGATCTCATCCCAACACAACAACGGCACCCACAAGCCTTAAAAGGGAAGTTACTTCCTCATGGAGAGGGCTTGGGCTGATATAAATCCTCAATTAAATGAGGATTTGTTTTATCCCCCGGCTCTTTCGAGCAACGAGAGGCCAAGTCTTCCCAGCAGAAGTCCAAGATGCAGTTGCAGCAGACACCACCGAGGAACCTCTCTTCTTTGGGCTGAGCTAAAAGCTTTTAGAAATTAATCCAAATTTAGCCCTGAGAAAAAGCTGTTTGGCTACCAGCTTGCTCAGATACAGCTCTTACACGTGTCTCCTTCGTGACTGCGCAACAGAGACTGAGCTCATCTGCTAAAGACTTTAATTAATTGAGGAAATTCTGCCTTTCTGCAAAGCAGGTCTGGGCTTTGGCAGGAGGATCCTGCAGAGCTCATCGGTGCTGGCTCTTAGACCAGGCACCTGAAGCCCTCCCTGGGGCCAGGGGTGAGGATTCACCTCCCGTCCTCATCAAATCTATCTCCACGAGCATTGCTGATCCTTAGTGAGGACTCCAGGGTGGCAGGACATCCCCTGCTGAGCTCCATCAGCAGGGCTCACCACCCTTCTGACCCCCTGTCCCAAAGGATCTGACCCACGGTCACCTCCAACCTCTTCATAGCCAAGGAGTGACCTTGGACTTTGGGCTGGTGGTGACCCCTTGGATGCTCCTTGGAGCCAAAAGAGGTGGCCAGAGGGGGTTATGTGACCTTGGATGAGAGCTTGTGAGCATTTTAGCTGAAGCCAAAAGCACATGGGGACTGCAAAGAGCTGTGACCACCTGAAAACACAACATTGTCCCATGGTTCTCCAGATCCCACCACTGTCCCCGGCGGGAAGGGCTGCTGGAGAACACCAACCCAGGCACTGGCCATGGCACTGGCAAGGGATATTTGCAGCACCCTTGGCTCTGCCATGGATATATGGCCATCCCATGATGATTCTATGGTGATATGGGATTATTCAGGTCCAGACATACCCTGGATGTCTCCTCCCAACCCCGAGTTGTCTACTCACACGCTTGTGCCTAGAGAGATGTCATCTCTCCCACTGTACCACCCTTCACATCCCACGTCCCAGCACTTCATGGTGCCACCAGCAACCAGCACCGCCACGGACGGTCATGCTTGGCCCAGTTTGCACTTGTTGGGTCTCCAGGCTGGCACCAAAGGCCACCTCTCTTTGACCCATGCAGGAGGACATCCCCATGTTCTCCCAGGAGAGGATGGGAAGCCACCAGCCCCATGGTACTTACTCTTCGGGTTTATTGAGCGCGCCCCGGTTCATGGCTGCCATGCCGTTATCCGTCCAGGGGATCTGCTCCCCCATTCCCGGCTGTCCAAACTGGTGATCCGGCACCCCCATCTCCAGCTCAGGCATTCCTGGGGTTGGGGGAGGAAAAAAAGGGAGGATGAGGGGGAGGAAAAGTTAGCGCGTGGAGCAGGACTTGGGGGCTGCCAGGGGAGAGCAGCCAAGCTCAAAGCAATGGGATGTCCTCAAACATCCCCGAAAGGGATGCCAAGGTTGACCAGTTAGGGCTCTTTTCAACCCAAAGTTACAGATGCCAGGTGAGGTTTCCCAGCCAATTAGCTTCTGGGTGAAAACCCACCCATCTCTACGACCCCACGCACCTGGCACGTGCCAACCCTATTAAAATGTTCCCCTTTTCAGCACATTTCGTGCAAGATTTTCAAAATTGAGGCAAGTTAAGAGGGTTTCTTCTCGAAGGCAAAAATTGTTACTACCCAAGATTTTAGCTTAAAAAAAGAGCCCACGCCCATCAGCATCTTCTGCCTCTCTTCTGGAAAAAAAAGTTAATTTGCAGAGGGAAAGGAGCCAATGCAATTAAATTAAGTTGTAGCAGAACTTGGAGCCCAAGCCCAGGACGAGAGAGATTTATGAGGCTGGAGACTTGACGTCATCCCATTCCGAAATGGGAATTGGGACCCGAGATCAAACAGCCTCTCAGCTGAACCAGCCCCTGGAGATCCAGGGAGGTGGAACCAGCCTGTGGAGATCCAGGAAGGTGGAACCAGCCCGTGGAGATCCAGGGAGGTGGAACCAGCCCGTGGAGATCCAGGGAGGTGGAACCAGCCCGAGGAGATCCAGGGAGGTGGAACCAGCCCGTGGAGATCCAGGGAGGGGGAACCAGCCCGTGGAGATCCAGGGAGGGGGACACCAGAGGGGAAAGCATGTTTCTGTCCCAGGTGGCACCTCTGGGCTGTCGGTGGCCATCCCTGTGCCAAAACCCTGAGTTTCTAAGAGATTTGCTGAAGAAGGCTGCTGCTGAAGATGAAAATCTCTCTTCTTTTAATCAAGCTCAGCTGCCCCGCTTCTTTTTTCCCCAAAAAATACATTATTTGCTTGAAAACCCTGTGCCCGGTGTCTCTGATGTTGTCACATGGAGCCATCAGCTTCACGTGCCACCTAGATCATGGAGTTTGTTTCAAAAAAAGAGAAAATAAGAGCCCTGAGGGGAAGGAGGGGCGGGAATTCCTGCTCGGGAATTCTCAGCATTCCCAGTGCACGCTCCGGCACGGCAGCTCCTGCCCAGCACTCCCCTACTTCTCCAAATTTCTTTAAAAAAAGCCTCTAAGGTTGCTTGGCAACAGGCAGCTCCCGGCGGTGCCAGAGGCAGGCTCGTGGCACAGTCACGGCGTGGCCCGTCCCCAATCCGTCCTCAATTCGCCCCAAAATGGTCCCCAGATGCTGAAGGTGACAGATTTTCCTGAGCACGGCATCATTTACCGGGGTGTGGGTGACCTTCCTGGAGGCAGCTGGACCCGGCCGTGGCTTCAGGGCAGGATGTAAATAATTGATATTTTAGAGCTGCGACTGCTGCAACAACACGGTGTGTCCCTGGAGAGGACTCGGAGAAGGATGAAGGCTCTCCTCTGATGCTCTCCTTGGTGAGAAGCTGCCCAAAGCAGGAGCTCCCAAGCATGGCCACCACCAGAGAGAGGACAGAGGACGTCATCTACCTGGACTTGTGCAAAACATCCTGGTCTCAGAATTGGAAAGTCATGGATTGGATGGATGGACTACTCGGTGGATAAGGAACTGGCTGGATGGTTGCACTCAAAGGGTTGCAGTCAATGGCTCCATGTCCAAGTGGTGGCCAGTAACGCGTGGTGTTCCTCAGGGGTCAGTACTGGGACCAGAATTATTTAACATCTTTGTTGGTGTCATGGACAGTGGGATAGAGTGCACCCTCAGCAAGTTGCTGATGACACCAAGCTCGGTGGGGCAGTTGACACGCTGGAGAGAAGGGATGCCATCCAGAGGGACCTGGACAGGCTGGAGAGGTGGGCTCCTGCAAATCCCATGAAGTTCAACCAAGCCAAGTGCAGGGTCCTGCACCTGGGACGTGGCAATCCCAGGCACAAATCCAGGTTGGGTGGAGAATGGCTGGAGAGCAGCCCT